>NC_069399.1:42531597-42534097 GCF_026875155.1 Cherax quadricarinatus | reverse complement strand
TCTCGCATGCTTGCTGGAAGTCCAAGCCCCTCGCACACAAAACCTCCAATACCCCCTCCCTCCAACCTTTCCTAGGCCAACCTTACCCAGCCTTCTCTCCACTTCCACTACAGATTTATATACTCTGGAAGTCATTCTAGTTTGTTCCTTCCTCTCTACATGTCCGAACCACCTCAACAGCCCTTCCTCAGCCCTCTGGATAATAGTTTTCGTAATCCCGCATCTCCTCCTAATTTCTAAACTACGAATTCTCTACATTGTATTCACACCCCTCATTGTCCTCAGACGTGACATCTCCACTGCCTCCAGCTTCTCTTTGTTGCAACATTCACCACCAATGCTTCACACCCATATAAGAGTGTTGGTATAACTGTACTATCATATATTCCCCTTTTTGCTTCCATGGACAAAGTTCTTTGTCTCCACAGACTCCTAAGTGCACCACTTACCCTTTTCCCCTCATCAGTTCTATGATTCACCTCATCTTTCATAGACCCATCCGCTGACACGTCCACTCCCAAATATCTGAATACATTCACCTTCTCCACACCCTCTCCCTCCAATCTGATATCCAATCTTTCCTCACCTAATTTTTCTGTTATCCTCATCGTCTTACTCTTTCCAATATCCACCTTTAATTTTCTTCTTTTACATACCCTTCCCAACTCATCCACCAACCTTGGCATCTTCTCTTCAGAATCTCCCAACAGCACAGTGTCATCAGCAAAGAGCAGCTATGACAACTCCCACTTTGTGTTAGATTCTTTATCTTGTAATCCTACACCTCTTGCCAACTCTCGTGCATTCACTTCCCTTACCACCACATCTATAAATATATTAAACAACCACGGTGACATCACACATCCTTGTCTAAGGCCTGCTTTTACTGGGAAATAATCTCCCTCTCTCCTACATACTCTACCTTGAGCCTCACTATCCTCATAAAAACTCTTCACTGCTTTCAGTAACCTACCTCCTACTCCATACACCTGCAACATCTGCACATTTCCCCCCATCCACCTTGTCCTACGCCTTTTCCAAATCCATAAATGTCACAAAAACCTCTTTACCCTTATCCAAATACTATTCACCCACATATTTCACTGTAAACACTTGGTCTACACACCCCTTACCTTTTCTAACACCTCCTTGATCATCTGCTATCTTACTCTCCGTTTTACTCTTAATTTTTTCAATAATAACTCTACTATACACTTTACCAGGTATACTCAACAGACTTATTGCCCTATAATTTTTACACTCTCTTTTGTCCCCTCTCATATAGAGAAAGGAACTATGCATGCTCTCTGTCAATCCCTAGGTATCTTACCCTTCTCTATACATTATTAAATAATAGCACCAACCACTCCAAAACTATATCCCCACCTGCTTTTAACACTTCTATCTTCATCCCATCAATCACAGCTGCCATACCCCCTTTCATTCTACCCACTGCCTCATGAACTTCACCCACACTCACTACAGGATCCTCCTCACTCCTAAAAGATGTTATTCCTCCTTGCCCTATACACGAAATCACAGCCTCCCTATCTTCATCAACGTTTAACAATTCCTCAAAATATTCCCTCCATCTTCCCGATACCTCTGTCTCTCCATTTAATTACTCTCCTCTCCTATTTTTACCTGTCAAATCCACTTGTTCACTAGGCTTCCTCAGCTTATTAATCTCACTCCAAAACATTTTCTTTTTTTCAACAAAATTGATTGATAACATCTCACTCACTTTCTCATTTGCTCTCTTTTTATATTGCTTAACCACTCTCTTATCTTCTCTTTTTCTCTCCATATACTCTTCCCTCCTTGCATCGCTTCTACTTTGTAAAAACCTCTCATATGCTAACGTTTTCTCTCTTACTACTCTCTTTACATCCTCATTCCACCAATCGCTCTTCTTCCCTCTTGCACCCACGTTCCAGTAACCACAAAATTTTTCTGAACACTCTAGCACTACATTTTTAAACCTACCTCATACATCGTCGACCTCATTGCCTATACTCTCACTAGCCCATCTGTCCTCTAATAGTTGTTTATATCTTACTTGTCGCTTCTAATTTCCTTGTATCCCATCATTTTTTTACTCTCACTGTAGCTACAACTAAAAGTGATCTGATATATCTGTGGCCCCTATTTAACATGTGCATCCTGAAGTTTACTCACAGTCTTTTATCTACCAATACGTAGTCCAATAAACTACTGTCATTATGCCATTCTTCATATTTCTTATGCTTATTTATCCTCTTTTTCTTTAAATATGTATTGCCTATAACTAAACCCTTTTCTACACAAAGCTCAATCAAGTGCTCCGATTATCATTCACACCTGCACCCCAAACTTACCTAGCACACCCTCTCTAAATGTTTCTCCTACTTTAGCATTTAAGTCTCCTTCCACAGTTACTCAGTTGGTTCAAAAATTCCTATACTTTTGCTTAACATCTCCTAAAAATCTCTCTCTCTCTGTTCTTTACTTCTCACTTCTA
>NC_069399.1:42496597-42529097 GCF_026875155.1 Cherax quadricarinatus | reverse complement strand
TGTGCGTATTGACCTGCTTAATGAAGCTTTATATAGAAGCTACTCCTATCACCTCCTCGGCAAGCTCATTCCTCGTCCTTACCTTCTACCAGAGTAAAGGTAATACATCCTGATGTTACTATTGTTTCTAAGTCTTTAGTTGTTTTCCCCGTTCCTGTACCCCCTGTTACCCCGTCTGTCTCGTGGTTCCGCCTCGAGAACACTCCGTCCCTTTCTACCCTGACCTTTATATGACCTTTCAATCTTTTCTACCCTGTCTGCATCATTTATAATTTTACACTTCTTGATCATGTGCTCCCTGACCTTCTCTTCTTCCACAGCCGTTAGATTTACCTCATTTAATGTCTTCATACAGTCAGTTTTCTCAGTTCCGGGACAAGCATCTTTGGAAACCTCTGGACACTCTCTTCTCTCTGCACGCACTTGATCAGGTATGGGCCCCACACTGGTGCATTAGCTACGCAGTGTATTGCGTCTTGAAGGATTCTTTCTTTAAGTTCCTGAATGCTGCTCTGTGATTTGATAGCGCTGAATATACCGCCGAGACTTAATGAGGCATCGGCACTTGTGTCAAATTGTTGGTGTAATGGTGGCACTCTGATTTGTTTTTATGTAAACTACAGGTTCATATTTCCCATGTATTACTTTGTCCCAGGCCAGCCTCTGTGCCATCTTAAATAAGACACATGTGCAACACCTGAGAATTTTTATTGGAGAGGCGTTTCGGCAATGGAGGAGACCTGTTTAATCAAACACTAAGGCGTGAAGATGGCGACTTATATACTGAAGCGAGGAGATGAGTAAGACACATGTGTATCAGGTAAGACACATATGCAACAGTTAGGTATCTTTATTTCGAAACGTTTCGCCTACACAGTAGGCTTCTTCAGTCGAGTACAGAAAAGTTGATAGAAGCAGAAGATACTTGAAGACGATGTAATCAGTCCATCACCCTTAAAGTTTTGAGGTGGTCAGTCCCTCAGGGTGATGGACTGATTACATCGTCTTCAAGTATCTTCTGCTTCTATCAACTTTTCTGTACTCGACTGAAGAAGCCTACTGTGTAGGCGAAACGTTTCGAAATAAAGATACCTAACTGTTGCATATGTGTCTTACCTAACAATCTGTCGGTATTTTATACCATTTTAATGTTCACATGTGTATCAGTTGGTTATCTATGTTGCACATGTGTCTTGCCCATTAGTTGTCAGTATCGTATTGTGAAACACTGAAACTGTGTCTCCAATATCATGTTTGTGAGAAATGAGAGAGGAGTGCTAATCTATGCCTTCCCTTGTGTTGCATGGCGATTTTCATCCTCATGAACGAGCACATGTCGGGTTTCTGACGTAAACCTGCCCGGAGGTGCAGTAGAGATTCATTTACGCTGGATCCACTAGACAAGGAAGAGAGACTTGGGCAGAAGCATTTATTGAGGTACGAGCTCCGTATCCAGGTGGAGCTTCCTGTGGGTGCTGGACCCTGAGTTTCACTCCTTTGAGTAAGCTGATATTCTGTTCTAGTGTCAGTTTATTGTATTCCTAATTCTCGAACATTTGAAATAACACACTGTGTTGTGTCTTCCCAGATATCTTCACAGCATCAGATCCTTTTTTTAGTAGCTAAATATTAAGTTTCTTATGCTGTTGTATGAAGTATTTTAAAGTTAATAATTTATGGTAGTGTGAAATGTGGTGTTCGCCTTCTCCATCTCTAATCTGTGTAAATAATATTATAAATAAGACTGAGATCCTCTCTAAGTAGTAATGCAAAAGTTCAGTGAAGTTTAATTAGGTAAAGCCCATGTCAGACCTAGGTAAAGTCAGTAAAGTTTCAATAATATCCCCGAAACAGTGTGCTGTGAGGAAAGTCACTCTACCTCAATCTTACTTTATTCTTCACAATATACTTTTGCTGCATTTCTTCCCCATATTAAGGTTAAAAGGATATTCTCCTTATGACCCTCGATATGACTGTTGACCCTTAATATGAGAGTGAAGCCACTGGAAAAGTTGTGAGGTGCAGCAGTTGAAGACATCCTCACAGGAGAGTGGGCTCCACTAAAGATACATAGGTGTTGTACTTGAGTCTTATTCGTTAACTTGTCGGTATTGTATACGTTGACTTAACTGTCCCTGCTTAATTTTCAAGATCTTGCATTTGTCACTGTTTTGGTTAGGTTAAATTAGGTTAGGTTAGATAAGTTTGTTTCCCGTGACTTTCATCCTGATGTTTCAGTTACTTCGGTGATTTTTGTTTTATTTTTAGATGTTCATATGATAAAATATACCAAATGTTTATTTGTTAAAATTCTTCTGACCATCTTTTTATCTCGGTCAGGTCGTCAAGGAACGTCTCCATGATCTGGTACGTTTTTTTTATTCCTCTTAGCAGCTTCATATTACCAAAAAGGAAAAAACTTGAACACGTACAATTCGGTCCCTCTGGGAGATCGTTAGCACAAATTTGAAACAGCGATAGTACCGACCTTAGGCACTCCGCTTGTTTGGTACACACTCTATTACACCTCTTTCCTTTCTTTCACATAATCTTGGAAAGATTTTATTTCTTGCTTATGTTTCTGTGACCAGTTTTTTAATTACTCTCTGGCATGACAAAGACTCAAAAGATTTCATTAAATACAGAAGGATGTAGTTCACCGAGGATTGCCCTTCCTGTTTTGTCTCAGTAACTCTATCTCCACGCTCTATAAATGAGAGAGGATTTCCCATTCCTGAACCTCTGAATGTGTGTGTGTGTGGTGTGTATGTGTGGTGGTGTGTGTGTGTGTGTGGTGTGTGTGTGAGTGTGTGTGTGTGTGTGTGTGTTGTGTGGTGTGTGTGTGTGTGTGTGTGTGTGTGTGTGTGTGTGTATGTGTGTGTGTGTGTGTGTGTGTGTGTGTGTGTGTGTGTGTGTGTGTGTGTGTGTGTGTGTGTGTGTGTGTGTGTGTGTGTGTGTGTGTGTATGTGTTGTGTGTGTGTGTGTGTGTGTGTTTGTGTGTGTGTGTGTGTGTGTGTGTGTGTGTGGTGTGTGTGTGTGTGTGTGTGTGTGTGTGTGTACTCACCTAATTGTACTCGCTTAATTGTGATTGCAGGGGTCGAGACTCAGCTCCTGGCCCAGCCTCTTCACTGATCGCTACTGGGTCCTCTCTCTCTCTGCTTCCTGAGCTTTGCCATACCTCTTCTTAAAACTATGTATGGTTCCTGTCTCCACTACTTCACTTGCTAGGCAATTCCACTTGCTGACAACTCTATGACTGAAGAAATACTTCCTAACGTCCCTGTGACTCGTCTGAGTCTTCAGCTTCCAGTTGTGACCCCTTGTCCCTGTGTCTCCTCTCTGGAACATCCTATCTCTGTCCACCTTGTCTATTCCCCGCAGTATCTTGTATGTCGTTATCATGTCTCCCCTGACCCTTCTGTCTTCCAGTGTCGTCAGTCCGATTTCCCTTAACCTTTCCTCGTACGACATTCCCTTGAGCTCTGGGACTAGCCTTGTTGCAAACCTTTGTACTTTCTCTAACTTCTTGACGTGCTTGACCAGGTGTGGGTTCCAGACTGGTGCTGCATACTCCAGTATGGGCCTAACATACAGAGTGTACAGTGTCTTGAACGATTCCTTATTAAGGTATCGGAACGCTATTCTCATGTTTGCCAGGCGCCCGTATGCTGCAGCAGTTATTTGGTTGATGTGTGCCTCCGGTGATGTGCTCGGTGTTATGGTCACCCCAAGGTCTTTCTCCCTGAGTGAGCTCTGTAGTCTTTGTCCACGTAGCCTATACTCTGTCTGCGGTCTTCTTTGCCCCTCCCCAATCTTCATAACTGCATTTGGCTGGATTGAATTCGAGAAGCCAGTTACTGGACCACATGTCCAGCCTGTCCAGGTCTCTTTGCAGTCCTGCCTCATCCTCGTCCGATTTAATTCTTCTCATCAACTTCACGTCATCAGCGAACAGGGACACTTCAGAGTCTATTCCTTCCATCATGTCGTTCACATATATCAAAAATAGCACTGGTCCTGGGACTGACCCTTGTGGGACCCCGCTCGTAACAGGTGCCCACTGTGATACCTCTTCACGTACCATGACTCGTTGCTGCCTCCCTGTCAGGTATTCCCTTATCCATTGCAGTGCCCTCCCTTTTACATGCGCCTGATCCTCCAGCTTCTGCACTAATCTCTTGTGGGGAACTGTGTCAAAGGCCTTCCTGCAGTCTAGGAAAACGCAATCTACCCACCCCTCTCTCTCGTGTCTTACTTCTGTTACCTTGTCATAAAACTCCAGAAGGTTTCTGATACAAGATTTGCCTTGTGTGTGTGTGTGTGTGTGTGTGTGTGTGTGTGTGTGTGTGTGTGTGTGTGTGTGTGTGTGTGTGTGTGTGTGTGTGTGTGTGTGAGTGTGTGTGTGTGTGTGTGTGCGTGTGTGTGTGTGTGTATGTACTCACCTAGTTGAGGTTGCAGGGGTCGAGTCCAAGCTCCTGGCCCCTCCTCTTCACTGGTCGCTACTAGGTCACTCTCCCTGAACCATGAGCTTTATCGTACCTCTGCTTAAAGCTATGTATGGATCCTTCCTCCACTACATCGCTTCCCAAACAATTCCACTTCCTGACTACTCTGTGGCTGAAGAAATACTTCCTAACATCCCTTTGATACATCTGTGTCTTCAGCTTCCAACTGTGACCCCGTGTTGCTGTGTCCAGTCTCTGGAACATCCTGTCTTTGTCCACCTTGTCAATTCCTCTCAGTATTTTGTAAGTCGTTATCATGTCCCCCCTATCTCTTCTGTCCTCCAGTGTCGTCAGATTGATTTCTCTTAACCTCTCCTCATAGGACATGCCTCTTAACTCTGGGACTAGTCTTGTTGCAAACCTTTGCACTTTCTCTAGTTTCTTTACATGCTTGGCTAGGTGTGGGTTCCAAACTGGTGCCGCATACTCCAATATGGGCCTTACGTACACGGTGTACAGGGTCCTGAACGATTCCTTATTAAGATGTCGGAATGCTGTTCTGAGGTTTGCCAGGCGCCCATATGCTGCAGCAGTTATTTGGTTGATGTGCGCTTCAGGAGATGTGCCTGGTGTTATACTCACCCCAAGATCTTTTTCCTTGAGTGATGTTTGTAGTCTCTGGCCCCCTAGACTGTACTCCGTCTGCGGTCTTCTTTGCCCTTCCCCAATCCTCATGACTTTGCACTTGGTGGGATTGAACTTCAGGAGCCAGTTGCTGGACCAGGTCTGCAGCCTGTCCAGATCACTTTGTATTTTTGCCTGGTCTTCGATCGAATGAATTCTTCTCATCAACTTCACGTCATCTGCAAACAGGGACACCTCGGAGTTTATTACTTCCGTCATATCGTTCACAAATACCAGAAACAGCACTGGTCCTAGGACTGATATGTTTATGTAAACAGTCCTTATTTCCCACGTATGTACTACATATGTATTGTATATGTACCCGATCTCTTGGTTCCCACTGTACTGTCTTATGCGTTTAAAATTACGTTCAAAAATAAATACACTAGGCTTCGCCTATATGCCGCTACCTCTAAATTTTATTAAATGCCAGTAAATGCTGCTTATTCTAATTCTGATAGCTCGAGGAGAGTGACCCCCAATTCCAGCTAGAGACAGGTACTATTGACCCCATGCAACTCAAACTAGGTGAATATTACTTGCGGCTGGCAGTGGAGTAACGTTGCTGGTCTGTCCGGTGTCCCAGAAGTTGATGTTTGATGCTTCTCGGTAATTTTTCCACTAACTTCCTGTATGCACTATAGTCTCTAGCTCTTCTAATTTTTTTCACTCACTCACTGTATTTACTGACACATCTATACATATCTCTTATCTCCCTGGTCTTGAGTCGCACTTATTCTTCAAAATACCCCACTGCGTTATTATGGCACTCTTATATGCACTCTTATGCGTGCACACGCCTATATCCCACACTCTATTCCTTATGGCACAGTCAGAAATTATCACCAAAACACGAGCTCAAACCGTGTGACTCCTCCACGGGTGTGTGTGTGTGTGTGTGTGTGTGTGTGTGTGTGTGTGTGTGTGTGTGTGTGTGTGTGTGTGTGTGTGTGTGTGTGTGTGTGTGGGTGTGTGTGGGTGTGGGTGTGTGTGGGTGTGTGGGTGTGTGGGTGTGTGTGGGTGGATGTGGGTGTGTGTGGGTGTGTGTGGGTGTGTGGGTGTGGGTGTGTGTGTGTGTGTGTGTGTGTGTGTGTGTGTGTGTGTGTGTGTGTGTGTGTGGGTGTGTGTGGGTGTGTGTGTGTGTGTGTGGGTGTGTGTGTGTGGGTGTGGGTGTGCGTGCGCACACTAGGCTACGCTACTCTTTTGAAGATTATAAAAAAAATTTTCACAATCAATTCCTTATTAATATACACTAATATATACTATATAATATTAATTGTGTACACTTGTGTTTGTGTGTACACTTGTGTTTGTGTGTGTGTGTGTGTGTGTGTTTACTAGCTTGTTGTTCTTTGAAAAAGAGGGGGGGGGTCACGTTAACACTATTTGTTATTGTTGTTGGTTCACCGGTACTCTCCCGGCCCAGATCTTTATTGTTGTTGGTTCACCGGTACTCTCCCGGCCCAGATCTTCGTTGTTGTTGGTTCACCGGTACTCTCCCGGCCCAGATCTTCGTTGTTGTTGGTTCACCGGTACTCTCCCGGCCCAGATCTTCGTTGTTGTTGGTTCACCGGTACTCTCCCGGCCCAGATCTTCGTTGTTGTTGGTTCACCGGTACTCTCCCGGCCCAGATCTCCGCACACTAGGCTACTTTACTTTTTGAAGATTATAGGATTACTTTTTCTCACTCAATTCCTTATTAATATATACTAATGTTTATTATAATAATAATTACGGGGGGCACACGTGTGTTTGTATGGGCGTACTTGTTTACTAGCTTGTCGCTGTCAGGGGGGGGGGTCACTAGGCTACACAACTCTTCTGGAGTTTACCTGGAGATATTTAGATAATTTACTAAACATTATCAGGGTTACCACTGTCTATCTCCTGGTACTGAAATAGGGAGAGAGTGATGGTATAGCATACAACCAGCAGGGCGAGACACTGAGACTTTAGGCACTAACCAAAATTAACCACAAATAGGCAAGTGATGTCGTCTGCACAACAATGGAGGTTCCTGCTTGTCGGCTGCTATCAACTCCTTCAATTTTGTAACTCCTTCAGGAACTTTATCATGCATTCAAGTTTTTTATTTTCTTTTTCTTTTAAGACTTGGTATTCCCTCTTTTTTCTTTAGTACAGTATTATGGTCATAACAAGTCTGATGATGTTAGCTACCTTCACAACACCAACAGCTGGGGATTGACTAATTTTTTCTTACTTTCAGTATTTACTTAATCACTCTTTTATGACCTTATCACTACACTGCTGTTATAACCAACTAACAGATGTATTTGTTAATATTTCAGATCACACCGTTAACCCAATTAACTGTTTGGATATTTTGTGTCAACACTGCTGCCAGTAGCCTGATCAGCTGACTGCTACCCTCCCTCACTCAATATTCATTCAAATTTAAATTGTAAAATTCTTAATCTTATCACATTATTCGCACTCTTGAAAGCTATTACACTCTTGTAGGTATGTTCACTGATTCACTCACGTACGATGACCGCTAATAATATCTTAGGACAGCCACTAGAACGCTAAATCCTGGGAGCACTATTCATTGATACTGCTTCACGTGTGTGTACTCACCTATTTGTACTCACCTATTTGTGGTTGCAGGGGTCGAGTCTTAGCTCCTGGCCCCGCCGCTTCACCGGTTGCTACTGGGCCCTCTCTCTCCCCGCTCCATGAGCTTTATCAAACCTCGTCTTAAAACTGTGTATGGTTCCTGCCTCCACTACGTCATTTTCTAGGCTATTCCACTGCCTTACAACTCTATGACTGAAGAAATACTTCCTAATATCTCTCTGACTCATTTGTGTCTTCAACTTCCAATTGTGGCCTCTTGTTTCTGGGTCCCCTCCCTGGAACATCCTGTCTTTGTCCACCTTGTCTATTCCACGCAGTATTTTATGTCGTTATCATGTCTCCCCTGACCCTCCTGTTCTCCAGTGTCGTCAGGCCGATTTCCCTTAATCTTTCTTCATAGGACATTCCCCTTAGCTCTGGAACTAACCTTGTGGCAAACCTTTCTACTTTCTCTAGTTTCTTGACGTGCTTTATCAAGTGCGGGTTCCAAACAGGTGCTGCATACTCCAGTATGGGCCTGACATACACGGTGTACAGGGTCCTGAACGATTCCTTATTAAGATGTCGGAATGCTGTTCTGAGGATTGCTAGGCGCCCATATGCTGCAGCAATTATTTGGTTGATGTGCGCTTCAGGAGATGTGCCTGGTGTTATACTCACCCCAAGATACTTTTCCTTGAGTGAGGTTTGTAGTCTCTGGCCCCCCTAATCTGTACTCCGTCTGAGGTCTTCTTTGCACATCCCCAATCTTCATGACTTGGAACTTGGTGGGGTTGAACTCCAGGAGCCAATTGCTGGACCAGGTCTGCAGCCTGTCCAGATCCCTTTGTAGTTCTGCCTGGTCTTCGTCCGAATGAATTCTTCTCATCAACTTCACATCATCTGCACACAGGGACACTTCGGAATCTATTCCTTCCGTCATGTCATTCACATATACCAGAAAGAGCACTGGTCCTAGAACTGACCCTTGTGGGACCCCACCCGTCACAGGTGCCCACTTTGACACCTAGCCACGTACCATAACTCGCTGCTGTCTCCTGACAAATATTCCCTGATCCATTGTAGCGCTTTCTCTGTTATCCCTGACTGGTCCTCCAGCTTTTGCATTAATATTTTTTGTGGAACTGTGTCAAACGCCTTCTTTCAGTCTAAGAAAATGCATTCTACCCACCCCTCTCTCTCTTGTCTTACTGCTGTCACCCTGCCAAAAAAACTCCAGTAGGTTTGTGACACAGGATCTCCCATCCCTGAAACCATGTTGGCTGCTGTTGATGAGATCATTTCTTTCTAGGTGTTCCACCACTCTTCTCCTGATAATCTTCTCCATGACTTTGCATACTATACATGTCAGTGACTCTGGTCTCTAGTTTAGTGCTTTATGTCTGTCTCCATTTTTTTAAAAATTGCGACTACATTTGCTGTCTTCCATACCTCTGGTAATCTTCAAGTTTTGATAGATGTGTTGAATATTTTTGTTAGAGGTACACATAGTGCCTCTGCTCCCTCTCTAAGGACCCATGGTGTGTGTGTGCGTGGTGTGTGTGTGTGTGGTGTGTGTGTGTGTGTGTGTGTGTGTGTTTTGTGTGTGTGTGTGTGTGTGTGTGTGTGTGTGTGTGTGTGTGTGTGTGTGTGTGTGTGTGTGTGTGTGTGTGTGTGTAGTTTTCTCTCTCTCTCTCAAGCTAACTTTCTCACTTACCGCAGGTGTCTTACAGCTTAAGCTGAAAGTTGACTCACTTTCACTAAGTTATACCTAGAAGCTTCCCAACCAGCAATATTGACGCTCCATTCGCTCAATACTCTCACTCTTTGTCGGAGTTTCAACTTTAGGGATCTGGGGGAGTTAGGTTCAACGTTCCTTCGTGTGTTCCACAAGCTAGTAGCTACTAGCCTTCCTCGCTTTAAAATAAAGCTTCTACTTATCAGTATTGATATTTATGTTGGTTTGGTGTGAATCGTTACGGGCACATTAAAAGTATATTATATTGATTTTACACGGGGTAACCAATAAAATCAAGTATTGTGACTTTTTTTCTGGTGAAAAGAGATGTTCTCCACGTATTGCAAAGAAACCAGTTTAATTTATAAAACTGACACATTAACCAATTCGATTTATGAAATTCACACAGCCAATTTCATTTATAAAATTGGCATATTAGCCAATTTCATTAGCACAATTGGCAGCATACATTCAGTAAATGATACAGGGTGAGATTAGAGATTAGCGTCAGCTGTGGGATTAGGAGCCTAAGCTTGGTGAGTTGACTTAATGCCTCACATATTATAAAATTGGGAGAACGTGTTTCAGAGTGAGACTATCGAGGCAAGAATGATCACTGAGGGAGTGATGACCTTGAAGGAAGCTGTAGCTAAAATGAAGCTTCTTGTGGTTGCCCTTCTTGCAGTATAATATCAATCTTCCGACTGTCCACGACGGAGGGCTAATGGTGGGGATTCTTTAGAATCTTAGTCTGGTACGGAACAGTAAAGCAAGGTCTAGAATTCAGGTGAAGTGAGAGACTCAATTCTTGTATAGTTCTCACGCTTATGTGGTTGTGTTTCCCAGTCCAAAAATCAGAGATGGAATGGAAGAGTAGGTCATCCAAGAAAGTGGTGCACTCTCTCGGCAAGAACTAATCTGTGCCTAGCAAACTTTGGCAGTAAGGAATGTCAGACACGTTCGTCAATCGTCCAAGTGGTGATTCATGTACGTGGTCAGTACATTGGTTCCAGTAGTTATGTGAGAGACACAGAATGTTCACGTCATTGTTTAACGATGTCACAACAGTGTTGATTAATGTCATGTCGCTGTTGAGCGATGTCACGTCAGTGTAGAATGGTGGTTCTTCCAATCAACCTAACACCAGTACCAGTAGTTACACAATCAGATCTGTACAAGCAGTTACACCATCATACCAGTACCTGTAGATACACCATCATATCAGTAACAGTAGTTACACCACCATCACACCAGTACCAGTAGTTACACCATCACACCGGTACCAGCAGTTACACCACCATCACACCAGTACCACTGGTTACGCCATCACACCGGTACCAGCAGTTACACCACATCAAAACCAGTACCAAGTTACCCATCACAACGTACCACCAGTTACACCACAATCACACCAGTACAACTGGTTACGCCATCACACCAGTACCAGTAGTTACACTATCACGCCAGTACCACTAATTATACCATCACACCAGTACCACTTGTTACACCATCACACCAGTACCAGTAGTTACACCATCACACCAGTACCACTAGTTACATCACACCAGTACCACTAGTTATACCATCACACCAGTACCACTAGTTACACCATCACACCAGTACCACTAGTTATACCATCACACCAGTACCATAGTTACACATCACACCAGTACCACTAGTTTACATCACACCAGTCCCACTAAGTTACACCATCACACCAGTACCACTAGTTACACCATCACACCAGTACCACTAGTTATACCATCACACTAGTACCACTAGTTACATCATCACACCGGTACCAGTAGTTACACCACCATCACACCAGTACCAGTAGTTACAACACCATCACACCAGTAACAGTAGTTACACCACCATCACACCAGTACCAGTAGTTATACCATCACACCAGTACCACTAGTTATACCATCACACCAGTATCACTAGTTACATCATCACACCGGTACGAGTAGTTACACCACCATCACACCAGTAACAGAGTTACACCCATCACCCCAGTACCATATTTTACACCACACATACACAACCATACCAGTACCGTTACACCATCACACCAGTACCAGTAGTTACACCATCACACCAGTACCACTAGTTACACCATCACACCACCCAAAAGGACCCACCAACCACTAGTTACACCATCACACCAGTACCAGTAGTTACACACCTCACACCAGTACCAGTATTTTACCACCATCACACCAGTACCAGTAGTTAACCACATCACACAAGTTACCAGTAGTTACACCACCATCACACCAGTACCAGTAGTTACAACCATCACACCAGTACCACTAGTTACACCATCACACCAGTACCACTAGTTACACCATCACACCAGTACCACTAGTTACACCATCACACCAGTACCACTAGTTATACCATCACACCAGTACCACTAGTTACACCATCACACCAGTACCACTAGTTATACCATCACACCAGTACCAGAAGTTACACCGTCACACCAGTACCACTAGTTACATCATCACACCGGTACCAGTAGTTACACCACCATCACACCAGTACCAGTAGTTACAACACCATCACACCAGTAACAGTAGTTACACCACCATCACACCAGTACCAGTAGTTACACCACCATCACACCACTACCAATAGTTACACCATCACACCAGTACCACTAGTTACACCATCACACCAGTACAACTAGTTACACCATCACACCAGTACCACTAGTTATACCATCACACCAGTACCACTAGTTATACCATCACACCAGTACCACTAGTTACACCATCACACCAGTACCAGTAGTTACACCATCACACCAGTAGCACTAGTTATACCATCACACCAGTACCACTAGTTACACCATCACACCAGTACCACAAGTTACACCATCACACCAGTACCACTAGTTATACCATCACACAAATACCAGAAGTTACTCCATCACACCAGTGCCACTAGTTATACCATCACACCAGTACCAGTAGTTATACCATCACACCAGTATCACTACTTACACCTTCACACCAGTACCACTAGTTATACCATCACACCAGTACCACTAGTTACACCATCACACCAGTACCACTAGTTAAACCATCACACCAGTACCACTAGTTATATCATCACACGAGTACCACTAGTTACACCATCACACCAGTACCACTAGTTTAACCATCACCCCACCACGATACCACTAGTTACACCATCATCACCAGTACCATTAGTTACACCATCACACCAGTACCACTAGTTATACCATCACACCAGTACCACTAGTTACACCATCACACCAGTACCACTAGTTATACCATCACACTAGTACCAGAAGTTACACCGTCACACAAGTACCACTAGTTACACCATCACACCAGTACCACTAGTTATACCATCACACCAGTACCACTAGTTACACCATCACACCAGTACCAGAAGTTACACCATCACACCAGTACCACTAGTTATACCATCACACCAGTACCAGTAGTTACACCATCACACCAGTACCACTAGTTAACCCACACATGCACACCAGTACCACTAGTTATACCATCACACCAGTACCAGAAGTTACACCATCACACCAGTACCAATAAGTTATCCCATCACAACCAGATAACCACTAATTTACACTATTCACACCAGTACCACTAGTTATACCATCACACCAGTACCAGAAGTTACACCATAACACCAGTACCACTAGTTACACCAATACTACTAGTTATACCATCTCACCAGTACCAAATTATTACCATCACTCCAAGTACCCTAGTTGCACCAGCACACCAGTACCACTAGTTATATCATCACACCAGTACCAGAAGTTATACCATCACTCCAGTACCACTAGTTACACCGGCACACCAGTACCACTAGTTATACCATCACACCAGTACCATTAGTTACACCATCACACCCGTACCTGAAGTTACACCATCACACCAGTACCACTAGTTACACCATCACACCAGTACCAGAAGTTACACCATCACACCAGTACCACTAGTTATACCATCACACAAGTACCACTAGTTATACCATCACACCAGTACCACTAGTTACACCATCACCACAGTACATAGTTACAACCATCACACCAGTACCACTAGTTACACCATCACACCAGTACCAGAAGTTGCACCATCACACCAGTACCACTAGTTATACCGTCACACTAGTACCAGTAGTTATACCATCACACCAGTACCACTAGTTACACCATCACACCAGTACCACTAGTTATACCATCTCACCAGTACCCAGAATTTTACACACAAACACCAGTACCACTAGCTTCACCATCGCACCAGTACCAGAAGTTACACCATCACACCAGTTCCACTAGTTATACCATCACACCAGTACCACTAGTTATACCATCACACCAGTACCACTAGTTACACCATCACACCAGTACCAGAAGTTACTCCATCACACCAGTACAGGTTACCATCACACCAGTACCAAAAGTTACACCATCACACCAGTACCACTAGTTACACCAACACACCAGTACCATTAGTTACACCATCACACCAGCACCACTATTTATACCATCACACCAGTACCACTATTTATAGCATCACACCAGTACCAGAAGTTACACCGTCACACCAGTACCACTAGTTACACCATCACACCAGTGCCACTAGTTAAACCATCACACCCAGTACCACTAGTTACACCATCACACCAGCACCAAGAGTTACACCATCACACCAGTACCACTAGTTATACCGTCACACCCGTACCAGTAGTTATACCATAACACCAGTACCACTAGTTACACTATCACACCAGTACCACTAGTTATACCATCACACCAGTACCAGAAGTTACACCATCACACCAGTACCACTAGTTATACCATCACACCAGTACCAGAAGTTACTCCATCACACCAGTACCACTAGTTATACCATCACACATGTACCAGAAGTTATACCATCCTTCCAGTGCTACTAGTTACACCAGCACACCAGTACCACTAGTTATACCATCCCACCAGTACCACTAGTTATACCATCCCACCAGTACCACTAGTTACACCATCACACCAGTACCAGAAGTTACACCATCACACCAGTACCACTAGTTACACCATCACACCAGTACCACTAGTTACACCATCACACCAGTACCAGAAGTTACACCATCACACCAGTACCACTAGTTACACCATCACACCAGTACCACTAGTTATACCATCACACCAGTACCAGAATTTACACCATCATACCAGTACCACTAGTTACACCATCACACCAGTACCAGTAGTTACACCGTCACACCAGTGCTACTAGTTACACCATCACACCAGTACCACTAGTTACACCATGACACCAGTACCAGAAGTTACACTATCACACCAGTACCACTAGTAACACCATCACAGCAGTACCGCTAGTTACACCATCACACCAGTACCACTAGTTACACCATCACAACAGTCCCACTAGTTACACCATCACACCAGTACCAAAAGTTACACCATCACACCAGCACCAGAAGTTACACCATCACACCAGTACCAAAAGTTACACCACACCAGTACCAGAAGTTACACCATCACACCAGTACCAGAAGTTACACCATCACACCAGTACCAGAAGTTACACCATTACACCAGTACCAGAAATTACACCATGGTTTCAATGGACTATCAACTAGCCATCGGCCTCCCGAAGAAGAGGCAGCCGTAAGTTGACGACTGATGACACAGATGTTGATGATTGATGAGGTAGAAGTTCATCACTGATGCATCAGAAGTTGGCTATTGATGGAACAGAGAGCACAGGGTCACCTGCATCTAGCTAGCTGAAAGGTTATAGTCCAATGATCTGCGTAGGTGTGAGCGTCAGAGACGAAGGTTACTAGCTGGTTGAAGGAGACGTCTCGTTACCAGAGGCTAGACGATCTTCTTCTTCTTCTCCTTCATCATCATCGTCTTCTTCTTCTTCTTCTTCTTCTTCTTCTTCTTCTTCTTCTTCTTCTTCTTCTTCTTCTTCTTCTTCTTCTTCTTCTCTTTCTCTCTCTCTCTCTCTCTCTCTCTCTCTCTCTCTCCTCTCTCTCTCTCCTCTCTCTCTCTCTTCTCTTTCTCTCTCTCTCTTTCTCTTTTTCTTTTTTGCACAGGGTTTGATAAGGTTAGGTTAAGGATCCCTAACTTTATTGAAAAGCTATTGATAAGTTAAGGATTCCTCACTTTATTGACAAGCTAAGTGCTGTTACCCACTGTTGCGACCCCTGAATGGGTTACAATGTATATAATGTATATTACCTTTTCATATAATTTTATATTGATTATATTTGCGATAATAGCTAAATCGTAAATACATTGCTTTTTATTATTATTTGACTTAGTTATGTTGTTAGGTAGGATATAACCTCCATATATTAATATTATGTGCTCCTATATAGTTCAAGTCTTGATTGTCTAACTACTGTAATTATCGCTCGTGGCTCGTTACTCTGCCGGCTTCTCGTTGTTGCTGGACAGCAACTGTCCATGGAGCTATCACGTGATCTAGGGGGGGGGGTGTTCTCACCTCGCCTGAAGTATTCAGTCTAGTCAAAACTCGCTTGGTGGTTGGACGTATTCCTGACAAGTGCCTAACTCTCCCTTATTGGCCCTTGTTGGAAGATCGTCTCTGCCTGATTATTGTTGTAGGTTCTGTGGTACTCTGTTAACAGAACATTGTCTAGACTTAGTGATTTTCGACGTTGTACTGAGGTTGTGTGTCGCATAGACACTCTGAGCAACTCAGGTCCTGAGCTGTAGCTTCTGACCTAACTTGTACTGGTATATGTGTACTGTCACAGTCGGGGATTTTCTAATGCTGAACTTAGATTCAGTATCATGGGAGTTTTGTGACTTTTGTGGAGGATCTGCTGATGGTCCCTACTTAGTGTCGTTATATTATCTCCTTGTTCCTGATTCTGTGTCGCAGTTGCTTGTTATATTGCTATTGGGCTTAGCATTCTTTTTATTGTTCAAGCAGACTGTTCTGATTGCCAGTTGGTCAAGAAGTTAGTTTATTTGAGGACTTTGTCAGTCACTTGTTTAAGTCTAGTCGAGTCTTGAGACATAGCGAACTACTTAGAGCACTTACATACATACACACACTTATTTGAATATAGTATTAAATGTTAATGTACCTGACGGTACATAAGACTTATAAATGTGATATGTGCTATCAGCACAATACTATTGTATACGAGAGAAGTGATTATTCTTATTTTGTTGATATTAATTTAATTTAATTTGATATACGCCTAGACAACTTAATAAATTTATTAAATTTTAATTTCTCTAGTTAGTAGCCTACCAGTTGTAATCCCGAAGCACTTATTAATTCTTATTGAATTCTAATGGATAATTGGACAAGGATACTGACTAATTGTTACGAAAACCCAGTAACAGGCTGGATGCTAGAAGGGCAGTCCTTTCTAGTATTCACTGGAGATCTCTAAGCTTTTTAGAAATCGCGTTTTTTATAACACCTACATCAGCTGATTTGAAAGCATTTTCATTGTTATGAAACATACAAGTAGGGAACAGGATGAAGTTGGGGCCATCTGAGGCCAGCATTTTCATTTGATCATTTAATCAACTGACTTTACCTCAGTGATTACCATGAAGGTAATCACCGAGGAGAAATACTGTAGAGCCTGCAATTCCCAGTGCTTGCAGTTTTGCCAAGAGGCCATGGTGTCACACTCGGTCGAAAGGACCAGCAATGTCCAGTGCTACCACACAGCTGACTTTGGATTCATCCAGTGACTGGTGCCATTTATTGGAGAGGTTTAACAACAGATAAGCAGCAGAGTAATCTTTCCTGAAGCCATATTGACGATCACAAAGTAGTGAGTGGTAATCAAAAAACTTTATCATTTGTCTTGAGATTATTGTCTCAAGGATCTTGCCAGTGATTGACAAGAGTGACACAGGTCTGTAGTTGCTGATTTCTGCTCTGCCCTTCTTTTTGTGAACAGGGACCTCATTTGCCTCTTTCGACACTGTACTAGGCAATGTTGAAAGATGCGAGTTAGAGGTGCTGGTAGCTGGTCTGCACATCTCAGCAATCTTGGGCTCAACTTGTCTGGGCCCACAGCCTTTTCTAAGTCAAGCAATTTAAGAAGATGCACCTCCTCCTGCCTTATTGTCACCGCTGACAATTTTGACACAGGTCTCGCAGCTTGGCAAGGAGGGCCCCTCGCTGGGTCAGGAACCTGCATTTTGGTAGTAAAGAGTTTGGAAAAGAGGTCTACTTTCTTTTGACAACTGGTAAGGGTGATCCCATCCTGTCGATTTTGAGGTGGAATAAGTTCATCAGGTAGATATCCTTGTCTGTCCTTGACCAGGAACTACCAGATTTTGGAGCCCACTCTACCTGATGCTAGCTTTCTTTTTGTGTCCACCTCCTATTTAGAAATGTCCCACTTTTGAACTTCACCCATATGCCTACAGGCTTGCCTGTGCAAGTTCCTATTATAGGCAGTAGGATGTCTCTTATACCTTCGCCAAATCCTGTACTTAGCAGTAGCAGCCTCTCTACAACTAAAGCTGAACCAAGGCTGATTTGTAGGCGTCGTCTCATACTGCCGGTGAGGGATGTGTTCTTGTTGTAGATTAAGGATGTGTCCAGTGAAGGCATTCACTTGATCGTCAACATCCCCTTGGAGAACATTCCAATCGGTCGATTCAAGGTTTTTTGAATCATTTCTTCAAAAGATTAAATTTTTTGAGTTAAAATATATATTTACAAAGTACTTCACAAAAAAAGTTTAATTTTGCTTTCTTTTACCTCTTTCTTATAACCATGTCGTGCATGTGGACTCCTCACCTAGTTCTGTTGGGATCTTAAGTGTCGTAAAAACAGCCTTGTGGTCAGACGATCCAACATAGCCGAGGGGTTGATAAGTGACTATTCCTTCTGCTAGATCACTCACTACTGGGTCAAAGGAGGAGTCAGAGATGTGAGTAGGGAAATCATCAAAGTTTCTTATGTCAAACACTGCAAAAAGATCACCAAAGTCCCTTAGTATAAGATATTGGTAGGGGTCTCCAACAATTATGATAAGTTGACAGTTGTGTTGGAGCAGAAGTGAATCAACATTTTCCATTAGGAAGTTGATGGGGTCTGCATGTTGCCACTGAGGTCTGTACATTGCACATGCTAGTACAGAGGTACTAGTGCTTATGCATAGCTTGAAGAACAACATTTTCATGTGAGTAGGAATGGCAACGTCAATGTGCTGGGCATGTACACTTTTAGAGAAGCACACAGCAACACCTCCTCCTTGCCCTTGCTTGTCTCTTCTCATCCATGAGGTGTAGCCAGCAATTTTCGCAAAATTTTCTGGAGTCCTGTCGTCCAAAAATGTTTCAACAACAGCTGTCATGTCGGGACGTCGGGAGTTCCAAAAAATGTGTGAGCTCTCGGACACTGGTAATGAAACCTCTAATGTTGGCCGACAGGATATTGACAGACTGGCTCCTCATGATGTGTTCAGCTAGAGGGGGTGGGTGTGTAAGGTGTATAAGGTGCCTGCCTCTGAGACAGGTAGGATACCGAGGCAGCTTCTGGGATGTTGGTCTATGGTCTTGTATAAGGCACAAAATCACCTACTGGGCTGAGATAGGAGAAGCTGAGTGGGTGACGTGTGAGTGTGTTCACCAGTTAAGAGATCCTGCTGGTTTGTTCCGAGAACAGGTCTCTAAACAGGTGACCCTGTCTGTCAAGTTCCTTTTCCTTCCGACACTGGTCCTCCTGATGTCCCCTCTTGTGGCAGTAATTGCATCTGGTATCACACAGGCAATTGTTAGTGGTGTGCCCCCTCTGGTAACAGCGAGAGCACTGCCTAGGTGTCTGGGAGGGTGGACTCCTATTTGTTTCACCTCTTGTGTTTCCCTGTTGATTTATCCGCAGGTTCTGCCGCTGGTGAGCCTGATGATTGTGTATCTGATGAACGTTTTCCCGGGACTGTGTTGGTGGAAGGTGAGATGGTTGTAAATGTCGTCTTCCTCTTCCACGTGATCTTCCACTTCCTCTACCACGCCCCTGTACAGTTCTGAGAGATGTATCCCTGCTGTTCGTACTTTGGTGCAGCACCTATTCAGGTGCAGTGATAGTCTGATTATTAACCGCTCTAATCTCTGGTGGAGAAAATTCTGACTCAGTACTTGCAGATGAAGCACTGTATTAATATTGATAGAATTACCGACAATATGCTAAGTAAAAGGACACAAGTGCAACTAATGTGACATTTTATTTTGGCAACGTTTTTCTCTCCAGGAGAGGCTTGACAAAGCTCCTGGAGAGCGAAACGCTGCCACAATAAAATGTCATATTTGCTACACTTGTGTCCTTTTAGTTAACAGACGAAGCACTGCTGCCAGATGTTGGAGTAGTGTCGACAGGTGTGCTGACAGGTGTAAGATCAGTGATGGCATGTGCACTGTCTGGTGTACTCTCATGTGCTGAAGCAGTGATGTCAGGTGTAGTTGAGTTAACTGATCCAAGGCTTGCTGCGTTGCTGGGAAGAGGATCTGTTCCCTCTGTATTGATCAGAGGAATTGTGTTAGAATCCCCAAATGTAGTGTTTTGAGCTTTTTCTATCTGTGGACGCTTAGCGATGACAGAATTCCACCAGTTATTTACTTCTGAGTTGAGCTCATTGTGTGACTTCCAGTCTTTGTCAACAGTGTCACCATCAGCTAAGCAGCTTATGTCACTTAATGTAGACCTGCACAGCCTTCTGCAATAGTTTGAAGGGTATCTAATGATTTGATGAGCTCATGAAGTGCTTCCCTGTGATGGGTTATCTTGGCTACGACTTTACAACATAGTCCATGAGGGCAGTCATGATCTTTGGAGAGGAGACCCTGAGGTACTTCTGAACCATCATCTTGTAGCTCCAGGATTGTTTGCCACATACACAGGATTATGGATATTCATCAATTTTCTGAGATGTTCTACCAGGTTACAACAAAAAAATTTCTGGAATGCAATCTGTGTAGCAGTAATTGAAACAAGTAGGCTCCTTACATTTAAGAAATATTTTGTCTCTTGTAGTATAGCCACAAATACTGCAGTAACTGCTGAGACAATAGCCAGATAGGGAAGATATTCTTGCTATTTTGCGATGTGAAGTCATCAGAGAAGAAGCTTTGCAAGTTTACAGTGAAGTTCACAGGAGAGAAAGAGGGTGGTGGTATCTGTCTTCTCTCCCTCTCTCTCTCTGTCTCTCCTTTTTTTTTCTTTTACACAGGGTTTGACAAGGTTCAGGATCCCTAGCTTTATTGACAAGCTATTTACAGGTTAAGGATTCCTAACTTTATTGGCAAGCTAAGAGCTGTTACCTACATCAGCTCATTTAAAAGCATTTTTATTGTTATGAGACATACAAGTAGGGAACAGGATGAAGTTGGAGCCATCTGTGGGCCAGCATTTTCATTTGATCAACAGACTTTATCTCGTTGACATCATTATGCTGTACGAATGTGTTCCATACTCGAGTCATCCTGGGTATATATGATCTCAGATGGAGTGATGTTCTGGAGAAGGATACAGCTAGAGTGAAGTTGCATAAAAGCTTGTTTCGCGCTGTCCTCGAAGTGGATCCAAGTGTGGTACTTTGACAATATTGGCCTTGTACATAACAGTAAGGCCACCCACATCCCTCCTGTGTTGAAGGCTCTGCTGAAATGACAGATCTATTCAGGATGGGTCCAGGCGAGAGATGAGACGCCTTGCTCTGTTCTCTACTCTGTCAAGCAGTCGCAGATAAGAGGGGGGGGGGCAGGCAAACCAAGAAAGTGGAGCATACTCAGGGTGTGAGCGTACTTGTGCCTCGTACAGAATCTTGCAACTCCTACTGTCAAGCAGATGTGAGATACGGCGAAGTGCTGTAAGCTTCCTGGCTGCCTTGTTTGCAAGATTAACAACATGGTTCTACATGGTTAGTTTGGAGTCAAATTTCACCCCAAGAATATCAACTTCTTCTCCAGGTGTCAACACCCTCCCATTCATCCTTACTACTGCACCAGCATTACCATCATGGTGCCTAGAGACCATCATCATTTGCGTTTTCTCAGGTGCAAATGTTTCTTGCCATCTATTTCCCCAAGCTGATATATCTCTTAGCTGGTGATTGATGTAGCTTGGAGCAGCTGGCATTTTTTCTCTTGGATAAGTGAATGTCAGTGTACAGTCGTCTGCATATGCATGAGATTCTGGGATGAGATGAAGAAGGTCGTTGAAGTAGACATTCCATAACAATGGACCCAGCACCCTTCCTTGTGGAGCACTTGCCCCAGTAGGATGTCTTGCTGATTCCGTTTCATTGAGAACTACCATTAGAGATCTACCATGAAGGTAATCACTGAGGAGACAGCGTAGAGCCTGCAATTCCCAGTGCTTGAAGTTTTGCTAAGAGGCCCTGGTGCCACCCCCTGTCGAATGCACCAGCAATGTCTAGTGCTACCACAGAGCTAACTTTGGATTCATTCGGTGATTGGTGTCACTTAGTGAGTGGTAGTTAAAAAACTCTGTCATTTGTCTTGAGATTATTGTCTCAAAGATCTTACCAGTGATTGACAGGAGTGACACTGGTCTGTAGTTGCTGATTTCTGCTCTGCTCTTCTTTTTGTGAACAGGGACTACATTTGCCTCTTTCCACAGAGAGAGCCATTTTCACTGTACTAGGCAGTGCTGAAAGATGCGAGTTAGAGGTGCTGCTAGCTGGTCTGCACATCTTCTCAGCAATCTTGGGCTCAACTTGTCTGGGCCCACAGCCTTTTCTTGGTCAAGCGATTTAAGAAGGAAATGCACCTCCTCCTGCCTTATTGTCACCACTGACCGTTTTGATACAGTTCTTGCAGGTAGCCAAGGAGGGTCCCTTGCTAGATCAGGAACTTGCATTTTGGTAGCAAAGTGTTCAGCAAAAGAGGTCTGCCTTCGCTTGTCTACTAGTAGAGGTGGTCCCATACTGTCGATTTAGAGGTGGAATGAGTTCATCAGGCAGATAACCCTGTCTGTCCTTGACCAGGGACCACCAGGTTTTGGAGCCTCCCCTTCCCTGATGCTAGTTTCTTTTCGTGCCCCCCTCCCATTTATCAAGGGCCCCCCTCTTTTGAACGTCACCCATATGCCTACAGGTTTCCCCTTGGCAAGTTCCTGTTATAGGGGGTTTGGAGGGCTTTTATACTCTCCCCGGGCTTTGTTTTTACGGTAGCAGCCTGCTCTCCCCTTCCTCTCTCCCCTCTTCTCTCTCTCCCCTCTCTCTCTCTCCCCCTCTCTCTCTCTCTTTTTTCTCTTTCTTTTTTACACGGGGGTTTTGAAAAGGTTAAGGTTTCCCTGTTTTATTGACGAGCTTTTTAAAAGGGTTTTAAGGGTTCCTAATTTTTTGGGCCCAAGCAAAGAGTTTTTCCCTACACAGCTATTTGAACCCCTTTTTTTTTGTTTTAAGAGACATAAAAATGGGGAAAACAGGTAAAGGGAGGAAACCCATTGGGGGCCCACCCTTTTTTCTTTTAAATTTAAAACTGGCTTTTCTGTTGACATCTTTAAAGCTGACGAATGTTTTCCCAAATACCCCCAGTCACCCTGGGTATATTTTATCTCAGAGGGGAGTGATGTTCTGGAGAAGGGTACACCCCAGATTTGAAGTTCCCTTTTTCTTTTCTGCCCGTCTTGTGGCAAAAAAGGGCTTTTTTTTCACGTGTCCCCCGAGGGGAATTCTCTCTCTCTCCCCTCCTCTTCCCCCCCCTCTCTATTCTCTCTCTCTCTCTCTCTCTCTCTCTCTCCCCTTCCCCTCTCTCTCTCTCTTTCTCTCCCCCTTCTCCTTTCCTCTTTCCCCTTCTCTCCTTTTTCTCTCTCTCTCTCTCTCTCTCCCTTCCCTCTCTTTTCCCCTCCCCCCTCTCCCCCCCCTTCTCCCCTTCTTCTCTCTCTCTCTCTCCTCTCTCTCCCCTTCTTCTCTCTCTTTTCCTCTTCTGGCCCTTGCCCTCTTTTCCTGCTGTCTGTCTGTCTGTTTTTCGGGTCTCTCTCTCTCTCTCTCTCTCCCCTCCTCTCTTTTTCTCTTCTTCTCTCCCCTCTCTCTCTCTTTTTTCTTTCTCTTTCTTCCCCTCCCCAATTCCCCCTCCCTCTCTCTCTCTCTCTCTCTCTCTCTCTCTTTTCCCCTCTCTCTCTTTTCCTCTCCCCTCTCTCCCCTCCCCTCTCTCTCTCCCCTCTCCTGTCTCTCTTCTCTGTCTCTGTCCGGGTCTCTGTCTCGTCTTTTTTTTCTCTCCTCACTCTTTCTCTCTCTTTCTCCCCAATCTCTCTTCTCAATCTCCCCCTCTCTCTCCCTCTCTCTCCCCTCTCCTCTCTCCCCTCCTCTCTCTTTTCCTCTCTCTCTCCTCCTCCTCTCTCCTCTTTTCCTTCTCGCTGTCTCTTCTCTGTCTCTGCTTGCCCTCTGTCTCTGTCTGTCTGTCTGTCTGTCTGTCTGTCTGTCTCTCTCTCTCTTCTCTCTCCTCTCTCTCTCCCTCTCTCCCCTCTCTCTCTCTCCTTCCCCCTTTTCTCTCTTCTTTTTTCTTTCTCTTCTCCCCTCCCCCCCCCCCCCCCCCTCTCTCTCTCTCTCTTTCTCTCTCTCTGCCCTTTTTCTCTCTCTCTCTAAAATTCTCTCTCTCTCTCTCTCTCTCTCTTCTCTTCTCTCTCTCCCCCGCTGTCTCTTTTCTCTGTCTCTCTGTCTTTTTGTCTCTGTCTCTGTCTGTCGGGTCTGTCGGGTCTCTCTCTCTCTCTCTCTCTCCCCTTCTCTCTCTCCCTCTCCCCTCCCCTTCTCTCTCCTCTCTTTTGTTTTGTCTGTCTGTCTGTCGCCCTGTCGGCTGTCTTCTCCCTCTCTCTCTCTCTCTTTTCCCCTCCCCCTCTCTCTTTTCCCCCTCCCCCTCTCTCTCCCCCCCTCTCAATCTCTTTCTCTCTCTCTCTCTAAATTTCTCTTCTCTTTTCCCCCCTCTTTTCTTTTCTTTTTTCTCTTTTCTCCTTTTTCTTTTTTTCCCCCCTTCTCTCTTTTCCCCTCCCCTCTCTCTCTTTCTTTTTTTCGGGTCTCTGCCCTCTGTTTTGTCTGCCCTGTCTGTCTGTCTGTCGTCTTTTCTGTTTTTCCCCCTTTTCTCTCTCTTTTCTCTCTCTCCCCCCCTCTTTTTCCCCCTCTTTCTCTCTCTTTTCAATCTCTCTCTTTTTCTCTCTTTTCTCTCTCTCTCTTCCCCTCTCTCTCTCTCTCTCTCTCTTTTTTTTTTTTTTTTTTTTTTTTTTTTTTTACAAAAGGGTTTTGAAAAGGGTTAAGGGACCCTGGGTTTTATTGAAAAGCTATTTACGGTTAAGGTTTCCCTAACTTTTAATTGACAAGCTAAAGCTTTTCCCTACATCGCTCATTTGAAAGCTTTTTTTTGTTATGAGACAACAAGTGGGAACAGGAGGGAATTTTGGACCCAAATCTGGGGGCCCAAAGCATTTTTAAATTTGTTCAACGGGCGTTTTCTCGTTGAAAAATCATTATCCCTGAAAAGAATTTTGTTCCATCTCGGTCATCCGGGGTATGAAAGATCTCAGATGGAGTGATGTTGGGAAAAGGGGGTACACCCGGGAGTAAAGTTGCTCCCTTTCTGCCCCCCTTGTGGCAAAAAAAGCTTGTTTCGCGCTTTTTCCTCGAAGTGGACCCAAAGTGTGGTATTTTGACAATATTGGCCTTGTAAAATAAATAAAAGGCCCCCACATCCCTCCTATTTGAAGGCTCTCTGAATGGGCAGATTTCCCTTTTCAATCTTTTCTTCTTTCTTCTCTTCCCTCCTTTTCCCCTCTCTCCCCTCTCTCTCTCTTTTCTCTCTCTCTCTCTCTCTCTGTCTCTGTCCCCCCTGTCCCCTGTCCCCTGTCCCCTTTTTCTCTCTCTTGGTTTTTCTCTCTTCTCCCCTCTCTCTCCTCCCCTTTTCTTCTCTCTCTCCTTTTTCTCTCTCTCCCCCTCTCTCTCTCTCTCTCTTTTCTCGTCTTTTGTCTTTTCTCTCTGTCTCTCTTGTCCTGCCCCCATTTTTTTTTTTACTCAGGGTTTGTCAAGGTTAAGGATCCCTAGTTTTATTGACAAGCTATTTACAGGTTAAGGTTTCCTCTGTCTGTCTGTCTCTCTCTCTGTCTCTCTCTCTCTCTCTCTCTCTCTCTCTCTCTCTCTCTCTCTCTCTCTCTCTCTCTCTCTCTCTCTCTCTCTCTCTCTCTCTCTCTCTCTCTCTCTCTCTCTCTCTTACACTATAAAACAAGTAGGTCGAGCAGAAGTGTACAGTGATATAATGACGCTTAAAAGTGAGGTGAAATTAAAAGGTAAGCAAAGCAAAGCAACGTAAATGTGTGTAGAGAATTCTGGGTTTATTATGTTAGTATATAGATTATTTTGCCCATACACAGGGTATGGGCAAAATTAGGGTATCGTTACTTATATCAAACGAATCCAAGTCGTGGGTATGAGGACTAGCATTTCTGGATACGACAGTTGCAAAACAGACTCTGAATCTCACATTCTTTAGTTATTGATTGGAAATGTTGCTTCAGTGAGCCCTCACAGCTTCAGTGAGCAGCTGGCTGCTCACTGAAGCTGTGAGGGCCTAGAATATGAGGTTCTTTATGAATTCATTTGACACGCACTTTTCAGTACCAGGTTCAATCAGATATAATACAGCGGCTGTGGCTGTGGTCACTGAAACTATTACGACGGTTTACCTTCACTCTTCTGAGAGAACATTATCAGAGATACCACACACACACACCACACACAACTAACACACACTCACACACACACACTCACACAACACACACACACTCACACACACACACACTCACACACACACCACACACACACACACACACACACACACACACACACACACACATACACACACTCACACACACAAACAAACACACACACACACACACCACACAACACACACACACACCCACACACAACAACAACAACAAAACACACACACACAAAAAACACCACTCACACCCCCAAAAACACACACAAAAAACACCCCCACACATACACAACCACACCCCACACATACACACACACAAAACATGCACACCACACACATCACACCACACACCACACAATTAAAACCCCACACACAAAAACACATAACCACACACACACACACACTACACACACACACACACCACACACATACCCACTCACACACACCACTCACACACAACACTCACACACACCAACAACACCACCAGACCACAAAACCACACAACACACACACACCATACACACACTACACACACACACACATCCACACACACCCCCAATACACACAACACACACCAACATACACACACAACTGCAACCAAAACCCCAAAACACACCCCACACACACACATACACACCACAAAACACACACACACACACACATCACAAACCACCACCACAACCACACACACACACATACACACACACACATCACACACACATACACCCCACACACCACAACACACACACCACACACACCAAACACACACACATACACACACACACACACCCCAATACCACAAACATACACACCCACCACACACCCACACTCACACACCCCACACCACACACCACACCCACACCACACACACACCACAATACACCCCACAACACACAACACACCACACATACATACACAACACACCATACCCACACACACACATAATACACACACACACACATGCACACCCACACACATAACACACACACACACACACAACAAAACCCCCAACACACACATACACACCACACACACACACATACCCCCAAACCACACCCCCAAACACATACACACACACCACACACACACACACCACACACACACACACATAACACACACACCACACACCCACAAAAACCACACATACCCACATACCACAACACACACATACACCACACCCCAAATACCACACCACACCCACACCACACATACACACACACACACAACACACACACCCCCACCCACACACACCACATCCCCAACACACCACTACCACACACCACGCACACACACAGACACACACACACGACCCCACAGACACAAAACCACGACACACACCGACACAACACACACACACACACACACCCACCACGACACACCCACACACACACGCCCCCCAACACACACAACGACACAACACACACGACCCCCACACAACCACACACACACTTGATATACAGCGGGCCCTAGTGTTAATCGACATGGCTGGGACAAAAATGGTAAAAAACTAACACCCCACACAATACACTAAACACACACACCACACACAACACAAAACCACACACACACACACACACACATTACACTAAACCTCCACACACACACAACGCATACACCACACACCATAACCACACACACATGCAAAACCACACACACACCATCACAAAAACCACATAAAACCCCAAAAACACACACACACAACACAAAACCACAACACCACACAAACCCCAAAACCCCAACACACACACCACATGCAACCCAGAAACCTAACCTAACTAGTGAGTACCACCACACACCACACACCACACACACACACACACACCCACACACACACACACCAACACACAAACAGCTAGAGGATCAGGCACAATAACGGGAAAAAAGAAATGGCAATGGATTAGAAAATACGTGCGGGGAAGCAACAACGGTCATGGTACGTGACGGGGTGTCAGAGTGGGCGCCTGTGACAAGCGGGGGTTCCAAGGGGTCGTCCTAGGACCCGTGTGTTTTTTGGTATATGTGAACGACATAACGGAAAGGGGTCGCTCAGAATGTCATTGTTTGCGATGATGTGAAGTTTAAGAGAAGAATCAAAAGGATGAGGATCAGGCAGGATACAAGAGCCCGGACAGGCTACAAAACCTGGTCCAGCAACTTGCTCCTTGAGTTTTAACCTGCCAAATGCAAAGTCTTTAAGATTTGGGGAAGGGCAAAGAAAACCCCAGAACAATATAGTTAGTTGGCCCCAAAAACTGCAAACCTCACTCAAGGAAAAAGATTGGGGGTGAGTATAAAACCCGGAATCTCCTAGGCGCACATCAATCAGTAACTGCTGCGCATCGGGCGCCTGGCAAACCTACGGATTAGCGTTCCGATCCTCAGTAAGGATTCGTTTAAAACTCTGTATCCATTTTGTCGGCCCCCTACGTGATGCACACCGTTTGGAAACCACACCTAGTCAAGCACGTCAAGAAATTAGAGAAAATGCAAAAAGGGTTTTCAAAAAAGATAGTCCCAGAGCTACGGGGATTGTCCTACGAAGAAGGTTGAGGGAAAAACGGGCCCGACGACACTGGAGGCGGGGGTCGGGGGGACATGATAAGACATATAAAAAAACTGCCGGAATGACAAGGTGGCAAAGAGGGGTGTTCCAGAGAATGGTCACAAACACAAGAGGTCACAATTAGAAGTTGAAAACTCAGATGAATCAAAGGGATGTTAGGAAGTATTTCTTCAGTCATAGAGTAGTCAGGCCGTGGAATAGCCTAGAAAGTGACGTAGTGGAGGCGGGAACCATACATAGTTTTAAGGTGAGGTATGATAAACCTCATAGGGCAGGGAGAGAAAGGACCTAGTAGCAATCAGCGAAGAGGAGGGGCCAGGAGCTATGACTCGATCCCTGCAAAACAAATAGGTGAGTACAAATAGGTGAGTACACACACACACACACACACACACACACACACACACACACACACACACACACACACACACACACACACACACTCACAAACAGGCGAGGTATGATAAAGCTCATGGAGCAGGGAGAGAGAGGACCTAGTAGCAATCAGCGAAGAGGCGGGGCCAGGAGCTATGACTCGACCCCTGCAACCGCAAATAGGTGAGTACAAATAGGTGAGTACACACACATGCACACAACACACACACACACACACACACACACACACACACCGGTGAGTACACACATAGCAGTCACAGAAACGACACTCACTGAGACAATAACAGATGCAATCTTCCCACCAGGATATCAGATCCTGAGGAAAGATAGAAGGAGCAGAGGGAGAGGAGGGGTTGCACTGCTCGTAAGCAAAACCGATGGAAATTTGAGGAAATGGGAGGCATGGACGAGACTGGAGAAAGAGAATACATAGTAGGTACACTTCAGTCTGGGGAGCACAAGGTAGTTATTGCAGCGATGTATAATCCACCACAAAACTGGAAGAGGCCAAGATAGGAATATGAAGAGAACAACAGAGCAATGGTGGACATACTGCCTGTGGTAGCAAGAAGAGGTCACTTAAGCAGAGCAAAGTTACTGATTTGAGCGATTTCAACCACAGGGAGATCGACTGGGAAAACCCGGAGCCACATGGGGGTTCCGAAACATGGAGAACCAAGATGATGGATGTGGTACTGGAAAGCCTCATTTATCAAATGATACGGGCACTAACAGAGAGAGAGGGGAGGATGAACCAGCAAGACTGGACCTTGTGTTTACCCTGAGCAGCTCAGACATTGAGGACATCACATATGAGAGGCCCTTAGGAGCTAGTGACCACTTGGTTCTGTGCTTTGAATACATAGTAGAGCTACAATTGGAGACGGTAGCAGGAGTTAAAGGGGAACAGCCAGACTCTAAAAGGAAGGACTACATAGGTTTGAGGAACTTCCTGCAAGACGTTCAGTGGGACAGAGAACTGGTAGGAAAGTCAGTAAACGAAATGATGGAATACGTAACGACAAAATGCAAGGAGGAAGAGGAAAGGTTTGTTCCTAAGGCCAACAGAAATAATGGGAAGACCAGAAGGAGCCCCTGGTTTACCCGACGGTGTAAGGAGGCAAAAACTAAGTGCACTAGAAAACGGAAAAAGTACAGAAGGTAAAGAACACAGGAAAATAAGTAGATTAGTCGAAGAGCCAGGAACGAGTATGCACAGGTAAGGAGGGAGGCCCAGCAACAGTATGAAAATAACATAGCATCGAAAGTCAAGTCTGACCCGAAACTGCTGTACAGCCACATCAGGAGGAAAAAAACAGTCAAAGACCAGGTGATCAGGCTGAGGAAAGAAGGTGGGGAACTCACAAGAAACGATCATGAGGTATGTGAGGAGCTCAACATGAGATTTAAGGAAGTATTTACAGTAGAGACAGGAAGGGCTCTGAAAAGAAAGCACATAGGGGAACGCCAACAGGAAATATACCAACAGGTGCTGGATGACATACAAACAAACGGAGGAGGAGGGGGTGCAGAAGATGTTAAGTGACCTTTATACCTGAAAGGTGATGGGTCCAGACAACATCTTCCCGTAGGTCCTTAGAGAAGGAGCGGAGACACTATGCATGCCAGCAACCACAATCTTCAATACATCCCTTGAAATTCGGCAACTACCTGAGGTATGGAAGACGGCAAATGTAGTCCCCATTTTTTAAGAAAGGAGACAGAAACGAGGCACTAAACTACGGACCATGTCACTGACGTGTATAGTATGCAAAGTCAAAGAGAAGATTACCAGGAGATAATCCCTTCACTAAGTATTACCCTGCTCACACTACAACAGCTCGTCATGTCCCAAATACCATTCGTCTCCATTCACTTCTATCTAGCATGCTAACACATGCTTGCTGGAAGTCCAAGCCCCTCGCCCACAAAACCTTTACCCCCTCCCTGCAATCTTTTCGAGGATGACCCCTACCTCGCCTTCCTTCCCCGACAAATTTATACGCTCTCCATGTCATTCTACTTTGATCCATTCTCTCTGAATGACCAAACCACTTCAACAACCCCTCTTCAGCCCTCTGACTAATACTTTTATTAACTCTACACCTTCTAAATTCCACACTCCGAATTTTCTGCATAATATTCACACCACACATTGCTCTTAGACAGGACATCTCCACTGCCTCCAACCGTCTCCTCGCTGCAACATTTGCAACCCAGTTTTCACACCCATATAAGAGTATTGGTATTACTATACTTTCATACATTCTCTTCTTTGCCTCCATAGATAACATTTTTTGTCTCCACATATACCTCAATGCACCACTCACCTTTTTTCCCCTCATCAGTTCTATGATTAACCTCATCCTTCATAAATCCATCCACTGATACGTCAACTCCCAAATATCTGAAAACATTCACTTCTTCCCTACCACGAACATGTGGTATTGATCAATAACAACACTACTTGCCAAGAATTCAAACCCATGTTGTACTGGCTGGCCATTGTGAGCGAGAACCACATGACGCCTTAACCCACAGGACAATCTAATCCTACAAGAACCAAGCACCCAGCCAACCTAGGTGTCTTACTCTTGATCGAAGGACATACGGAGGTGTGGGAGCTTTCAAGCTAATTTCATTCTCATCCCTGTTGGGTGTACTAGCCTACGAGCAGCATATATACATTATTGTAACCACGAACAAGTTGTTACTGATCAATACCACTCGTTCGTGGTTACAATAATATATGTCTATATATATATATATTATATATATATATATTATATATATATATATAATATATATATATATATATATATAATATATATATATATAAGACATATATTATTGTAACCTACGAACGATGGGTATTGATCAGTAACAACTTGTATAATATATATAATATATATATATATATATATATATATATATATATATATATATATATATATATATATATATATATATATATATATTTATTTATTTATTTATTTATTTATTTATTCATTTATTTATTTATGTGTGTGTGTGTGTACACACCTAGTTGTACTCACCTAGTTGAGGTTGCGGGGGTCGAGTCCGAGCTCCTGGCCCCGCCTCTTAACTGATCGCTACTAGGTCACTCTCCCTGAGCCGTGAGCTTTATCATACCTCTGCTTAAAGCAATGTATGGATCCTGCCTCCACTACATCGCTTCCCAAACTATTCCACTTACTGACTACTCTGTGGCTGAAGAAATACTTCCTAACATCCCTGTGATTCATCTGTGTCTTCAGCTTCCAACTGTGTCCCCTTGTTTTTGTGTCCCCAAACTCGGGGAAAACCTGTCT
>NC_069399.1:42461907-42496097 GCF_026875155.1 Cherax quadricarinatus | reverse complement strand
AAGTGTTGAAACCCTGCTTGTTTCCCACACACACCCATCCCTCTATCTTCCATCAGTTTAAAATCAAGGCATTTAACCAAAGGCCTTCTAAATGATCGCAAGTGTCCCCAACCCCCAGCCCCAGAGAGATGTACCCCACCCCCTTGCATACTATCATTTTTTGCCATAAAAGTTGTTCCAGTTGTCAATGAATGGGATTGCAATTTCCCTTGCAGATTGTCTGCCACAATTTAAACCAATTGCCCTAGAAACTTTCCCCTTTTCCTATCCCCTTTTTTCGGGGCAAGATGAATATGTTTGGGGATCCCCCCCTTAATTTAATGAAATCTATAGCTGACCTGTACTTATCTAGCAGCTCTTCTCTCCTACCCTTCCCAATATCATTTCCACCACCCATGAGACAGATAAGGGGCTTGCTCCCATTACCTGACATGATATTATCCACCCTGTTGACAAGTCCCCAACACCAGCTCCAGGGAAGCACACTCTATCTCTCATCTTCTTATTCCTATTACAAAAAGCACGGTCAATGTATCTTACCTGAGAGTCACCAACCACAAGAATGGCGCTTACCTCCATTAGCAGGGCAGTAGTACCCTTACCTTCACTGGCCACTGAAGTACATTCACCCTGAAGAACAGAGAAGCAAATTTCCCTACCTTCAGATTTTCACTTTTTAACTTTCCTTATCTGATGCGCCTTCCATTACTGTGAACTACTCCCACTTGTAGCAGGTGCTGGGCGCACCTCACTGCTGTAGCCGTTGCTGCCTCCCCAACTACAGCCTCCTCAAAAGCGAGAGACGGGACTGAAACCTCGCTGCTAGAAGCCTCATTCCCCACAACTCCAGCCATCTCACTCTCTCTCCCAGACCCATTGAGGTGGACCTTCAGCCTCCTAATCTCCTCCTGGAGAAGCAAGACCTCCTCCTTCAACTCTCCAACCTCAATTTTTAAAACACTGCAGAAGCAAGCCATGCTTTGTAACCGTCCACACTAATCCCCAAAGCAGCTCAGGGTCTGTGACCTCACGTGACGACTGACCACGTGACGAGTCAAAGTGTTCCCTCAGTTCATTCCTTGATATATTTCTTTTCCTGCGTGTGTAATAATTTTTATTATTGCACTTTGACTCATTTTGCAATAATTCTTGTGCAAATATTGTGTTGCCATTAAAGTTTTTCTTGCAGAGATTTTATGCAGTGTTGTGCAAGACTTTTTGATTAGTAATTGTTATTTGCAATATTGCTACAGTTTATTTCAGTGCAGTTTATTATGCTCTGTTCTGTGCATAATATTTTTTTCTTTCTGTGCCATTTTATTTTATTTCAGTGAATTGTGTCCCAGTTTGTTTTATTTTGCACAAGCTTTATTGAGTCCATTTTATCATTTTATTATGTATTTCCCTGTTGCATTGAAAATAAAGACAACTCACTGTGCCATTCATTCAATTTAGAGTAAAAGTTGAGCAAATTAGATTTGAGTAAAGTACAAGTTCTCTTGATTTTCAAAGTGTTGTTTGTTCAGATAATCATTTTCTCTGTGACTGAGTTCTTTGCTTACTGTGTGACCTGTAAATTTTTAGTTACTTATGCAGAATCGTTAAACATTTTCTTCCCATTTAAGCTTACTGTGTCATTCTTTCTATTTTTTTTTTTTTTGCCTTATGCCCTTTAGTAAGTTCACTGAGAAGATGTCCCAGTCACTTTTGAATGTTCACTTAATGTATCATACCAGTCAAAGTCAATATGAATCAGTCTACAGTACCAATATTCCCTTACTGACTGAAAGACAATACCTAGCTCTTGAGCAATATGTTTGTTCTCACAGCTTGTATCTGAGATTTGTTAAAGTGCTGCGAAATGTGAAGTTAAGATTAAGTTCCTATAGATTCGTTCATTACTTATTAACGTAGCCGAGCGGTCAGGCGCAAGTAACTCTGCCACTCCCATCTGTGTTCCACCTACACCTTCAGACTTGCAAGATAGTGTTCCGTTGCCTCAAGTGTCCGGGGACACTCAGACTGCCTTGAGTGCACAGCCTATCCCTGCAATGTCTGCTAGTTCGAGTAGTAGTTTCTCCACAGGGGATGCCTTGTCAGAAAACGATTACTTGAAACTAGTAATGCCATCTCTTGTTGATGTGACATGCTGTCTGCAGAAAGACGTCTCTGTTACAGCTAGTGCTCTCACTAGAGTGTCTGTTGTTGTTCCTAATGTTCCAAATGGTGATCCCATCCTAGTTGACAGTAATCAGCGCATCGTAAGAAGTTATTTCTCGACTAACTTTCACATGTTGTTAACGTTTGTAAGTGAAGTTTCTTTATAGCTGATACCTCGTGTCACTGTGTGCGACTCAGATTGAATATCAGCATTGTTGACCGTGTTCATTTATTTTCTCCTGTGCTTGCAGTTTGAGATAGTAGATTCGTTCTCCCTTGCTCATATTGCGTGTTATAGCGTTAATTTTTTCAACCGGGGTTGAGTCATCCACTCCACCGAGTTTGTGCATTCCTCCAGTAAGAAAGAACCGATCCCTTGTGTTCTGGTGATTCGATTCCTGCTCCAGGAAGATCTTATTCTGGCTGTGAAGCCACCAGCACCCATTAGTGACTTTGTAATGAGCCAGGAATTACTGTATCGAACAGCCGAGTTGGGTACTCCAAGCAGGAGAGTTTACCAGTTAGTAATTCCACAGTCACTAGTGAACGTAGCTCTACAGCTAGTTCACGATGCACCAGGTGTTGCACACCCTGGTATGGATCGTTCTGTGAAACAAGCCAGAATGAAATACTTTTGGCCACGTATGGCAACTGACATTTCAGAGTATGTTAAGAAATGTAGTGTTTGTATGCAACACAAAGGAAATGTCAATGGTCCTAATCCAATCCAAGTGTACCCAACCACTAGCGAACCGTAGGAAAGAGTTGCCCTTGATTTATTAACCAATTTCCAATGTTCCCTCCAATGCAACAAACATCTGTGTGTTATGGTAGACCATTTCACCAGATATTGTGAGTTAGTTCCTATTGCAGATAAGACTGCAGAGACAGTAGCTAAAGCGTTTAACGAACGCATTATCTGCAGGCATACCACCCCTAAGTCCTTAGTAACAGATAATGGAGGTGAATTCTGTAATGAGATTTTTGAAAATTTGTGTACTTTATACAAGATCTCTAAATCCACCATTGTTCCTCATCATCCTGCCAGCAATGGGTTAGCCGAACGAACCAATAAGAAAGTACTTGATGTCCTGAGAGCCACTATCAACCCCAATAGTGAAACTTGGGATGAAGTCATACCAGATGTTCAATGTGCCATAAATTCTGCTTACAATGCTTCCATAGGTGATACTCCACATTATGCATGTTACAAAAAAACGCGATTCTAAAAGCTTAGAGATCTCCAGTGAATAATAGAAAAGACTGCCCTTCTAGCATCCAGCCTGTTACTGGGCTTTCGTTAGAATTAGTCAGTATCCTTGTCCAATTATCCATTAGAATTCAGTATGATTCAATAGTGCTTCAGGATTACAATTGGTAGGTTACTAACTAGAGAAAATAAAATTTAATAAATTTATTGAGTATCGTCTAGAGGTATATTATCTAATTAAATTAAATCAATATCAACAAAATAATAATAATCACTTCTTTCGAGTATAATATTATTGTGATGATAGCACATATCACATTTATAATTCTTAAGTACCGTCTGGTACATTAACATTTAATAAGATATTACAAATATGTACGTACAAGTAAGTTTGTGTATGTGTGTGTTATGACCAATGTCATAATGTGATTAATTTATATGTATTATCCACTTATTATACTCTGGGATTCTTTAATATTAGCTAAATTAAAGATTCCACTAGTTTATAATATTATCTGATTTAGGAATATACCCGGGTATGATGTATATATATATATATATTGAGTAATGTGTTAGGTAGGTACTCCTGGCTAAGGTTTATAACAAGGTATCTCCATTGGTGGGTAGTTTGCACCCCTCTACCCTCTCCCCCTTTTGACGAGTTGATGTCATGAAGTAATTTACTGTATATGGCAGTTCACTCTCTCTGCTGACTCAGTGTGCATTGACTGAGCTACCCTCCTAGTACTCCGCCTTATTCTCACTTGGATAGAGAATTGGGTTATAGAAACTCCTGATCCAGCTTGTGGTTTATTGTGAAGTCTTCTGACAAGCATATACTGTTATCTTCAGGTTACGATGTGACGACCAGTGTCAAGCTTAGAACTTTGTGATATATTCCTTATGCCAGGGAGTTACTCAGAAAAAGTGTTAATTCTCAATATATGTACTTACACACAAGTAATGTTACTATTGAGGAAGCGATAATATTCCTCTGATCATTGTCAAGTGTAGAGACCATATTGACATGTACATTCTATTTAAGAGTTTTCTTGTGTGAAGGAAAGTTTCTGACAGTGATATTTAATAGATATTTATGAAGATCTAAAGTATTTAAGCTTTTAAATAAAAAGAAACTTGTAAAGACTGAGTAACTATTATTTGTGCCTTACATTTCTAAGTTGGGAAACATATCCTTTCATTCTATGAAGTGTGTTGTTACGGAATGCACTAACCTGGCTAAAGATTAAGATTTGAACCGTAACAGTGTGTAAGTGCTCTAAGTAGTTCGCTATGTCTCAAGACTCGACTAGACTTAAACAAGTGACTGACAAAGTCCTCAGATAAACTAACTTCTTGACTGACAGAACAGTCTGCTTGAACAATAAAAAGAATGCTAAGCCCAATAGCAATATAACAAGCAACTGCGACACAGAATCAGGAACAAGTAGATAACATAACGACACTAAGTAGGGACCATCTGCAGATCCTCCACAAAAGTCACAAAACTCCCATACTACTGAATCTAAGTTCAGCATAAGAAAATCCCCGACTGTGATAATACACAGATACCAGTACAAGTTAGGTCAGAAGCTACAGCTCAGGACCTGAGTTACTCAGAGTGTCTATGAGACACACAACCTCAGTACAACGTCGAAAATCACTAAGTCTATACAATGTTCTGTGAACAGAGTTCTACAGAACTAACAAGAATAATGAGACAGACAATCTGTCCAACCACCAAGAGAGTCTAGACCAGACTGAATACTTCAGGTGAGGTGAGGACACCCCCCCCCTCGATCACGTGATAGCTCCGTGGGTCGCTGCCCAGCAAGAAGCCGGCAGAGAAACGAGCAAAGAGCGATAATTACAGTAGTTAGACAATCAAGACTTGAACTGAGCACATATGTTACATCCTACCTAACAACATAACTAAGTCAAATAATAATATAAAGTCATATTTACGATTTAGCTATTATCGCAAATATAAACAATATAAAATTATATGAAAAGGTAATATACGTTATATTCATAATCATAATATACATTATATATATTGCAACCCATTCAGGGATTGCAACAATGCATTGTATGGTGTTGACAAGCGTTTACCCTATGAGTAGTTATATTCCACTTCGAAACCCAATTACAACCCTGATGATTTCGTAGCAACTCGTACCAGCATGGCTCAAAGTGTTTTTAGAAGAATCCGTGAAACACTTCATAAATCAACAGCAGAATTTACTAGAGTAACTAATAGCAGTGATAAGCCATCAAAAGTCATAGTAGGTTCGAGAGTAATGCTGACAAATTTCAACAAAACATCCGCAATGCCTAAGCTCCATCAAAAGTTTGTCAGACCTTATCGAATTGTAGAACGTTTCTCTGGTAATAAGTATAAGGTTAGAAAAATTAGTACTGGTAAGTACAAAGAATCGCATTTAGATCATATGAAATTAGTATGCGATGTTGATGATATTGCTACCCAGACTAATGTGACAGATGCTGAAAATCCTCTTGACTCTGTACCCTCTACCTCAAATACTCAGTCAGATAATCAACCTGAATGTCGTTACTCCTTGCGTACTCGACAAGTAATGAGAACCCCACAAGTATCTTTTGTAGATACTCGTTCAGATCTCCCTCAGTCAAGGCATGTGTTAGCCATTGCAGAGGAATTCGATCCTCCCAGAGATGATAACCATTCTGCATATGTAAACCTCACCCTCGCAGAATTGGGTTTAAATGTACATAGTCTGTATAACTAGATGTCAGAGATGAAGTAAATTGTCAATTGTTTGTTATTTACTGATTAGTTTTCCAGAATTTTTTTTTTCGTATTCACGTTCCCTCCGTATTCTGAGAATTTGACAGTAATAGTGGAAGGGGTTGGATTTGAGTGGGACTTTCACATCAGAACTTATTTCTTGGGTGGCATTGAAAACTGGGTTGGGCAAATGTTTTGTTAGTGGGATGAATTATAAAGGACCTGCCTAGTATGGGCCAGCAGGCCTCCTGCAGCGTTCCTCCTTTCTTATGTTCTTATGTAGTCTGAGTGCACCAGATACCTTTGCTGTTAATTTCACCTTGTATATATATATATATTTATTCTTCCTCAGAATCAGTAGAGTGCATGAATACAGATCGATCGATCAATTCCATGCATATCGTACAATGATTTGTTCTTATAGTTTGTAATGCATTACGTTAAAAATCATTACGTTAAAAGTGATTACGTTAGCATCCATTACGTAAAATTCATTTTGTTAACATTCATTATGATACCATCCATTAGTTTTAAGTTATATATGAATTTGTTATTGTATAGAATCAGCCCAGAACTGCCTGCCTGTTCAGCCTATAAGATAGTAGATAGTAGTGTATGTCGAGACGACATACGTAACATGACCGAGCTGTCAGCATAGTTGCTGAATCCCCTTACATGTGTTGTATAGATTAGCTGAGCATTATAGTATCATCCATGTGTTTATATAGAAGACCCCTTAGGCCTGTGACTGTATGACGTCACGGGATGCAGCTTGAGTGTGAGGCGAGTTACCTCGGCCTCAGTCGACGTTTGACATAGGCTAGAACAGGTAGAGGCTGGGCTCCATCTCCCATCATCACAGTCTGTCAATATATCGTTACCATCCAACAAGTGTGTCTACATTCAACCCTCGATATCTCCATTTAAGAACCCCTACGATAGTGGTGGTGATGGTTGAGTTGATGGTGATGGTGGTGGTGGTGGTGGTGATGGTGGTGGTGGTGGTGGTGATGGTGGTGATGGTGATGGTGGTGGCAATGGTGATGGTGGTGGTGGTGCTGATGGTGGTGGTGGTCGTGGTGGTGGTGGTGGTGGTGGTGTGGTGGTGGATGGTGGTGGATGGTGGATGGATGGTGATGGTGGTGTGGTGGTGGTGGTGGTGGTAGTGGTGTGGTTGATGGTGGTGGTGTGGTTGGTGACTGTGGTGGTGGAGTGGTGGTGGTGATGGCGTGGAGGTGGTTGTTGTGGATGTGTGGTGAGATGGTGATGGTGGTGGTGATGGTGGGTGGTTGATGGTAGGTGTGTGAGGTGAGGTGGTGGTGGTGTGGTGGTGGTGGTTGTGGTGATGGTGGTGGTGGTGATGATGATGGTGATGGGTGGTGGTGGTGGTTGTGTGTGTAGTGGTGTGGTGATGGTGGTGGTGGTGGTGGTGGTGGTGGTGGTGGTGGTTGTGATGGTGGTGGTGGTGATGGCGGTGGTGGTGGGTGGTGGTGGTGGTGATGATGGTGATGGTGGTGGTGGTGTGGTGGTATGGTGGTGGTGATGGTGTTGGTGGTGGTGTGGTGGTGGGGGTGGTCTGGTGGTGATGGTGGAGTGTGGTGTGATGGGTGATGGTGGTGGTGGTGGTGGTTGGGGTGGTGGTAGTGGGTGGTGGTGATGGTGGGTTTGGGTTGGTGGGTGGTGGTGGTGGTGTGGTTGTGATGGTGGTGGTGGTGATGGGTGGTGGTGTGGTGGTGGTGGTTGGGGTGGTTGTGGTGGTGGTGGTGGTGGTGGTGGTGGTGGTGGTGGTGTGGTGGTGGGTGGTGGTGGTGTGGTGATGGTGATGGTGGTGGGTGCATGTGGTGGGTGGAGGTGGTGGTGGGGTGTGTGGTGGTGGTGGTGGTGGTGGTGGTGGTGGTGATGGTGGTGTGTGGTGGTGGTGTGAGGTGATGGTGGTGGTGGGTGGTGGTGGTGTGGTGGTGGTGGTGGTGTGGTGATGGTGTGGGTGGTGTGGTGATGGTGTGGTGGGGGGTGTGGTGGTGGGGTGTGGTGGTGGTGGTGGTGGGGTGGTGGTGGTGGGGTGGGATGGTGGTGGGGATGGGTGGTGGTGGTGATGGTGGTGATGGGGAGTGGGGGTGAGGGGGTGTCTGGTGGTGTGGTGGTTGGTGGTGATGGTGATGGTGGATGGTGGTGTGGTGTGTGTGGTGGTATGGTGGTAGGTGTGGTGGTGTGGTGGTGGTGATGGTGTGTGGGATGGTGGTGGGATGTGGATGGTGAATGGTGTATGGTGGGTGGTTGGCTGTGATGGTGGTGGTGGTGGTGTGGTGGTGAGGTGGTGGGGAGGGTGGTTGATGGTGATGGTAGGTGGTGAGGTATGTGGTGGTGGTGGTGTGTGTGGTGGTGGGTAGTATGGTGAGTGGTGTGGTGTAGGTGTGGTGTGTGGGTGGTAGTGGATGGTGGGTGTGGTGGTGGTGTGGGTTGGTGGTTGGGTGATGGTGGTAGTACTGGTGATGGTGGTGTGTTGATGTTGTGATGGTGTGATGTGGGAAAGGGGGTGATGGTGATGTATGGGGATGGTGGTGACGAGGGTAGTCTCGGATATGTGTTGGTGGATACTGGTGAGGTTGTTGTGGTATAGTGATGGTGTGTTGTGTGATGTGATGTGTGATAGTACTGTGGGTGGTGATGGTGATGGTGGTAGTTTTGGAGTGAGGTGTGTGAGGGGGGTAGTATGGTGATGGTTGGTAGGTGTAGTATGTGATGTGGTAGGGGATGGTGGTGAAGTGATGGTGATGATGGTGATGGTGGTAGTACTGGTGATGGTGGTGTATTGGTGATGAAGTGTGATGGTGGAGTATGGTGATGGTGGGGGAGGGTGTCGTTTGGTGAAGTGGTAGTTGGTTTAGGTTGATGATGGTGTGATGTGTAGAGTGGTGTGATGGTGTGTGTAGTGGTGATGGTGTAGTGGGGGTTTGTACTGGTGATGGTGGAGTGTATTGATGTGTGATGGTGGTATTGGGGATGGTGATGGTGGTATACTGGTGATGGTGGTGATGGGAGTGATGGTGGTAGATGGTGGAAGTGTGGTGATGGTGTTGGTGGTGGTGGTGGTGGTGGTGGTGGTGTGGGTGGTAGTTAGTGGTGATGTTGGTGATGGTGGTAGTAGTGGAGTCGGTGGTGATGGTGGTAGTAGTGGTGAGGTGGTAGTACTGGTGATGGTGGTGACGGTAGTGATGGTGCTAGTAGTGGTGATGGTGGTGATGGTGGTAGTACTGGTGATAGGTGTGATGGTGAAGTACTGGTGATGGTGGTAGCACTGGTGATGGTGGTAGCACTGGTGATGGTGGTGGTGATGGTAGTGATGGTGGTGATGGTGGAAGTAGTGGTGATGGTGAGGAAGGTGAGTGGTGGTGGTAGTAGTGGTGATGGTGGTGATGTGGAAGTATTGTGATGGTGGATGTGTGATGGTGGTGATGGTGGTGATGATGGTAGTGATGTGGTGATGGTGGTGATGGTGGTAGCGGTTTTACTAGTTAGGGTTGAGGTGATGGTGGTAGTACTGGTGATGGTGGGGATGGTGGTGGTGATGGTGGTAGTACTGGTGATGGTGATGGTGGTAGTACTGGTGATGGTGGTGATGGTGGTGGTGATGGTGGTAGTACTGGTGATGGTGGTGGTGGTAGTACTAGTGAGGGTGGAGGTGATGGTGGTAGTACTGGTGATGGAGGTAATGGTGGTGGTGATGGTGGTGGTGATGGTGGTAGTACTGGTGATGGTGGTGATTGTGGTAGTGGGTTGATGATGGTGGTGATGGTGGTGGTGATGGTGGTGGTGATGGTGGTGATGGTGGTAGTACTTGTAATGGTGGTGATGGTGGTAGTACTGGTGATGGTGATGGTGGTGGTGGTAGTACTGGTGATGGTGCTAGTACTGGTGATGGTGGTGATAGTGATGATGATGGTGGTAGTACTGGTGATGGTGGTGATGGTGGTGGTAGTACTGGTGATGGTGGTGATGATGGTGGTGGTAGTACTAGTGAGGGTGGAGGTAATGGTGGCAGTACTGGTGATGGTGGTGATGGTGGTGGTAGTACTGGTGATGGTGGTGATGGTGGTGATGGTGGTGGTAGTACGAGCAGCACTAGTGGCATAAGTCCAGCGCTATTCTCACCAGTCGTATTAATAACCGCTCAAGTGCTTGTATGCGTCATGATATTAACTTTCAAACACTTTTTTAACCTGCTCCGTGGCCAGAGTGGAGGAAGAGGAGGGTGGAGAAGGTGGGGAGGGAGAGGAAGTAGAGAGAATGAGGAGGGTAGGAAGGTGGGTAAGTTACGAGGAGGAAAATGAGGGTGGGGAGAGAACCTTATGCTATACTATCCTTGCCTTAATTAACGAGAAAAGAACAGATAGCTAGACTAGAGTTAGTCCTGATATTAACCGTAAGGTTAACTATTTGCTTATCTCACTTCCATACTTTTTTTTCTCTCTCTCTCTCACACACACACACACACACACACACACACACACACACACACACACACACACACACACACACACACACACAACGCACACACACGCACACACACACACATATACACACACACACTCACACACACATACATACACACACATACACACCACACAGACACACACACACACACACACACCACACACACACACACACACCACAACCATATATATACATCACACACACACACACACAACACACACACAACACCCACTACACACACACGACACACACACATATATATAATACAGATAGTATATAAATATATATATATATATTATAATATATATATTTAAAAATAATATATTATACACACACACACAATAAACCCCACACACACACCATTTATATTTATATACACACAACACCCCCCGCAAACACACACACAAAAATATATACACACACAAAATTTTCACCACAAAAATATACCAAACCCCACACACACACACAAACACCACACAACACACAAAACAACCACACCAAAACACACACGTAACAAGGGGACACCCGTTGGAAGCTGAAGACACAGAAAGGGAAAACAGGGATGTTAGGAAAATATTTTTTCAGCCACAAGGGGAGTCAGTTTAAAGGGGGAAAAGTTTGGGAAGGGATGTAGTGGAAAAGGGGGATCCATACATAGCTTTAAAGCAGGGTAAATTATAAAAACTCCCCGGTCAGGGAGAGTGACCTTTGTAAACGATCGTGAAGAGGCGGGGCCCGGAACCGGGGCTCGACCCCCCCAAACCCCTACTAGGTGAGTTAAAAAATAGGTGGGGGTCACCACCACACACAAAACACACACATGTAAGGGGGTGAGTTCCCCTAGAAAAAAGAGAGGGGAAAGTGGATACAGTATTTACAGTGGAGGGAAAAGGGGGGGACTCCGGAAAGCCCGAATAGGGAAAATATTCCCAAAAAAGTGCTGCCCTGAAAAAACATACAAAAACCCAGGAAAAAAAGTGAAGACTCTGCTAAGTGAACTACATGCATCAAAGGCCATAGGACCGAACACCTCTCCGTGTGTCCTGACTGAGGGAACAGAGACACTGTGTGTGCCACTAACAACAAACTTCAAGATATCCATTGAAACTGGGCAACTTCCTGAGGTATGAAAGACGGCAAATGTAATCCCAGTTTTTAAGAAAGGTGATAGACACGAGGCATGAACTACAAAGTAGTGTCACTTACATGTATAGTATGCAAAATCAAGGAGAAGAATATCAGGAGGATAGTGATCGAGCACCTAGAAAGGAACAAGCTTGAGCACAACAACCAGCACATTTGAAGGGAAGGGAAATTCTGTTTCACAAACCTACTGGAGTTTTATGACAAGGTGACACCAGTAAGACTAGAAAGAGAGAGGGAGGGGTAGACTGCATTCTCTTGGACTGCAAGAAAGCTTTCGATTCAGTTCCTCACAGGAGTTTAGTGCAAAAGCTAGAAGATAAGGCATATATAACAGGAAAGGCACTGCTGTGGATCAGAGAATACCTGACAGGGAGCCAACTACGAGTCATGGTACGTGACGAGGTGTCAGAGTGGGCGCCTGTGATGAGCGGGGTCCCAGAGTGGTCAGTCCTAGAACCGGTGTTGTTTCTGGTATATATGAACGACATTCCGGAAGGAATAGATTCAGAAGTGTCCTTGTTTGCAGATTTTACGAAGTTAATGAGGAGAATTAAATCGGATGAGGATCAAGCCGAACTACAAAGGGACCTGGATAGGCTGCAAACTTGGTCCAGCAACTTGCTCCTGGAATTTAACCCCACCAAATGCAAAGTCATGAAGATCAGGGAAGGGGAAAGAAGACCACAGACAGAGTACAGGCTAGGGAGGCCAAAGACTGCAACCCTCACTGAAGGAAAAGGATCTTGGGGTGGGTATAATACCGAGCACATCTGCGGCGCACATCAACCAGATAATTGCTGCAGTTACATTGCCGATATTTTCATTAATAATTAAAACGAAAATATCTTGCTTCATATTTAATTAGTTATGTATGCAGGTTGGATGTTACATTTTCACTTCACTGTCCTTGCTGTCGGAGAGTTGTGACTGGCTGTCAGCTTTCGCAAACTGCTTTGCTAAGTACCGGCTTGCTTGTTTGTGTCGGCGTCGCTGGAGTAACACTGACTAGTCACGTGATCTCACCTGAGGTTGTATTTGCCCTCACTACCTCACTCTCTTTATAGCTGCTTCTTACCTGAGAAACACCTCTCTCGTTATATGCGTCTTGTCCTAGAAGCATCTCTCTTGTCTCTCGTCTCCCTTGGCTGCTTGTTAGTGATTTAGACTGTTTTTGGTAGAGTGTGATTTCGTTGGAGAGCTGAAACATACTTCTTGTATCTTTGTTCACAGATAATTGTTCAGACTTAGTGATTTTTGACGTCTTGCAAAGGCTGTGACGTGTGGAGACACTCTGTTCGTTCCTCGTCCTAAGTTAAAGCTTCTTACCTACTTTGTGACATCTACACACTGCCGTAGTCAAGAATATGGTTATGCTGAACTTATATTTAGTATTAATGGAGTTATATGCCTTTTATGGAGGATCTGCTGAAGGTCTCCAGTTAGGGTTGTTATTTTGTCTCCTTGTTCCTGAAGCTGTTCTGCTGCTTGGTACATTATTGCTGTTTGGCGAATGGTTCGTCATACTGTTCAAGCAAACTGTTTGATAGTCTTGATGGTCGAGAAAATAGATTTGTAGACTAGTTGACAGTCACTGTTTAAATCTAAATTGAGTCTAGTCTTACTGAGACAACGAACACTTGGAGCACATACACATATTCTCACACACACATGTATACACTAGTATTACTCTTATACCTGATATGAATGTACCAGATGGTACTGTTACGAAATGTGCCCTCAGCACTGTACTACTATATTTACAATTTAACAGTGAACTACAAGAGAAGTGTAGGAGCTTATATTCTAAATTATATCAAACTTATTTACTTTGATATTGTCCACCTAGACACCTTTGTTATTAAAGATCTCAAATTTTATTTCGTTGATTTATCATCCACTTGTGATCGCAAAATACTATTAATATTTCTCTCAAATTCAGGAGATAACTGGACTCGGTCATATACTGACAAACTGTTACAAAACCAGAAACAGGCTAGATGTTAGAGGGGGGATCAATAAGTTGACCTTCTAGTATTCTCTGGAGATTTCTGTACTTGATAGATATTGCATTTTGTAACATGCAGCACAAGTTTGGAACTCACACCTGATCAAGCACGTCAAGAAATTAGAGAATGTGCAAAGGTTTGCAACAAGGCCAGTCCCGGTGCTAAGGGATATTTCCTACGAAGAAAGGTAAAAGGAAATCGACCTGACGACAATGAAGGACAGGTGGGATAGGGGACACATGAAAACGACGTATAAAATACTGCGAGGAATTGACAAGATGAACAAAGACAAGGGTCACAATTGGAAATTGAAGATATAGATGAGTCAAAGGGATGTTAGGAAGTATTTCTTCAGTCATAGAGTTATCAGGAAGTGGAATAGTCTGAAAAATGGCGTAGTGGAGGCAGGATCCATACATAGCTTTAAGACGAGGTGCGATAAAGGTCGAGCATGGAGAGAGTGGATCCAGCGAAGAGGTGGGGCCAGGAGCCGTGAATCGACCCCTACAACCACAAATAGGTAAAAACAAATAGTTAAGAACACACACACACACACACACACACACACACACACACACACACACACACACACACACACACACATCACACACACACACACACCACACATCAATCACAAGAGAATACGGACTCAGTCGAGCATGACAGCAGCGTCGACCTCATAATCACTTCGTTATGTCAAGTCAAACAATCACCGCTGGTTCAGACCCCACCCATGACCACCTTCTAACCAACTTTTGCCCCCACCCACGATGCACCCTTGACCCCGCACTTAACCCCAACCACGACCCTTTCGTCTCTACCACGATCCCTCCCTTCAACCCGACCCTTGTCCCAGTCACGACGCCTTTCGACCCCCACCCTTGACCCCACCCACGACCCCCATAAACCCCCACCCTAAAACCTTCCTTGAGCCCACCCATTGATCCAACCTTCGGCCATCCTAGACCCCACCCATGGCCCTACCCATGACCCCACCAATGACCCCACCCATAACCCCACCCTCGATACCGTTAAATACTACAAGTAACTGTATTCTATATTTTATATGCATTATTTTATTGCAAATTGTAAGATTTATCGTGTGCATAAGATATATTTACTTAATATCATAAATTGAAAAAGTAATAATATTTATGATGCAAGTATTGTGTTGTGTCTTTGTAGGATCTTTGTAATTTATTTAGCGAACTTTGCTTTGTTGAGGGATGTGACAAAACACAGATGCAATCTGTGTTTTAGGATTTCTTACACATTTTCTTATTGGTTGCCACAGTAAGGGGCGTAAGTAAGTAAGTAAGTTTATTCAGGTATACACAAATACAGTTAATAAATAACAAAAAGGCACAATACCGTGACTGGAACGATACACAAATAACCCGCACATAAAAGAGAGAAGCTTACCATTGACTTTGTTAATGGTCCAAGTCGGACCGAAACGTCGTCGTAAGCTTCTCTCTTTTATGTGCGGGTTATTTGTGCAAATACAGTTACATAGAATTATAATACATAGCAGCATATGTGTAGAGAACCTAGGATAACCCCAAAAAAGTCAGAGTGACTTATCACTGTATCACGTCCGTGTGTCGCTATTCATTGTTTTATGATAACAGTTAACTTTTATATGTGAGTGAGAGCTGTTTCTGTGATTATCGTTCATACAGCTTTTAAGAAATTTCTGGAAATTGTCCGGAGAGGAGGACTGCCTCTCGGTGTGTCTGCCGAATGTTGGCATTGCTTCAGTGTGAACCTGCTGCTGCTGGCAGGCTGAGTATACTCTTTTCTTCATTTCTAGCTGTTCGTATATGGTTTTATATATATTACACATCTCTGGGTGTGAATCAGAGTGTGTACTGGCGCTTTTGAGGGTTTTACCACACGTATCTTATGTCAGGTCCTTATTTACGAGTATTTAGCTTGGCTCTAGATATTACGTTTCTGTCTCTCTGTTCACACAGTCGGGGTACACGGGACTTAAACTGCGTAACATTGTAATTGGGTTTTTGCTTTAGCAGCTCTGTCCACTTTAGAGTGTCTGATGGTCATTGTTGCTTATATATATATATACGCAAAACAACCACTCTGAAAGAATAGAGAAATTCCAAGCGCTTTCGTGACTACTCACATTATAGTTCCTTGATAATGTGAGTAATCACGAAAGCGCTTGGAATTTCTCTATTCTTTCAGAGTGGTTGTTTTGCATATTTTGAAATCACCTGTTTACTGTGATCTTATTGCATATATATAATTATATATATATATATATATATATATATATATATATATATATATAATATATATATAATAATATATATATATATATATATATATATAATATATATATGCAAAACAGCCACTTTGAAAGAATAGAGAAGTTCCAAGCGCTTTCGTGACTACTCACATTATCAAGGAACATTTTATATATATATATATATTTATATATATATATATTATATATATATATATATATATAATTATATATATATATATATATATAATATATATATATATATCAGAGCGTAATAAAAAATTTAAGTAAAGTGCTTGTGTTTAATGTTTTTATTTTCCTGAACATATCATCAGTGTTTATGAAGTACTCAGGTTCACCCTTGGTGCTAGAACATTATTGTGATAACATTCTTATTACGCCTGTGTACAGGTCAGTCAATGTGATTCTGATAGTGGAATTAGCTGTATTGATTCAGGTATAAATATGTTTAAATAATCACGGCCACTGGTACCAAATCTGCAGACAGATATCATACCCTACAGAAAAAGAGGCTTGGCAGATAGTACAAAATACCCCCACCGAAAATCAGGGGTGCCATGAGCACACTAAGAGACAATACAATAAGTTTAAGGGACCCAAGACTACTCGCAGTCTCCCATCATACACAAAGGAAAATGCAAATAGGCTCCCAGCTGTCTTCAAGAGGAACATGGCTATGCTTCGAACGTTGCACTGTGTGCGGCCAGCAGAAACAGCCTGGTATCTTGATAAGACTTTGATGCACTAGAACCCTAATAGGGGACCGGTCTGGAGGGGGTGTCGTTGACCCCCGAAACATCCAAGTATCCTTCAAGAACTTGGGTAATCACCATCACAGGGGAAATCACCACGACTGTGATAAACACCACCATTGTGATAACCACCACCAGCTGTCATAGCCACCACCATTTATGATAACCACCACCAAATGTGACAACCACCACCAACTGTGATAACCACCACCATCTATGATAACCACCACCATTATTTGTGATCATCACCAACTGTGATAACCACCATCATTTGTGATAACTACCACCACTGTGATGACGGCCATCATTTGTGATAACCACCACCAACTGCGATAACCACCACCATCTGTGATAACTACCACCACTGTGATGACCGCCATCATTTGTGATAACCACCACCAACTGTGATAACCACCACCATCTGTGATAACCACCACCACTGTGATAACCACCACCACTGTGATCACCACCACTGTGATAACCACCACCAACTGTGATAACCACCACCAACTGTGATAACCACCACCATCTGTGATAACCACCACCACAGTGATAACCACCACCACTGTGATAACCACCACCTACTGTGATAACCACCACCAACTGTGATGACCACCACTATCTGTGATAACCACCACCACTGTGATAACCACCACCACTGTGATCACCACCACTGTGATAACCACCACCAACTGTGATAACCACCACCAACTGTGATGACCACCACCCTCTCAAGGAAGGTTCCTTGATGTTGGTGAAGGGCTCTTGATTTAGGAAATTGGATCTGTGCTCCAGTTCCCCGAATTAAGCCTGAATGCCTTCCACATCCTCCCCAGGCGTTGTATAATCTTCCGGGTTTAGCGCCTCCCCCTTGATTATAATAATAATAATGTGATAACCACCACCATCTGTGATAACACAACCACTGTGATAACCACCACTATCTGTGATAACCACCATCACTGTGATCACCACCACTGTGATAACCACCACCACTGTGATAACCACCACCTCTGTGATCACCACCACTGGGATAACACAACCACTGTGATAACCACCACCAACTGTGATAACCACCATCACTGTGATCACCACCACTGTGATAACCACCACCACTGTGATAACCACCACTATCTGTGATAACCACCACCACTGTGATAACCACGACCAACTGTAATAACCGCCACCACTGTGATCACCACTGTGATCACCACCTCTGTGATAACCACAACCACTGTGATAACCACCACCACTGTGATCACCACCACTGTGATAACCACCACCATCTCTGATAACCACCACCATCTCTGATAACCACCACAACTGTGATAACCACCACCACTGTGATCACCACCACTGTGATAACACAACCACTGTGATAACCACCACCAACTGTGATAACCAGCATCACTGTGATCACCACCACTGTGATAACCACCACCACTGTGATAACCACCACTATCTGTGATAACCACCACCACTGTGATAACCACGACCAACTGTAATAACCGCCACCACTGTGATCACCACTGTGATCACCACCTCTGTGATAACCACAACCACTGCGATAACCACCACCAACTGTGATAACCACCACCACTGTGATAACCACCACCACTGTGCTAATCACCAGCACTATGGTAATCACCACCACTGTGATAATTACCACCACCAGGGTAATCATCACGCTCGTTAGCGCGCTCTGGGAGCCTCGTTAAGGTAACCGTTTGTCAATTGACTCGTTACCGCAAACGGCAAGATAAGAGACTAAAGTCGTTTCTCGCAGATGGTTAAACGACTGTGTGTGTGTGTATGTGTGTGTGTGTGTGTTTGTGTGTGTGTGTGTGTGTGTGTGTGTGTGTGTGTGGTATGTGTATGTGTGTGTGTGTGTGTGAGTGTGAGTGTGTGTGTGTGTGTGTGTGTGTGTGTGTGTGTGTGTACTCACCTATTTGTACTTACCCATTTGTGGTTGCATGGGTCGATACTCAGCTCCTGACACCGACTCGTCACTGATCACTACTAGGTCCTCTCTCTACCTGCTCCAAGAGCTTTATCATACCTCGTCTTAAAGCTATGTATGGTTTCTGCCTCCTCTATCTCACTTTCCAGACTATTCCACTTCCTGACTGAAGAAATATTTCTTAACATCCCTCTGACTCATTTGGGTCTTCAACTTCCAATTGCGACCCCATATTTCTGTGTCCCTTCTCTCGAACATCCTGTCTATGTCCACCTTATCTATTCCTCGCAGTATTTTGTATGTCGTTATCATGTCTTCCCTAACCCTCCTGTCCTCCAGTGTCGTCAGGCCGATTTCCCTTAACCTTTCTTTGTAGAACATTCCCTTTAGCTCTGGAACTAGCCTTGTTGCAAACCTTGGCACTTTCTCTAATTTCTTGACGAGCTTGACTAGGTATGGATTCCAAACTGGTGCTGCATAGTCCAGTATGCGCCTGATGTATATTTTTAGATGAATGGTTCAGAGAACCGACATGTTGATAAATTAGACACATGTGCAACTCTTGGGTATCTTTATTGAGGAAACGTTTCGCCACACAGTGGCTTCATCAGTCCATACAAAGGAGAATCTTGAAGAACAGGAGGAGAATGAGGTAATCAGTCCCCCAACCTTGAGTCGAGTGTGGTCCCATCACAATCAAATCTTGAATAGATAGGCATACGTGGCGAAAGGAGCTTAATAAACCGTTGGTGAGGAAGTGCAGCAGTCATAGGCGGTGTCACATTTGTTCAATGTGGAAGTAGGTCGTGCCCAAGAATTAGGCAAGCGAAGAATTCCCAAGTATTAAGATCCCAACTTCTTGGGATCTTAATACTTGGGAATTTTCGCTTTCAATTCTTGGTTCACGACCTACTTCCACATTGAACAAATGTGACACCGCCTATGACTGCTGCACCTCTCCTACCAACGGTTTATAAGCTCCTTCTCCGCACGTACGCCGTATTCTATTCAAGATTGATGGACTGACCACATCGACTCAAGGTTGAGGGACTGATTACCTCATTCTCCTCCTGTTCTTCAAGATTCTCCTTTGTATGGACTGATGAAGCCACTGTGTGGCGAAACGTTTCCTCAATAAAGATACCCAAGAGTTGCACGTGTCTAATTTATCAGCCTGATGTATATGTTGTACAGAGTCTTGAACGATTCCTTACTGAAGTATCGAAATGCTATCCATAGGTTTGTCAGACGCCCGTATGCTGCAGCATTTATCTGATGGATGTGTGCCTCAGGAGATGTGCTCGGTATTACACTCACCCCAAGATCTTTTTCCTTGAGTGAGGTTTGCAGTCTTTGGCCACATAGACTATACTCTGTCTGCAGTCTTCTTTGCCCTTCTCTGATCTTCATGACTTTGCATTTGGCAAAGTTAAATACAAGGAGCCAGTTGCTGAACAAGATTTGTAGCCTGTCCAGGTCTCTTTGCAGTCCTGCCTGACCCTCGACCGATTTGATTCTCCTCATTAACTTCACATCATTTGCAAACAAGGACACTTCTGAGTCTATCCCTTGCGTTATGTCATTCACATATACGAAAAACAGTACAAGTCCTAGGAATGACCCCTGTGGAACCCCGCTTGTCACAGGCGCCCACTCTGACACCTCGTCACGTACCATGACTCGTTGTCGCCTCCTTGTCAGATTTTCTCTGATCCATTGCAGTGCCTTCCCTGTTACGTGTGCCTGATCCTCTAGCTTTCGCATTAACCTCTTGTGGGGGACTGGGTCGAAGGCGTTCTTGTAGTCCAAGGAGTGACCCCTGTGGATGCCTGCTCGTCACAAGCGCCCACTCTGACACCTCATTACGTACCAAGACTCGCTGAAATCTTCCCGACAAGTATTCCCTGATCCATTGCAGTGCCTTCCCTGTTATTCCTGTTTGGTCCTCTAGCTTTTTCATTAATCTCTTGTGTGGAACTGTGTCAAACGCATTCTTACAGGCTTAGAAAACGCTGTCTACCCAATCCACTCTCTCTCTCTCTCTCTCTCTCTCTCTCTCTCTTATCTTACTGCTGTCACCCTGTCATAGAACTCCAGTAGGTTTGTGACAGAATTTCCCGTCCATAAAATGGGACGCTGCTGATAAGCTCATTCGTTTCTAGGTACTCCACCACTCTTCTGATAATCTTCTCCATGACTTTGCATACTATATTTGTCAGTGGCATTGGTCTGTAGTTAAATGCTTCGTGTCTGTCTATTTTTAAAAAAATGCGACTACATTTGTTGTCTTCCTTACCTCAGGTAGTCGCTCTGTTTCCATAGATGTGTTGAAGATTGTTGTTAGTGGTACATATAGCGCCTCTGCTCCCTCTCTCAGGACCCATGGAGAGATATTATCTGGCCCCATCGCCTTTGAGGTATCTAGCTCGCTTAGCAGCCTCTTCACTTCATCCTCAATTGTATGTATTGTGTCCAACACTTGATGGTGTACCCCATCTCTCTGTCTTTCTGGAGTCCCTTCTGTTTCTTCGGTGAACACTTCTTTGAATCTTATTTTGAGCTCCTCACATACCTCACGGTCATTTCTTGCGATCTCTCCTCCTTCCTTCCTCAGCCTGATTACCTGGTACTTGACTGTTGTTTTCTCTCTGCTGTGGCTGTACAACAGCTTCGGGTCAGATTTGGCTTTCGCTGCTATGTCATTTTCTTATTGTAGATGGGCCTCCCTTCATACCTGTGTATATTCATTTCTGGCTCTACGACTACTCTCCTTATTCTCCTGGGTCCTTTGCCTTCTATACTTCTTCCATTCTCTAGCACACTTGATTTTTGCCACTCTACACCTCTGGGTGACCCAAGGGCTCATCCTGACTTTCTCCTTATTTCTGTTACCCTTGGGTACAAACCTCTATTCAGCTTCCTTGCATATTGTTGTCACATATTCCATCACCTCATTTACTGACTTTCCTGCCAGTTCTCTGTCCCATTGAACTCCGTGCAAGAAATTCTTCATGCCTGTGTAGTTCCCTCTCTTGTAGTTTTGTTTCATTCGTCCCACCCTCTCCTGCTTCCCTCTCCACTTGTAACTTTACTATGTATTCGAAAATCAGAACCACATGGTCACTGGCCCCAAGGGGGTCTTTCACATGTAATGTTCTCAATATATGCACTACCCAAGGTGAATACTAGGTCCAGTCTTGCTGGTTCATCTTCTCCTGTCTCTCTGGTAGTGTCCCTTACGTATTGTTATATGAGGTTTTCCATTACCACCTCCATCATCCTAGCCCTCCAGGTTCCTGGTCCACCATGTGGATCCAGGTTCTCCCAGTCGATTTCCTTGTGATTGAAGTCACCTATAATCAGGAACCCCGCCCTGCTCGCAAGAGCCCTTCTGGCTACTTCAGCCAGTGTGTCAACCATCGCTCTATTACTCTTATCATTCTCCTGCCTTGGCCTCCTGCTGTTATGTGGTGGGTTATATCATTTCTACAATTGCCACCTTGGACCTCCAGACTGAAGTGTTCTTATTATGCAGTCTCTTGTTTCTCCTGTCTCCTCTCTCCAGCTCATCAAAATCTCATTGATTTTGATTGGCAGTCCCACTCCTCCACTCCCTCTGTTCCTTCTGTCTTTCCTTAGGATCTGATATCCTGTTGGGAAGGTGGCATCTGTTATCATTCCTGTGAGCTTTGTTTCTTCGAGAGCATCTGGTGAAGGCTCTTTGATTCCTTTGTGCCACTCCTCTCACTTATTCGTTATTCCATCACCGTTGGTGTATCATACCTTCAGTTTCCTCTCCAACACTCTGTTCTGGAGGGGGAGGGGGGTTCTGTGGGGTTGTTGGACCTGGCAGTGTGCTGTTTGTGAATGTATGTGTGTGTGTGTGTGTGTGTTTTGTGTGTGTGGTGTGTGTGTGTGTGTGTGTGTGTGTGTGTGTGTGTGTATGTGTGTGTTTGTGTGTGTGTTTGTGTGTACTCACCTAGTTGTACTCACCTAGTTGAGGTTGCAGGGGTCGAGTCCTAGCTCCTGGCCCCGCCTCTTCACTGGTCGCTACTAGGTCACTCTCCCTGAACCGTGAGCTTTATCATACCTCTGCTTAAAGCTATGTATGGATCCTGCCTCCACTACATCGCTTTCCCAAACTATTCCACTTTCTGACTACTCTGTGACTGAAGAAATACTTCCTAACATCTCTGTAATTCATCTGTGTCTTCAACTTGCAACTGTGTTCCCTTGTTGCTGTGTCCCATTTCTGAATCACTCTGTCTTTGTTCACCTTGTCAATTCCTCTCAGTATTTTGTATGTCGTTATCATGTTTCCCTATCTCTCCTGTCCTCCAGTGTCGTCAGGTCGATTTCCCTTAGCCTCTCCTTGTAGGACATACCCCTTAGCTCTGGGATTAGTCTTGTTGCAAACAAGACTAGTGTGTGTGTGTGGTGTGAACTCAGTTGCACTCACCTAGTTGAGGTTGCAGGGGTGAGTCCTAGTTCCTGGCCCTACCTCTTCACTGGTCGCTACTAGGTCACTTGGCGTGTGTGTGTGTGTGTGTGTGTGTGTGTGTGTGTGTGGTGTGTGTGTGTGTGTGTGTGTGTGTGTGTGTGTGTGTGTGTGTGTGTGGTCATGACATACACGGTGTACAGTGTCTTGAATAACTCCTTACACAGGTGTCGAAACGCTATCTTACGTTTGAAAGGCATCTATATGCTGCAGTAGTTATATGGTTGATGTGCGCCACATGTTCGGCCCCCTAGCCTGTACTCCATCTGCATTCTTCCTTGACCTTCCCCAATCCTCATGATTATGCAATTGGTGTGGTTAAACTCCAGAAGACAGTTGTTGGGCCAGCCTTGCAGCCTGTGCACATCATTTTGTACCTTTATCTGATCCTCATCCGTTTGAATTCTCCACATTAGCTTCACAACAACTGCAAACAGGTAATCATCCGAATCTATCCATTCCGTCATGCCATTCACGTATACTAGAAACAACATTGGTCCTAGGACTGACTGTTGTGAAACCCAGCTCGTCACAGGCACCCACTCTGACATCTCATCATGTACCATCAGTCGTTGTTTCCTTCCTGTCAGGTATTCTCTGATCTATTGCCCTGCCTTTCCAGTTATTCTTAACTTCTCTAGCTTTTGCACAAATTTCTTGTGCCGAACTGTGTCGAAAGCCTTTTTAGAGTCCAAGAATATTCAGTCTACCCACCCCTGTCTCTCCTGTTCTTACTTCTGTCATCTTGTCTTATTAAAATGGTATAAAACACCGAGAGGCTGGTAAGTAAAACGCACGTGCAACAGACGGGTATCTTTATTCTGAAACGTTTTGCCTACACAGCAGGCGAAACGTTTGGTATTTTATACCATTTTAATATGCACTCTGTCAGACGCTGCAACACAATGGTATCTTGGTACAGAATAGAAAACACCTTGGACAACTTTTGAAGAGAGAATGGCTGGATCTGAGAGGGACCTGACCTCTCAATGATTACATTTTTTCTTCTACTAGTGGGTGCGCCTCACCTCTTGACTGTATATAACTCTCCCTACTATTGCTTCAATTTCACATTGTTCCAGAATATGGAGCAAAACTCTTCTCCAGGCTGAGGGACTGACCACCTCAAAACTGCGTCTTCAAAGGTAATGGACTTAAAACAACGTCTTTACTTCTCTACTGTTTCAGCTCACTCTTCTGTACTCGACTGAAAAAGCCTACTATATAGGCGAAACGTTTCGGAATAAAAATACCTAACTGTTGCACATGTGTCTTACCAATCTGTCGGTATTTATACCATTTTAATATTCACTGGTGGATTAAATCTGGTGGTTGTAGGTATATGGATGGAGTCTAGTAATTGTGGTGGATCCATAAATAGAGTCTGGTAGATGTGGTGTATAGACGGAATGTAGAGGTTGTGCAGAGATGGGCAACATAATGAAGCACAAGAAACATGCTGAGGGCGGGATAGACAGAGAGACCATGAGGAAGCTCACCAGACAAAGGACGGTGTCGCTTTGATAAAGAATGCAAATATTTTCAAGCTGAGATGTGTCCGTCGTCGTTAGCGACAAGGAAATGTCATGAATCGAGGTTCCCAATTTCCAAGTGAAGACGACACAGCAGTATGAAAATACATACCAAATATTTTTTAGGAGAAGAGATATACCAGAGAAACGAAGAAGTACGAGAAAAGTCAAAAGGAAAAAACTTGTACATAAGACAATGCAACACAGAATATCAGTAGGTCACACACCAGGGTCAAACACACATCAGCCCACATTTCCAGTACACAGATAGCCGTACTACAGGGTGGCATTAGCGAAACCTACACGAAAACCCTTACATCCTAAATGGTAAATCCTCCTTCCGTTTTGCTAACATTCAGAAATTAAAAAGGAAAAGAAAAACAAACGTAACTTATAAATGGCCTCCTCACAAAAGTTTGTAACTTTCACAGAAACACATACAAGACATGTTTTGAATGGGAATATATGGGTGAAAAACTTGAATCGTTTGTAGATGTGACAGTGAACAGAAAGAAGTGGGTCTCTGTGTGAAAGATACCTTTTATTTGCAAGGAACTGTTGAAATCAATAAATGATACAGTAGAGGTTCTAGGAATTAAAACGAAGTACGAGAATCTAGTGGTTATCCTAGCATATGATCCACCGTCAGCAACGGTTGAAGAGTTCACGGAACAAATAAGAAAAATACAGAGATGCCTCCAAAATCTTGAAAATCCTGCTATAAACAGAGATTTGAACCTTCCAAATCACCGCGTTGTGCTATGTATAGTTCCTGGAAGAACGTTAAGTTTTGTGAGAAATTTACTCTGAATCAACAGATTACAAAACTCACTAGAAGTGAAAATACCCTGAATTTAATTTTCAAAAACAACTAAAAACTAATCAGAGACATAGCAAGCACAAATACAACATACTCTGATCACAACATCAAAGATGTATAAAGGAAGTATATATGCAGGGGTGGGAAACTCCAGAAACAGTATACGAGAATGGAGGTTCAGTAAATTCAACTTCATAAATAAGGGAATCGACTGGGACAAACCAAACAAAGAACTATCAGACATACCCTGGTAAACAGTCATGAGCACCCTTAACCCTCACCAGTGCTTAGAAAAGCTGAATACAGAAGCGAACAATTTCTCTGTAAAAATATATACCGCTGAGAAAGCCTAAGAGAAGATTGAATATAGAAGGAGAGTGTAGGAGAATGTTCAGAAGAAGAAGAAGAAAAGGGGTTACCGAACTGCCGAAAAAGGTGAATATATGAGAACGGAGGAAATATAACCTTAGCCGACAAATTACTGAGTCAGAACAAAAACTTAATCTTTCATCATAGAGAACAAGAGAACAAAAGTTATCCAAGATATTTAAAAAAAAAAAATGCACATATGCAGAATCCAAATCAAAATGTACTTGTAGAATTGACCCATTTATCAAGGGAGCTTCATAAACAGATGATGATAAAGAAAAGAGCTAAATTAAAAAACACCTAAATGAACGAAAGTTCAGCAGTCCTATGAATGAAAGCCGGGTGGAGAATGTATTGTTTTTTCCTTGTCTATGACGGCCTCACAGATCATATAATTGACACAAATACAAATCCTGAAGAATACAAAAAAAAAAAAAAAAAAAAAATAAAACATATATCCACTCACGCAGCACCTGGACCAGATTCGTGGAATTCTTGCTAACAAAAAAAGTGCAAAATACCCCTAGCACGAGCACTCATTGTTCTTTGGAGGAAGAGCTTATATTTAGGCGAGATTCCAGAAGCCTTCAAGAGTGTGGACAGAAATCCTTCGCATAAAAGACTCACTTGAACGCTACCCAACAATTCCAAGCCATGAGCCACAACACTGAACATCATAAGTCTTTGAAAGGCTCATGAGACATCAAATTACAGACTTTGTGGAACAAAATAACCCACACAACCCAACCAGCATGGATTTAAAAAAGCAAGATCATACTTATCACAGTTACTGAGCTACGGTGACAGCATTATGGAGGAGTTAGAAGAAAACCAAAATACAGATGAGGTATACACGAATTTTGCAAAAGTTTTTGACAAATGCAACCTTGAAATGAATGCTCTTGAACTAAGGGTGACTGATATAACGGGGAAAGTAAGTAAATGGATTTTCAGTTTTCTGACAAACAGAGCAAAGTCCAGCATTACCAAAGTAAAAAGTTCAGTACCCCAAGGCATGGCGTCTTTACTGCTCCGATCCTCGTTGCAGACATAGGTTAAAGCACTCGCCACAGTTTCGTATCATTTGCAGACATCAAAATACCTACGAAAAATACCTCGGTAATAGACAGGGAAAAACGAAAGAGATATAAACAAAGTCTGCTAGTAAACAGTGAAGAATAACTTGATGTTCAATAATGGTAAGTTCCAACTACTTAGACGTGGAAAGAATAAAGAACTCAAGGGTAGACTCTATACTAAACGCAAGGTCACCAAATAGGAAGACAGGAACATGTTAAAGATCTGACTGTAATAATGTCAGCTGATCTTCATTTCAAAGAACATTATAAGGCAAATTTCTAGAACGCCAGACTAATGATAGGGTACATAATGAGAACCTTCAAAACAAAGTAAGTAGTGTCATTGGTGACACTTTTAAATCGCTTATGCTTTCTCGCTTAGAGTATTGCTCAGTGTTAACGGCTCCTCTCAAGGCAGGAGAGATTTAAGGCTGGAACAGATACTGAGGTCATTTTTGATCCATATAAAGCCAGTAAAGCATCTGATTTACTGGAAACACCACAAAATCCTACATATGTACTCAGTGGAGCGGAGAGGGAGATATGTGATAATATATAAATGGATGCTAGCTGAGAGCCTGGTCCCAAGTATATACACTGCCATAACAATATATTGGTGATATATATGGAAAAATATGCACAAATAAGCCCCGTGAAAAGCAGGGGCGCCGGGGGTACAATAAGAAAATATTGATTCAACATTCGTGAACCCAGACTGTTTAACACGCTATAGCGAGATACCAGAAACAATGACGGAAATAGTGTAGAAGCTTTCAATTGGAAACTGGAGATGTACCTCCTGCAAGTGCCACATCAATCTGGTGCTTACCTGGATGACCAGACAAGCACCAGACAGGCCTGCCCCAAGGCAGGTCTGCTGGGGTAGGAAAACTCTCGAAGCCCTACGGAGGTATATCCAAGAGAGATGAAGTTTGATGGTTCTTTTAGATAGGTGGAATCTGGAAACTATGGTAGATACACGGAAGTGATGGTAGACACATGGAGTTTGGTGGTTGTGGTAGAGAGATGGAGTCCGGTTGCTGTGGTTCAGAGATGGAGTCTGGTGGTTGTGGTATACAGACGAAGTCTGGTGGTTGTGGTTCACAGATGGAGTCTGATGGTTCTGGTACACAGACGAAACCTGGTGGTTGTGGTTCACAGATGGAGTCTAGTTGCTGAGGTTCACAGGAGTCTGGCGGGTCTGGTACACAGATGGAGTCTGGTGGTTGTGGTACACAGATGGAGTCTGGTGGTTGTGGTTCACAGATGGAGTCTGGTGGTTGTAATTCACAGATGGATTATGGTTGTTGTGGTACACAGATAGAGTCTGGTTGTTGTGGTTCACAGATGGATTCTGCTTGTTGTGGTACACGGATGGAGTCTGGTTCTTGTGGTTCACAGATGGAGTCTGGTGGTTCTGGTACACAGACGAAACCTGGTGGTTGTGATTTACAGATGGAGTCTAGTTGATGAGGTTCACAGGAGTCTGGTGGGTCTGGTACACAGATGGAGTCTGGTGGTTGTGCTTCACAGATGGAGTCTGGTGGTTGTGGTACACAGATGGAGTCTGGTGGTTGTGGTTCACAGATGGAGTCTGGTGGTTGTAATTCACAGATGGATTCTGGTTGTTGTGGTACACAGATAAGGTCTGGTTGTTGTGGTTCACAGATGGATTCTGGTTGTTGTGGTACACGGATGGAGTCTGGTTCTTGTGGTTCACAGATGGAGTCTGGTGGTTCTGGTACACAGACGAAACCTGGTGGTTGTGGTTTACAGATGGAGTCTAGTTGCTGAGGTTCACAGGAGTCTGGTGGGTCTGGTACACAGATGGAGTCTGGTGGTTGTGCTTCACAGATGGAGTCTGGTGGTTGTGGTACACAGATGGAGTCTGGTGGTTGTGCTTCACAGATGGAGTTTGGTGGTTGTGCTTCACAGATGGAGTCTGGTGGTTGTGGTTCACAGATGGAGTCTGGTGGTTGTGGTTCACAGATGGAGTCTGGTGGTTGTGGTTCACAGATGGAGTCTGGTTGTTGCGGTTCACAGATGGAGTCCGGTTGTTGTGGTACACAGATGGAGTCTGGTTGTTGAGGTACACAGATGGAGTCTGGTGGTAGTGGTTCACAGATGGAGTCTGGTTGTTGTGGTACACAGATGGAGTCTGGTTGTTGTGGTACACAGATGGAGTCCGGTTGTTGTGGTACACAGATGGAGTCTGGTTGTTGTGGTTCACAGATGGAGTCTGGTTGTTGTGGTGCACAGATGGAGACTGATTGTTGTGGTTCACAGATGGAGTCTGGTTGTTGCGGTTCACAGATGGAGTCCGGTTGTTGTGGTACACAGATGAAGTCTGGTTGTTGTGGAACACGGATGGAGTCTAGTTGTTGTGGTTCACAGATGGAGTCTGGTTGTTGTGGTGCACAGATGGAGACTAATTGTTGTGGTTCACAGATGGAGTCTGGTTGTTGTGGTACACAGATGGAGTCTGGTGGTTGTAGTTCACAGATGTAGTCTGGCTGTTGTGGTACACAGATGGAGTCCTGTGGTTGTAACTCACAGATGAATTCTGGTTGTTGTGGTACACAGATGGAGTCTTGTGGTTGTAGTTCACAGATGGAGTCTGGTTGTTGTGGTACACAGATGGAGTCCTGTGGCTGTAATTCACAGATGGATTCTGGTTGTTGTGGTACACAGATAGAGTGTGGTTGTTATGGTTCACAGATGGATTCTGGTTGTTGTGGTACACGGATGGAGTCTGGTTGTTGTGGTTCACAGATGGAGTCTGGTTGTTGTGGTTCACAGATGGAGTCTGGTTGTTGTGGTTCACAGGTGGAGTCTGGTTGTTGTGGTTCACAGATGGAGCCTGGTTGTTGTGGTTCACAGATGGAGCCTGGTTGTTGTGGTTCACAGATGGAGTCTGGTTGTTGTGGTTCACAGATGGAGCCTGGCTGTTGTGGTTCACAGATGGAGCCTGGTTGTTGTGGTCCACAGATGGAGCCTGGTTGTTGTGGTTCACAGACGGAGCCTGGTTGTTGTGGTTCACAGATGGAGCCTGGTTGTTGTGGTTCACAGATGGAGTCTGGTTGTTGTGGTTCACAGATGGAGTCTGGTTGTTGTGGTTCACAGATGGAGTCTGGTTGTTGTGGTTCACAGATGGAGTCTGGTTGTTGTGGTTCACAGATGGAGTCTGGTTGTTGTGGTACACAGATAGAGTCTGGTTGTTATGGTTCACAGATGGATTCTGGTTGTTGTGGTACACGGATGGAGTCTGGTTGTTGTGGTTCACAGATGGAGTCTGGTTGTTGTGGTTCACAGATGGAGTCTGGTTGTTGTGGTTCACAGGTGGAGTCTGGTTGTTGTGGTTCACAGATGGAGCCTGGTTGTTGTGGTTCACAGATGGAGCCTGGTTGTTGTGGTTCACAGATGGAGTCTGGTTGTTGTGGTTCACAGATGGAGCCTGGCTGTTGTGGTTCACAGATGGAGCCTGGTTGTTGTGGTCCACAGATGGAGCCTGGTTGTTGTGGTTCACAGACGGAGCCTGGTTGTTGTGGTTCACAGATGGAGCCTGGTTGTTGTGGTTCACAGATGGAGTCTGGTTGTTGTGGTTCACAGATGGAGTCTGGTTGTTGTGGTTCACAGATGGAGTCTGGTTGTTGTGGTTCACAGATGGAGTCTGGTTGTTGTGGTTCACAGATGGAGTCTGGTTGTTGTGGTTCACAGATGGAGTCTGGTTGTTGTGGTTCACAGATGGAGCCTGGTTGTTGTGGTTCACAGATGGAGCCTGGTTGTTGTGGTACACAGATGGAGCCTGGTGGTTGTGGTTCACAGATGGAGCTTGGTTGTTGTGGTTCACAGATGGAGTCTGGTTGTTGCGGTTCACAAATGGAGTCTGGTTGTTGTGGTTCATAGATGGAGTCTGGTTGTTGTGGTTCACAGTTGGAGTCTGGTGGTTTTGGGTCACAGATGGAGTCTGGTTGTTGTGGTTCACAGATGGAGCCTGGTGGTTGTGGTTCACAGATGGAGTCTGGTTGTTGTGGTACACAGATGGAGCCTGGTGGTTGTGGTTCACAGATGGAGCCTGGTTGTTGTGGTTCACAGACAGAGTCTGGTTGTTCCGGTTCACAGATGGAGTCTGATTGTTGTGGTTCACAGATGGAGTCTGGTTGTTGTGGTACACAGATGGAGCCTGGTTGTTGTGGTTCACAGATGAAGCCTGGTTGTCGTGGTTCACAGATGGAGTCTGGTTGTTGTGGTTCACAGATGGAGCCGGGTGGTTGTCGTTCACAGATGGAGCCTGGTTGTTGTGGATCACAGATGGAGTCTGGTTGTTGCGGTTCACAGATGGAGTCTGGTTGTTGTGGTTCACAGATGGAGTCTGGTTGTTGTTGTACACAGATGGAGCCTGGTTGTTGTGGTTCACAGATGGAGCCTGGTTGTTGTGGTTCACAGATGGAGTCTGGTTTTTGTGGTACAAAGATGGAGCCTGGTTGTTGTGGTTCACAGATAGAGTCTGGTTGTTGATGTACACAGATGGAGCCTGGTTGTTGTGGTTCACAGATGGAGCCTGGTTGTTGTGGTTCACAGATGGAGCCTAGTTGTTGTCGTTCACAGATGGAGTCTGGTGGTTGTGGTTCACATAAGGAGTCTGGTGGTTGTGGTTCACAGATGGAGTCTGGTTGTTGTGGTTCACAGATGGAGTCTGGTGGTTGTAGTACACAGATGGAGTCTGGTTGTTGTGGTTCACAGATGGAGTCTGGTGGTTGTGGTTCACAGATGGAGTTTGGTTGTTGTGGTTTACAGATGGAGTCTGGTAGTTGTGGTTCACAGATGGAGTCTGGTTGTTGTGGTTCACAGATGGGGTCTGGTGGTTGTGGTTCACAGATGGAGTCTGGTGGTTGTGGTACACAGATGGAGTCTGGTGGTTGTGGTTCACAGATGGAGTCTGGTTGTTGTGGTTCACAGACGGAGTCTGGTTGTTGTGGTTCACAGATGGAGTCTGGTGGTTGTGGTTCACAAATGGAGTCTGGTGGTTGTGGTTCACAGATGGAGTATGGTGGTTGTGGTTCACATATGGAGTCTGGTGGTTGTGGTTCACAGATGGAGTCTGGTTGTTGTGGTTCACAGATGGAGTCTGGTGGTTGGGTAACAGATGGAGTCTGGTTGTTGTGGAAACACAGATGGAGTCTGGTTGTTGTGGTTCACAGAAGGAATGTGGTTGTTGTGGTTCACAGATGGAGCCTTGTTCTTGTGGTTCACAGATGGAGTCTGGTTGTTGTGGTACACAGATGGAGTCTGGTTGTTGTGGTTCACAGATGGAGTCTGGTTGTTGTGGTACACAGATGGAGTCTTGTTGTTGTGGTTCACAGATGGAGTCTGGTTGTTGTGGTACACAGATGGAGTCTGGTTGTTGTGGTTCACAGATGGAGCCTTGTTCTTGTGGTTCACAGATGGAGTCTGGTTGTTGTGGTACACAGATGGAGTCTGGTTGTTGTGGTTCACAGAAGGAATGTGGTTGTTGTGGTTCACAGATGGAGCCTTGTTCTTGTGGTTCACAGATGGAGTCTGGTTGTTGTGGTACACAGATGGAGTCTGGTTGTTGTGGTTCACAGATGGAGCCTGGTGGTTGTGGTTCACAGATGGAGTCTGGTTGTTGTGGTACACAGACGGAGCCTGGTTGTTGTTGTACACAGATGGAGCCTGGTTGTTGTGGTTCACAGATGGAGCCTGGTTGTTGTTGTACACAGATGGAGCCTGGTTGTTGTGGTTCACAGAGGGAGCCTGGTTTTTGGTTGTACACAGATGGAGTCTGGTTGTTGTGGTTCACGGGTGGAGCCCTGGTTGTTGTTGTACACAGATGAGTCTGGTTGTTGTTTTTCACAGATGGAGCCTGGTTGTTGTGGTTCACAGATGGAGTCTGGTTGTTGTGGTTCACAGAAGGAGCCTGGTTGTTGTTGTACACAGATGGAGTCTGGTTGTTGTGGTTCACAGATGGAGCCTGGTTGTTGTGGTTCACAGATGGAGCCTGGTTGTTGTGGTTCACAGATGAAGCCTGGTTGTTTTTTATTCACAGATGGAGTCTGGTTGTTGTGGTTCACAGATGGAGCCTGGTGGTTGTGGTTCACAGATGGAGTCTGGTTGTTGTGGTACACAGACGGAGCCTGGTTGTTGTTGTACACAGATGGAGCCTGGTTGTTGTGGTTCACAGATGGAGCCTGGTTGTTGTTGTACACAGATGGAGCCTGGTTGTTGTGGTTCACAGATGGAGCCTGGTTGTTGTTGTACACAGATGGAGTCTGGTTGTTGCGGTTCACAGATGGAGTCTGGTTGTTGTGGTTCACAGGTGGAGTCTGGTTGTTGTTGTACACAGATGGAGTCTGGTTGTTGTTTTTCACAGATGGAGCCTGGTTTTTGTGGTTCACAGATGGAGTCTGGTTGTTGTGGTTCACAGAAGGAGCCTGGTTGTTGTTGTACACAGATGGAGTCTGGTTGTTGTGGTTCACAGATGGAGCCTGGTTGTTGTGGTTCACAGATGGAGCCTGGTTGTTGTGGTTCACAGATGAAGCCTGGTTGTTGTGATTCACAGATGGAGTCTGGTTGTTGTGGTTCACAGATGGAGCCTGGTGGTTGTGGTTCACAGATGGAGTCTGGTTGTTGTGGTACACAGACGGACCCGGGGTTTGTTTTTGTACACAGATGGAGCCTGGTTGTTGTGGTTCACAGATGGAGCCTGGTTGTTGTTGTACACAGATGGAGCCTGGTTGTTGTGGTTCACAGATGGAGCCTGGTTGTTGTTGTACACAGATGGAGTCTGGTTGTTGCGGTTCACAGTTGGAGTCTGGTTGTTGTTGTTCACAGGTGGAGTCTGGTTGTTGTTGTACACAGATGGAGCCTGGTTGTTGTTTTTCACAGATGGAGCCTGGTTGTTGTGGTTCACAGATGGAGTCTGGTTGTTGTGGTTCACAGAAGGAGCCTGGTTGTTGTTGTACACAGATGGAGTCTGGTTGTTGTGGTTCACAGATGGAGCCTGGTTGTTGTGGTTCACAGATGGAGCCTAGTTGTTGTGGTTCACAGATGGAGTCTGGTGGTTGTGGTTCACATATGGAGTCTGGTGGTTGT
>NC_069399.1:42429407-42456907 GCF_026875155.1 Cherax quadricarinatus | reverse complement strand
ACATAGTTGAGCTCCAAGTGGAGAGAGTAGCAGGAATAGGCTGGGGAAAACAAAACTACAAAAGGGGGAACTACTCAGGCTTGAGGAACTTCATTCCAGACATTCAGTGGGAGAGGGAACTGACAGGAAAACCAGTACAAGAAATGATGGACTATGTTGCAACAAAATGCAAGGAGGCAGAGGAGAGGTTTGTTCCCAAGGGAAACAGAAATAATGGGAAGAACAGAACGGGTCCTTGGTTCACCCAAAGGTGTAGGGAGGCAAAAACTAGGTGTACTAGAGAATGGAAAAGGTACAGAAGACAGAGAACTCAGGAAAATAAAGAAATCAGCCGAAGAGCCAGAAACTAATATGCACAGATAAGAAGGAAGGCTCAGAGACAATATGAAAATGACATAGCATCAAAAGTAAAGACTTTACCCAAGCTGTTGTACAGCCACATCAGAGGAAAACAACAGTCAAGGACCAGGTAATCAGACTGAGGAAGGGTTTATGGGGAATTCACAAGAAACGACCAAGAGGTATGTCAGAAGCTCAACACAAGATTTAAAGGGTATTTAGAGTGGAAACCAGTAGGACCCAGGAAATCGAACAGGTGGGCACACCAGCAATGCTGGATGAGGTACATAAACCAAGGAGGAGGTGGAGAAGTTGCTGTGCGAACCTGACACCTCAAAGGCGGTGGGACCAGACAACATCTCTCCATGGGTCCTTAAAGAGGGAGCAGAGATATTGTGTGAGCATTAACAAAGATCTTCAACACATCATTTGAAACGGGCAACTCCCTGAGGCATGGAAAATGGCAAATGTAGTCCCAATTTTTAAAAAGGGAGACAGACATGAGGCACTAAACTACAGACCTGTATCACTAACGTGTATAGTATGCAAGGTCATGGAGTAGATCATCAGGAGGAGAGTGGTGGGACACCTGGAAAGAAACAAGTGTATAATTGACAACCAGCACGGTTTCAGGGAAGGAAAATCCTGTGTCACAAACCTACTAGAGTTTTATGACACGGTGACAGAAGTAAGACAAGAGAGAGAGGGGTGGATCGACTGCATATTTTTGGACTGCAAGAAGGCCTTCGACACAGTTCCTCACAAGAGGTTACTGCAAAAGCTAGAGGATCAGGCACACATAACAGGAAAGGCACTGCAATGGATCAGAAAATATCTGACAGGGAGGCAACAACGAGTCATGGTACGCGACGAGGTGTCAGAGTGGGCGCCTGTGACAAGCGGGGTTCCACAGGGGTCAGTCCTAGGACCTGTGCTGTTCTTGGTATATGTGAACGACATAAGGGAAGGGATAGACTCAGAAGTGTCCTTGTTTGCAGATGATGCGAAGTTAATGAGAAGAATCAAATCGGATGAGGATCAGGCAGGACTACAAAGAGACCTGGACAGGCTACAAGGCTGGTCCAGCAACTGGCTCCTTGAATTTAACCCTGCCAAATGCAAAGTCATGAAGATTGGGGAAGGGCAAAGAAGACCGCAGACACAATATAGTTTAGATGGCCAAAGACTGCAAACCTTACTCAAGGAAAAAGATCTGGGGGTGAGTATAACACCGAGCATATCTCCTGAGGCGCACATCAATCAGATAACTGCTGCAGCATACGGGCGCCAGGCAAACCTACGGATAGCGTTCCGATACCTCAGTAAGGATTTGTTTAAGACTCTGTATACCATTTACGTCAGGACCATACTGGAGTATGCAGCACCAGTTTGGAATCCACACCTAGTCAAGCACGTCAAGAAATTAGAGAATTGTGCAAAGGTTTGCAACAAGACTAGTCCCAGAGCTACGGGGATTGTCCTACACACACACACACACACACACACACACACACACACACACACACACACACACACACACACACACACACACACACACTCACACACACACACAGACACACACACAAACACACACACACACACACACACACACACGCACACACACACTGTTGCGAATAAGAAATTTTTTAAAGAACTTCAGAGGCCTGTTACCATTTATTTCTTATGCAACAAGATTTTTGGATCCGAGTTATTGGTAAGTTAGAGTCTAGGGGAAATAATTTCAACTGGGAAACTCCATCGAATAATATTCAAATTTATTAAAGTATTTAAATACAATACTTTATCTTCTCTTTGTAGTTAATGTAACTTAATACTTTGTACAATAAATTTACCATATACATTTAGTTCAAAATCATGGAAATGTCACATTAATAAGGAAGTTTAATTATTCTTCCTGTATCTAAGTCCTCATTAATATTTACGTCTCTTTCTTAACAAGACTGTAAACTCAAAATACAAAAGGTACAAGATTTAACAAGACCGTTGAATCTGGCCGTAAAGTATCTCTGTGGATTACTGGACTGACCAAGAATATAAATATCAAAAGAGTCTTTCAAAGTAATGAGGAACAAGGTGAGTCAGCTCTAGAGTCCAATTCTCAAAACCATTCAACTGTACACCGTAAGAGTCAATATACGATCAGTTGTCAGGGCTAGAGCTGGGAGCAGACTGACTACTTGCCAGTCTGTTGACGCGTCTTCAGGTTGGATCAGCTGAGCCACGTCAGCCAGCCGGACATAAACAATTGAACAATTCACCGGATGGTTCCGAGACTTAAACTCTATATACACAAGATATCCTACCTAACAATAATAGTAAAATAATAGTGATAATAACAAAATAGTGATAATAGTGATAATAACGATAATAGTGACAATAACGATAATACCATGGTATTTTTCATATATTAACAGATAATAACATAACGCCGAAAGTCTCTATTTTAGCTATAAACGGGGACTTTCGCGCTATAATATTAAGTGATGAACATATTCTCTTACAATATTTAAATAACACAGGATGACCAATTTCGAAGATATAACACACACACACACATACACACACACACACACACACACACACACACACACACACACACACACACACACACACACACACACACACACACACACACACACACACACACACACAGAAAAACGGAGAGGTGGGGCACACCACCAACGGCTGGACACAGTACGCACAACCGAGGAAGAACTAAAGAGGCTTCTGAGTGAGCTAGATACCTCAAAGGCAATGGGGCCGGATAACATCTCTCCATGGGTCCTGAGAGAGGGAGCAGAGGTGCTATGTGTACCCCTAACAACAATATTCAATACATTTATCGAGACAGGGAGATTACCTGAGGCATGGAAGACAGCAAATGTAGTCCCAATCTTTAAAAAAGGAGACAGACATGAAGCACTAAACTACAGACCAGTGTCACTGACATATATAGTATGCAAAGTCATGGAGAAGATTATCAGGATAAGAGTGGTGGAACACCTAGAAAGGAATGATCTCATCAACAGCAGCCAACATGGTTTCAGGGAAGAGAACTCCTGTGTCACAAACCTATTGGAGTTCTATAACATGGTGACAGCAGTAAGACAAGAGAGAGAGGGATGGGTGGATTGCATTTTCTTGGACTGCAAGAAGGCGTCTGACACAGTTCCACACAAGAGATTAGTGCAAAAACTGGAGGACCAAACAGAGATAACAGGGAAGGCACTACAATGGATCAGGGAATACTTGTCAGGAAGACAGCAGCGAGTCATGGTACGTGGCGAGGTGTCACAGTGGGCACCTGCGACCAGCGGAGTCCCACAGGAGTCAGTCCTAGGACCAATGCTGTTTCTGGTATTTGTAAATGACATGACGGAAGGAGTAGACTCCAAAGTGTCCCTGTTTGCAAATGACGTGAAGTTGATGAGGAGAATTCATTCGATCGAAGACCAGGCAAAACTACAAAAGGTTCTGGACAGGCTGCAGACCTGGTCCAGCAATTGGCTCCTGGAGTTCAATCCCACCAAGTGCAAAGTCATGAAGATTGGGGAAGGGCAAAGAAGACCGCAGACGGAGTACAGTCAAGGGGGCCAGAGACTACAAACCTCACTCAAGGAAAAAGATCTTGGGGAGAGTATAACACCAGGCACATCTCCTGAAGCACACATCAACCAAATAACGGCTGCAGCATATGGGGGCCTAGCAAACCTCAGAACAGCATTCCGACATCTTAATAAGGAATCGTTCAGGACCCTGTACACCGTGTACGTTAGGCCTATATTGGAGTATGCGGCACCAGTTTGGGACCCACATCTAGCCAAGCACGTAAAGAAACTAGAGAAAGTGCAAAGGTTTGCAACAAGACTAGTCCCAGAGCTAAGAGGTATGTCCTACGAGGAGAGGTTAAGGGAAATCCACCTGACGACACTGGAGGACAGGAGAGATAGGGGGGACATGATAACGACATACAGAATACTGAGAGGAATTGACAAGGTGGACAAAGACTGGATGTTCCAGAGATTGGACACAGTAACAATGGACACAGTTGGAAGCTGAAGACACAGATGAATCACAGGGATGTTAGGAAGTATTTCTTCAGCCACAGAGTAGTCAGTAAGTGGAATAGTTTGGGAAGCGATGTAGTGGAGGCAGGATCCATACATAGCTTTAAGCAGAGGTATGATAAAGCTCACGGCTCAGGGAGAGTGACCTAGTAGCGATCAGTGAAGAGGCGGGGCCAGGAGCTCGGACTCGACCCCCGCAACCTCAACTAGGTGAGTTCAACTAGGTGAGTACACACACACAGGCTGAAGCGAGTTACAGGGGTATTGACCAGAGAAGACACAGCATCTGAAGCTGGGAGGCCCAGCGGGAAGGAAGGAGATGTAACTTATGCTATCAGCCCACCAAGCAGGGCCAAGGATTGAAGAGGGAGAGCAGCTGGGTGCAGGTGGAGAAGGTGATAGGTCAAATGCAGAGGAACGACCACGCCACCAAGAGCTACAGGAAAAAACAAGGGAGAAAATGGCCACGTACAGACAGGAACCAGAGTCACAGAGGGAAAGGTAATGGGAGGAGGAGAGGGTGATGTCAGTGTTTATTCATGGGCTTGAGGAGAGCGAGGGAAGGACACACACTAAAAGTCGACAGGCAGAAAGAAAGGAGACTGAGAACATCATCTCCGAAATAGGTGAAGAAGACATGTCCGAGATTGTAAATTTTCAGAGAATAGGGGGTACTTGAAGGGGAGAAAATGACCAATCAAGCTGATTTTCAGGACAGAAACAGCACGTAAAAGGATCCTCCAAGAGAAACCATGGTTGAAAGAATTGGCAGAATAAAAGAAGGTGTTACTAGACGCAGACAGAACACAAACAGAACGACAGCAGCTGAAGGAGAGGACAAAAAAGCAAAAGGAGCTAGGAGGAGAGACAAGAATAGAATCAGCAGAGGTCAACCAGAGCAGGCCAGAACAACAAGAGCAAGCACATGCAGAACTATCCCCAGAGCCCCAAAACCAATGATGCTATCCCAACTCAAACCACAACCTACACCCAGAGTTCCCACCCAACACTCAGCTAAAGAATCCCACAGTACACTGCCAGGTCCTCCACCCTCACAGATCCCCTCCCCCCAAAAATGCAGTGTTGGAGAGAATACTGAAAGTATGGTACACCAATGCTGATGCAATGACAAATAAGCAGAATAACAAATAAGTGGGAAGAGTGGCATAAAAGAGTCAAAGAAGTATCATAGGACATCATAGCTCACAGGTATGATAAGAGATGCCATCTTTCCAATGGGTTATCAGATAATGAGGAAAGACAGAGGGAGAAGATGGGGTGGAGGAATGGCACTGCTGATCAAAAACCAATGGGATTTTGATGAGCTGGAGAGAGGAGAAAGAGGAGAAGCAAGAGATTACATAGTAAGAACGCTTCAGTCTGTAGGTCCCAAGGTGGTAATAGTAGCGATATATAATGCACCACAGACCAGCAGGAGGCAAATGCAAGAGTATAATGAGAGTAATAGACCGATGGTTCACACACTGGCTGAAGTGGCCAGAAAGGCCCATGTGAGCAGGGCAAAGCTGCTGATCATGGCTGACTTCAACCACAAGGAAATCGATAGGGAGAACTTGGAGCCACATGGGGGCCAAGAAACGCGGAGGCCTGAGATGATGGAGGTGGTACTGGAAAACTACTTGTACCAACACGTAAGGGACACTGCCAGAGAGAGAGGAGAGAATGACCCAGCGAGACTGGACCTAGTATTCACCTTGAGTAGTGCAGATATTGAGGACATCACATATGAAAGACCCCTTGGGGCCAGCGATCATGTGGTTTTAAGCTTCAAATACACAGTAGTGTTACAAGTGGAGGGGAAAGCAGGAAGGCCAGGACGAATGAAGCCAAACTATAAGAATGGAGACTACGTGCGAATGAAGAACTTCTTGAACGGCGTTCAGTGGGACAGAGAACTGGCAGGGAAGTCAGTAAACAAGAAGATGGAATATGTAACAACAATATGCAAGGAAACTGAGAAGAGGTTTGTACCCAAGGGTAACAGGAATAATGTAAAAGCCAGGATGAGCCTGTGGTTCACCCAAAGGTGCAAGGAGACCAAACCAAGTGTGCTAGGAAATGGAAGAAGTATAGAAAGCAAAAGACTCAGGAGAATAAGGAGAGTCAGAAATGAATATTCACAGGTAAAAAGGGAGGCCCAACGACAATATGAGAATCACATAGCAGTGAAAGCCAAATTTGACCCGAAGCTGTTGTACAGCATCATCAGGAGGAAAACAACAGTCAAGGACCAGGTAATCAAGCTAAGGAAGGGAGGAGGAGAGATCACAAGAACGACTGCAAAGTATGTGAGGACCTTAACATGAGATTCAAAGAAATGTTCACAGAGGAGACAGAAGGGACTCCAAAAAGACGGAGAGGTGGGGTACACCACCAAGTGTTGGGCACAATACACACAACCGAGGAAGAAGTGAAGAGACTGCTGAGCGAGCTAGATACCTCCATGGCGATGGGGCCGGATAACATCTCTCCATGGGTCGTGAGAGAGAGAGCAGAGGCTCTATGTGTACCCCTAACAACAATATTCAACGCATCTATCAAAAAAGGGAGATTACCTGAGGTATGGAAGACAGCAAATGTAGTCTCAATTTTGTAAAAATGGAGATAGACATGAAGGACTAATCTGTAGACTAGTGTCACTGACATGTATAGTATGCAAAGTCATGGAAAAGATTATCAGCAGAAGAGTGGTGGAACACCTAGAAAGGAATGAGCTTATCAACAACAGCCAACATGGTTTCAAGGATGGGAAATCCTGTGTCACAAACCTACTGGAGTTCTATGACAGGGTGACAGCAGTAATTCAAGAGAGAGAGGGGTGGGTAGATAGATTACATTTTCTTAGACTGTAAGAAGGCGTTTGACACAGTTCCACTCAATAGATTAGTGCAAAAACTGGAGTACCAGGCAGAGATAACAAGGAAGGCACTAAACTGGATCAGGGAATGCCTGCCAGGAAGACAGCACCGAGTCACGTTACGTGGTGAGGTGTGACGAGCGGGGTTTCACAGGTGTCAGTTCTAGGACCGGTGCTGTTTCTGGCATTTGTGAACGACATAACAAAAGGAATAGACTTCGAAGTGCCCCTGTTTGCAGATGATGTGAAGTTGATGAGAAGAATTCAGTCGGACGAGGACCAGAGAACTACGAAGGGATCTGGACAGGTTGTAGGCCTGGTCCAACAACTGGCTCCTGGAGTTCAACCCCACCAAGTGCAAAGTCATGGAGATTGGGGAAGGGCAAAGAAGACCACAGATGGAGTACAGTCTAGGGGGCCAGAGACTACAAACCTCGCTCAAGAAAAAAGATCTTGTGGTGAGTATAACACCAGACACATTCCCTGAGGCGCACATCAAGCAAATAACTGCTGCAGAATATGGGTGCCTATCAAACCTCAGAACAGTATTCCGCTATCTTAATAAAGAATCGTTCAGGACCCTGTTCACTGTGTACGTTAGGCCCATGTTGGTGTATGCGGCACCAGTTTGGAGCACACACCTAACCAAGAACGTAAAGAAACTAGAGAAAGCGCAAAGATTTGCAACAAGACTAGTCCCAGAGCTAAGGGATATGTCCTACAAGAAGAGATTAAGCTAAATCGACCTGACGACACTGGAGGACAGGAGAGACAGGGGGGGACATGATAACGGCATATAAAATACTGATAGGAACTGACAAGGTGGATAAAGACAGAAGGTTCCAGAGATGGGACACAGCAACAAGGAGACGCAGTTGGAAGTTGAAAACTCAGATGAATCACAGGGATGTTAGGAAGCATTTCTTCAGTCAGAGAGTTGTCAGGAAGTGCCATAATTTGGGAAGCGATGTAGCGGAGGCAGGATCCGTTCATAGCTTAAAGAAGAGGTATGATAATGCTCATGGTGCACGGAGAGTGACACAGTAGCGGACAGTGAAGAGGCGGGGCCATGAGCTATGACTCGACCCCTGCAACCATAACTAGGTGAGTACAACTAGGTGAGTACAACTAGGTGAGTACACACACACACACACACACACACACACACACACACACACATGAAGTATTTCTTCAGTCATAGAGTAGTTAGGAAGTTGAATAGTCTGGCAAGCGATGTAGTGGAGGCAGGAACTATACATAGTTTTAAGACGAGGTATGTGCAAGAAAGGTATAAAATACCGACAATATGAAAGTTAAGACACATGTGCAACATCTGGATATCTTTATTGTAGTAGACGTTTCGCCATCCAGTGGCTTTATCAATACAGATTCTAGGACATAATAGGAAGACAGTAGAACTATATACAAAAGATGAGGTAATCAGTCCCTCAGCCTTGGAGTTAGTGTTCACAGCATCGTGGTGGAGGAGAGTCTGGAGCAAAGGCAAGAAGACTGGCGCTTTTTATAGGCGTCAGTGAATGGGACGGGCAGCAGACGAGGGCAGTCACTGGTAGGCGAGATTCCCCAGTGGAAGTAGGTCCTTCCCAAAGAGATGGGTTAGTTGCAGCAGCCGTGAAGAAGGCTTGTAGATGTCCTCTGAACCAAGATTCCATGATGTTGCAGTGTCTGACAAGTTGTGCAAGAAAGGTATAAAATACCGACAATATGAAAGTTAAGACACATGTGCAACATCTGGATATCTTTATTGTAGTAGACGTTTCGCCATCCAGTGGCTTTATCAATACAGATTCTAGGACATAATAGGAAGACAGTAGAACTATATACAAAAGATGAGGTAATCAGTCCCTCAGCCTTGGAGTTAGTGTTCACAGCATCGTGGTGGAGGAGAGTCTGGAGCAAAGGCAAGAAGACTGGCGCTTTTTATAGGCGTCAGTGAATGGGACGGGCAGCAGACGAGGGCAGTCACTGGTAGGCGAGATTCCCCAGATGTTGCACATGTGTCTTAACTTTCATATTGTCGGTATTTTATACCTTTCTTGCACAACTTGTCAGACACTGCAACATCATGGAATCTTGGTTCAGAGGACATCTACAAGACCTTCTTCACGGCTGCTGCAACTAACCCATCTCTTTGGGAAGGACCTACTTCCACTGGGGAATCTCGCCTACCAGTGACTGCCCTCGTCTGCTGCCCGTCCCATTCACTGACGCCTATAAAAAGCGCCAGTCTTCTTGCCTTTGCTCCAGACTCTCCTCCACCACGATGCTGTGAACACTAACTCCAAGGCTGAGGGACTGATTACCTCATCTTTTGTATATAGTTCTACTGTCTTCCTATTATGTCCTAGAATCTGTATTGATAAAGCCACTGGATGGCGAAACGTCTACTACAATAAAGATATCCAGATGTTGCACATGTGTCTTAACTTTCATATTGTCGGTATTTTATACCTTTCTTGCACAACTTGTCAGACACTGCAACATCATGGAATCTTGGTTCAGAGGACATCTACAAGACCTTCTTCACGGCTGCTGCAACTAACCCATCTCTTTGGGAAGGACCTACTTCCACTGGGGAATCTCGCCTACCAGTGACTGCCCTCGTCTGCTGCCCGTCCCATTCACTGACGCCTATAAAAAGCGCCAGTCTTCTTGCCTTTGCTCCAGACTCTCCTCCACCACGATGCTGTGAACACTAACTCCAAGGCTGAGGGACTGATTACCTCATCTTTTGTATATAGTTCTACTGTCTTCCTATTATGTCCTAGAATCTGTATTGATAAAGCCACTGGATGGCGAAACGTCTACTACAATAAAGATATCCAGATGTTGCACATGTGTCTTAACTTTCATATTGTCGGTATTTTATACCTTTCTTGCACAACTTGTCAGACACTGCAACATCTGGAATCTTGGTTCAGAGGACATCTACAAGACCTTCTTCACGGCTGCTGCAACTAACCCATCTCTTTGGGAAGGACCTACTTCCACTGGGGAATCTCGCCTACCAGTGACTGCCCTCGTCTGCTGCCCGTCCCATTCACTGACGCCTATAAAAAGCGCCAGTCTTCTTGCCTTTGCTCCAGACTCTCCTCCACCACGATGCTGTGAACACTAACTCCAAGGCTGAGGGACTGATACCTCATCTTTTGTATATAGTTCTACTTGTTTCCTATTATGTCCTAGAACTGTATTGATAAAGCCACTGGATGCGAAACGTCTACTACAATAAAGATATCCAGATGTTGCACATGTGTCTTAACTTTCAAGACGAGGTATGATGAAGCTCATGGAGCAGGGGAGAGAGGACCTAGTAGCGGTCGGTGAAGAGGCGGTCCAAGAGCTGAGTCTCGACCCCTGCAACCACAATTAGGTGAGTACAATTAGGTGAATATATACTCAAACACACACACACACACACAACACACACACACACACACACACACACACACACACACACACACACACACACACACACAAACACACACACACACACACACACACACACACACACACACACACACACACACACACACACACACACACACACACACACACACACACACACACACACACACAGTTACACTTCAGTTTCACATTTACCTTAATAACCCACCATGAAGCAACCTCCTTGCACTCATTATAATCCTATTAAGATTCCTGGCTGCACTCGCTAGTGCCAGGCTAGTGCCAGGCTAGTGCCAGGCTAGTCACTTACTGCTAACATCCTGAGATCCAGTAGTGCCAAGCTAGTCACTTACTGCTAACATCCTGAGATCCAGTAGTGCCAGGCTAGTCACATACTGCTAACATCCTGGGATCCAGTAGTGCCAGGCTAGTGCCAGGCTAGTCACATACTGCTAACATCCTGGGATCCAGTAGTGCCAGGCTAGTCACATACTGCTAACATCATGGGATCTAGTAGTGCCAGGCTAGTGCCAGGCTAGTCACATACTGCTAACATCCTGGGATCCAGTAGTCACCTCGCGTACCACCTAATGATGCCACCAACTGTAGTTTTCTTGTAGAAATTCCGGGACACTGGGCACTTTATACATATTTCACTAAACACTGGTACACATTAGATAAGAAAGGTGAGGTTGTAAACTCACTGTCTTAAAAGTTCAAATGATTATTAAACACTCTGAGATAAACATACATCCTGTGTTTATACTACAGGGATGAGGAACATCATTATACGGATATACACAACGGGGCTACGTACACATTGTCCGTAGCAAGAGGCTCTCAAGTAAGCCTCTAGTGATTCCCCGGCTTTCCTATTGCGAGTGTCAACCTGTGAGACCGAGCTTCTACACGTATCAGCTTCTGATTGTATATGAGGTTGAGTTAGAATGAGAGAACATGAGTGTGTCTAACCTTAAAACCCCTTACCCTCTACACCCCTTTCCTATGCCTATAAGATTAACTTCCTATACTGTACCCATCCAGGGCCAACCCTATGCAGTCCCAATGACTAAACGTCACTGCGTCCACTTTAAGAACATTAGAAAGGAGGAACACTAAAGCAGGTCTACTGGCCCGTACTAGGCAAGTCTTTTTCAAAGAGAGACCCACTAACAAACGTTTCTGTCCAACCTGTTTTCAAGCTTCGATAACCCTGTTAACTTACGTGCAAGTCCCACTCAAATCCACTCATGCATTTATTTAACCTAAATTTGAAGGTTTCTTCCGTGATAAGCCAACATCCCGAGGCCGGTGATCGAATTACTTTTATTAAGCTCATTTATTCCTTATATAAGCTCCAGAATTATAATGGATAACAGAAGCATTCTAACATTAAAATTTAAAGAAGTATCTACGTATCACACATCACATCAGAAGCCTCTTCACAAATACTTGGGACAACTGCATGTGTGCGAGACATCCTTCACTGAAGGTGATCTTCATAGTGGAAACACAATACTCAGTCGAATTCTTCGTGAAATTTTCAGAAATTCGACTCGTAGAGAGAGGGATAGAGGGAGGGAGGGATGAAGGGGGGGAGAGGAAAGGATTAAGGGGGAAGGGAAAGGAGAGAGGAGAGCAAAGAAGAGACTGGGAGTATGGAATGAGTGTGTGAGGTCAAGAGGGCACACAATAGGTCAGGCCTCAGGTTAAAGGTCACCCTAAAGACTTTTTGCACTCATTTTACTGAGGGCGAAGAGAAGCAGTACGATATTTATTATAGATGAGTTAAGCATGTAAGGAAGAGTGCATAAGCATGTCGTTTATTACTCTTTGTAAAGTCCAGTGGCGTTAGATTTCTATCAGAAATTATGGAAATATCAACCGAATTTTGAGTCTCAGTCATCAAAAAAAAAAAAAAAAAAAATAATTAATTAATAAAAAAGATTACAGCAAACAGGTGATATCACTATATGCCAAACAACCACTGTGAAAAAATAGCGAAATTCCATGTGCTTTCGTGACTTCTCATATTATCAAGGAACTATTAACAAAATCAACTGGAATGCATACAAAGGGGCAAAACTACACCTCAAAATCACGTCACCACAACAAGACCACACCTCACAGATGCGTGACAACACCCGACTCTGTTCAACACACCTGATTATCTACCCAAGAAATTGATTTTTTTACTTGACTACTATATCACTAAATTCTTCCCAAATTTTATTAATTATAAATGAATCCAATTTATATACACCGAAACAAATATTCATATTATTTTCAAAACTGCTTTTTATGAAACATGATTCTATTATATTCCTGTCGACCATGGACTTGCTTGATGCAACTTTCTCAGCATTTTGAAAATCAATTAGATTATTAAACTTTTTCACATGAATAAACAGAGCATTAGAATCATGTCCAGTTCTAATACTATATTTCTGTTCTTTTAATCTTAGCTCGAGACTTTTACTAGTTGACCGTAATAAACTTTATCGCATATCTTACAAGGAATCTTATAGACACGTCCAACAGAATTTTGGGGGAATTTTTTATCAAAATTTTTTTTTTACTGTATCAAGATTTTTAAATACAATTTTGATATTATAAGTCCAAAGAAGAGAAGGCATATCAACCAAGTTTTCATGGCTGGTTGTCTCTTTTTGGACTGTAAAAAGCATTTCTAGCTATTTTAAAAGGTTTATCAGTTATATTTCTTGGGTATTTTAGATCATTAGTTGGTTCATAAATTTTGGAGATTTCTTCATCTTTGAACTCAGGACTGCAAATATGTAAATCTCTCAAAAACATTGATGAGAAAACCAACAGTTTAACTCTATCTTGATATGAAGAATAATAGTGTTCTCTTTCATATACTGATCAAACAGGTAAATTTCTGGAAACCAGAATAGTCCAGCATAAATACTTAGGAGAGGGCAGGACTCTAATGCTATCTTTAACCACGTTATTTCATGTAATCATCCACAGGAATGGGATGCTGCCCAAATCATAGTACCAAAACAGTTCTGTCATTGAAAGAAACATAATTAAATCTTACCTCTTGGAACATGAAAGGAATAAAGTATATAACTCAAATTATGGGTTATACAAACTCGACAGCTATTTAGTAGAGTCTGCTGTACAAAATCTTTAACAGCAATGCTATACAAAATCACAGGATTGTTCATTATGTCTGGTGGTTTGATGGACTAGTGACTCCAGACGAGTGTCTATGCACCAAAACTTTATACCATGTAAGTCGTGATGGTTTTTAATACGCATTTAGCTGTTAGTGTACCATACAGTGACACGTACACAAGATTACAAGATAACATAAGGAGAGGTTAAAGGGTATTAGTAGAAATTAGAAATTTAGATCATAGAAATATTATCGGAAAAGCATAGAAGATTCCCAAGTAAGGAATATTAACCGACACTAAGAAAAGTAGACAATATTTATGAAGAGATACTTCTGAGTACCTCAGTAGAACATTCGAGTAGCCCAGAGGAAGATATTTCAACGGACAAAGAGCACACTCCATTCCTTTCTTTTATTATTTAAAAAGGTTACACAGAATATTGCAATCCACATGTATAGTATCCAACGAAAAATGCATTTTCTCAAACCACATGACCTGTAATAAACGACTAGAAAAATCTAGGGGGAGGCTATTAATTCTTATAATTTCATACCTGACATCTCAGAAACCCTCCTACCCCATATGGGGGAGTAGGGGAAAGGCACTAGAGTGGGGTTGGCACAGACCACTGACCACAGTTTAAGGGAAACCGTGGACGGTGACACATCCTCACTACACTACCCTGAGAACTCTCCCTGCTTTAGTTGCTCTCTTGCAATGTTGCACAGCTCCTGATGATGCACTGAAAGTGTGAAAGTACTTGAGCTACAGATTACCACCCCCCGTTGCTTGTCTTACATATATATATATAAAAATATATATAAATATTATATATATATATATATATATTATATATTTTTATATATATATATATATATATATATATATATATATACATATATATATATATATATATATATAATATATATATATATATATATATATATATATATATATATAAATATATACATATATATTTTATATATATTATATAAAATATATATATATATATATATATATATTTATATATATATATATATATATATATATATATATACACACACATATAATATATATATATATATAATATATATTTTATATATATATATATATAATATATATATATATATTTATATATATATATATATATATATATATAAATATATATATATATATATATATATATATATATATATTTTATATATATATATATATATATATATATATATATATATGTCGTGCCGAATAGGCAGAACTTGCGATCTTGGCTTAAATAGCAACGCTCATCTTGCCATATAGCACAAGCGAAAAAATTTTATGCAATAATTTCGCAAAAATCATTCTGAACCTAACGAAAAAAAATACATTTCACTGTGTTTGTTTAGTATTTAATTGTTGTAAACAAATCTAAAATATATTTAGTTGGGTTATTCTAAAATAAATTGTTCTTGTTATAATAAGGTAGTAAGTTTTCTAAGATTCTTTTGTAGCAAAATTAAAAATTTTTACATTAACATTAATGAAAAATATATATCTTTAAACTTATAAGAAAAAATTTTAGAAAGGATTAATTTTAAATGAATTCTTGCTAATTGACCAGTTTTACATATTCGGCACGACATATATATATATATATATATATATATATATATATATATATATATATATATATATATATATATATATATATATATATATATATATTAATATATATATATTATATATATATATATACATATATAAAACTAGGAGAGAGTAAGAATATTTCCCAGTAAAAGTAGGCCTTAGGCAAGGATGTGTGATGTCACCATGGTTGCTCAATATTTTTATAGATGGGGTTGTAAGAGAAGTGAATGCTCGGGTGTTGGCAAGAGATGTGGGGTTAAAAGATAAAGAATCTAACGCAAAGTGGGAGTTGTCACAGTTGCTATATACTGATGACACTGTGCTTCAGGGATATTCTGAAGATTGGCAGAAGAGTTTGATACGGTATGCGAAAGAAGAAAATTAAAAGTTAATAGGAAAGAGTAAGAAGGTGAGGAAAACCAAAAAAAAATTAGCTAACTATAGACTGGATAGCAGATTGGAAGGAGAGATTATGGAGGAGGTGAATATATTCAGATTTTTAGGAGTGGACGTGTCAGCAGATGGGTCTATGAAAGATGAAGTGAATCATAGAACTGATGAGGGGAAAAACGCGAGTGGTGCACTTAGGAGTCTGCGGAGACAAAGAAATTTGTCCATGGAAGCAAAGAGGGGAATGTATGAGAGTATAGTTTTACCAACGCCCTTATATGGGTGTGAAGCATGGGTGGTGAATGTTGCAACAAGAAGGCCAGAGGCAGTGGAGATGTCATGTCTGAGAGCAATGTGTGGTGTGAAAATAATGCAGAGAATTCATAGTTTGAAAATTAGGAGGAGAAGCAAGATTACCAAAACTATTTTCCAGAAGGCTGAGCAGGGGTTGTTGAGTTGCTTGAGACGTGTAGAGAGATTAGAACAAAATAGAATCACTTGGAGTGTATGAATCTGTAGTGGAGGGAAGGTGGGATAGTGGTCGGCTTAGGAAAGACTGGATGGAGGGAGTAAATGAGGTTTAGTGTGACAGGGGCTTGGACTTCCAGCAAGCATACGTGAGCGTTTGAGATAGGACCGATCGTAGGCAAATGATTTTTTGGACTTGATGTGTTGTTGAAGTGTGAGCAAGGTAACATTTATCAAGGAATTCAGGGAAACCGGCAGGCAGGACTTGAGTCCTGGAGATAGGAAGTCCAGTACTTGCACTCTGAAGGAGAGGTGTTAACGTAGCACTTTTATAACTGTCGTGCAAGTGCGACTTTGGCAAGACAGTGATGGAGTGAATGATAGTGAAACTTTTCCTTTTCTGGCCACCCTGCCTTGGTGGGAAATGGGCGATGTGTCAATATATACATATTTTTTTTTAACAAGTCGGCCGTCTCCCACCGAGGCAGGGTGACCCAAAAAGAAAGAAAATCCCTAAAAAGAAAATACTTTCATCATCATTCAACACTTTCACCTCACTCTCACATAATCACTGTTTTTGCAGAGATGCTCAGAATACAACAGTTTAGAAGCCTCCTCGCTGCAGCATTTACAACCCAAGCTTCACACCCATATAAGAGTGTTGATACTACTATACTTTCATACATTCCCTTCTTTGCCTCCATGGATAACGTTTTTTGTCTCCACATATACCTCAATGCACCACTCACCTTGTTTTCTTCATCAATTCTTTGATTAACCTCATCCTTCATAAATCCATTCGCCGACACGTCAACTCTCAAATATATGAAAACATTTACTTCTTCCATACTCCTCCTACCCAGGCCCGGTGGCCTGGTGGCTAAAGCTCCCGCTTCACACACGGAGGGCCTGGGTTCGATTCCCGGCGGGTGGAAACATTTCGACACGTTTCCTTACACCTGTTGTCCTGTTCACCTAGCAGCAAATAGGTACCTGGGTGTTAGTCGACTGGTGTGGGTCGCATCCTGGGGGACAAGATTAAGGACCCCAATGGAAATAAGTTAGACAGTCCTCGATGACGCACTGACTTTCTTGGGTTATCCTGGGTGGCTAACCCTCCGGGGTTAAAAATCCGAACGAAATCTTATCTTATCTTATCTTTATCTAAATCATTTGATACTCTCATCACCTTACTCTTATCAATGTTCACTTTCAACTTTCTACCTTTACGCACACTCCCAAACTCGTCCACTAACCTTTGCAATTTTTCTTTAGAATCTCCAATAAGCACAGTATCATCAGCAAAAAGTAACTGTGGCAATTCCCATTTTGAATTTGATTCCCCATAATTTAATCCCAACCCTCTCCCGAACACCCTAGCATTTACTCCTTTTACAACCCCATCTATAAATATATTAAACAACCATGGTGACATTACACATCCCTGTCTAAGACCTACTTCTACCGGGAAGTAGTCTCCCTCTCTTCTACACACCCTAACCTGAGCCTCACTATCCTCATAAAAACTCTTTACAGCATTTAGCAACTTACCACCTATTCCATATACCCACTCTATCATATGCCTTTTCTAAATCCATAAATGCAATAAAAACTTTCCTACCTTTATCTGAATACTGTTTACACATATGCTTCAATATGTCGTGCCGAATATGTAAAACTGGTCAATTAGCAAGAACTCATTTAAAATTATTTCCTTTCTGAAATTTTCTCTTATACGTTTAAAGACATATTTTTTTCATTAATGTTAATGTAAAAATTTATAATTTTGCACCAAAAGAATCTTAGAAAACTTACCTAACCTTATTATAATAAGCGCAATTTATTTTAGCCTAACCCAACTAAATATATTTTAGATTTGTTTACAGTAATTTAATACTAAACAAACACAGTGAAATATTTTTTTTTCGTTAGGTTCAGAATGATTTTGGCGAAATTATTGCATGCACAAATTTTTGCTTGTTGTATATGGCAAGATGAGCGATGCTATTTAGGCCAAGATCGCAAGTTCTGCCTATTCGGCAAGACAATTATATATATATATATATATATATATATATATATATATTATATATATATAATATATATTTATAATATATATATATATATATATATATATATATATATATATATATATAAATATATATATATATATATATATATATATATATATATATATATATGTCGTGCGAATAGGCAGAACTTGTGATCTTGGCTTAAATAGCAACGCTCATCTTGCCATATAGGGCAGTGAAAATTTTTTTATGCAATAATTTCGCCAAAATCATTCTGAACCTAACGAAAAAAATATATTTCATTGTTTTTTGTTTAGTATTAAATTATTGTAAACAAATATAAAATATAATTAGTTGGGTTAGGCTAAAATAAATTGTTCTTGTTATAATAAGGTTAAGTAAGTTTTCTAAGATTCTTTTGTAGCAAAATTAAAAAATTTTACATTAACATTAATGAAAAAAATATATCTTTAAACGTATAAGAGAAAATTTTAGAAAGGACTTAATTTTCAATGAGTTCTTGCTAATTGACCAGTTTTACATATTCGGCACGACATATATATATATATATATATATATATTATATATATATATATATATATATATATATATATATATATTTTATATATATATATATATATGCAAAACAACCACTCTGAAAGAATAGAGAAATTCCAAACGATTTCGTGACTACTCACATTATCAAGGAACTATGATAATGTGAGTAGTCACGAAAGCGTTGGAATTTCTCTATTCTTTCAGAGTGGTTTTTTTTCCTTTTTTGAAATCACCTTTTACTGTGATCTTTGCATATAAATATTATATATTATATTATATATATATATATATATAATATTATATATATATTTTAATATTATAATATTTTTATATATATATATATTTATAATTAATATATTTATGTATACAACATATATATAATAATATATATATAAAAAATTATATTTTTATTTTTATGTTTATATATTATTAATTATATATTATATATATATATATATAAAATAATTTAATATTTATTATTTTATTATATATATATATATATATAATTTTATATATTAGATATATCTAAATATATAATTTTAATTATATATAATATAATATATTATAATATATTATAAAATTATATATATTATATATTAATATATTAATAATATATAATTATTTAAAATATATATATTTTTATATATAAATTTATAATTATATATATTTTTATATATATATATATATATTATATATTAAAAATTTTTATAATTATAAAATAAAAATAAATAAAGTATTAAATATGTCGTGCCAAATGGGCGAACTTGCGATTTTGGCTTAATGGCAATGTTATTTTGCCGTATGGACAAGTAAAAAATTTGTGTATGCAATATTTCCCCAAAATCATCTGAACCAAAAAAAAAATGTATTTCATGTTTGGTTTAGTATTAAATTTTTGTAAACAAATCAAAAAATATATTTAGCCGGGGTTGGGGCTAAAATAAAATGTTCTTGTTATAATAAGGTTAGGTAAGTTTTCTAAGTTCCTTTTGGTGAAAAATTATAAATTTTACATCAACTGTAATAAAAAAATTATATTTTTAAAATTTATAAGAAAAAAATTTTTAGAAAGGACTGTTTTTTAAATGAGTTCTTGCAAATTCCCCATTTTAAATTCGGCACAATATAATATATTTTATTATTTATTTTTAAATATTATAATATATATATATTATATATATATATATATTGTTATTATATATAAATAATATATTTTTAATTTTAAAATTTATATATTATATATATATTATATATAATATATTATATAATTTTGGGGAAAAAGCACGGGGGGGGGAAAATTTTAGCTCAAGTTCTTTCCCCACTTCTCGTGCGTACAGTAACTGTGAATGTTGCAAGGAGAAACCCAAAACTAGAGATGAGGTCTCAAGTAGCTAGGTGTCACCCCCCACGTTCCCTAAGACTGGGTTAGTGGTCGGTCCCAATCCCCCCCTACCATCTCCCCCTTCCCCCAAATGGGGTAGGAGGGTTTCTGGATGTCAAGTATGAAATTTATTTTTTAAAAAAAGCCCCCCTTAAGCTTTTTAGTCGTTTTGAAGGCTTTTGGGTTTGAGAAAAAAATTTCTCTTTGATTCTCAAAATGGATTGTTTATTATTCAGTTTTCCCTTTTATACAATGAGAATCTGGCTTGCCTGCATGAGGCATTAAAAAGATCAATATAACCCTTGCTTTCAAAAACCGAGGAAGTGAAGCAAAGGCTCCAAAAAACCAATCCTCCAACAAAGTTGGGGGGGTTTTACTCGGTGTCCTTCTCACATACGGCAAAAGGAAAATTTTCTGGAAACCAGAATTCCCCAGCATAAAACTCGTCGGGACGGGCAGGAGTCGAATGCTATCTTTAACCCGTTAGTGCATGTAATCACCCCCCGGGGGTGGGAGCTGCCCAATTATAGTACCACGCAGTTCGCTTCATGGAAAGAAACTAATTAAATGTTCCCCCTTAAACTGAAAGGAATACAGTATAAACTCAATTTATGGGTTTACAAGTCGATAACTTTTAGTAGAGTCCATTGTACACATTCTAAACAACAATGCAATCAAAATCACGGGATTTTTCTTTTCCCAGGGGGGTTGAGGGTTTAGTGAGCCCGACCAGTGTCTACGCACCAAAATTTCAAACCTCGTCAGTTGTAAGGGTTTTTAACAAAACCTGTAGTGTTAATGTCCCATCCCAGTGACAAGCACCAAGATAACGAGATAGCGTAAGGAGGGGTTAAAAGGTATTTTTATAATTTGACATGAAATTTTCGGAAAGACTAAAAGATCCAATTATGGTATTTTAAAACTACACCAAAAAAATGGTAACAATATTTAGGAGAGATACTTCGAGTACATCGGTAGAACATTCGAGTACCTCAGAATAGGAATTTTTTAAATTTACCCAAATTTCCCCCTGGAGTTCTTGCTTTCCCCCTCAGAATGAATTATAGGGCCTATCTTTGTATCATAGAAAATTTTACTCATTCATCTAAAACCTTCATAAGGTATTAATGTAAATTATGAAAAAAGAATGGGCCTAAAACTGATCCTTGGGGAAGCCACTGTGATAACCCCCATTCAGATTTCATCTGTGTTTTCATTGGTAAGCCATGTCTATAGCTGAACATCCCTCCTATCCCATGAGCTGCCATTTTTTTAAGAGTCTTTGGGGGTATTTATCAAAGGTTTTTATAAAATCCAAATAAAAAATATCAATTCCTTATCACTGTCAACTGCCTAAAATGTTCTTTTAAAAGAACGTCAGAAAAATTTGTCAGGGGGGGAACGCCCTCTCGTGAACCATGTGAGATTCATTTATAAATTATGCTCTTCAAGGTGATTTATAACAATGTAGTGTAACTGATTTAATAACTTGCCCACTATAGTGTAAGGTTATTGGCGGTAACTGAACTAGTGGACTTACCCCCTGATTTGAATTGGAACCAATTTCCATTTTCCCAAAACTTGCACAACCCCGGGAAAGGGGGACCCCTTTAAAAACACATCTTAATTAATGGGGGCCCTAAGCTCCATTTGATTCCTTAAGTCCCCCGGGGAAACAAACTCAGGGGTCCCGGGGATTATTTTATTTCATTTGTCTATCTTTTAAATAACCATGCCCCTCGGACAGTAAATTTTAATTTAAATTCATAGGAGCTAAATATTGTTAATTAGGGAATCTATTTAATTTTCCTGTGAAAAAACTGAAAAAAAATAGTCATTAATTAAGGAACACATTTCCATTTCTTTACCCGTCAGCTCCCCATTCCCAGTTTCAGGGTCCCACTTTTTCCCCCACTTTTGTCCTATAACTTGAAAAAACCCCCCTTTGGATTAGTCTTTGATTCATTAGCAATCTAATTTTATAGTCACTTTGCCTTTCTAATCCCCTTTTTTTCTTCTCTTTTAAACGAACAATTTGGGCAGTAAGGGTTAATTCCTCTTCTGATCGCCCCTAAATTCCCCCCTTTTTTCCCCCCAAAAGAGTTTTTTGCCTCCCGTTAATCCATTTAGATCGTTATTTTTTGACCAAATTTTTCTCTGGGGGAAATTTTATTATTGGGGGTTGTGTACATTTTTAAGAAAAAAACTAAATGAGATCCCTTCAATTCATAAGTATGATCATGTCAAAAAAATCATTAGTAGATAACCCCAATTTTAGATTTGCAGGGGTTCCCCAAGGGCCTTTTTTAATCGGTTTTGAACGGAAATGGGGTTTTTTTTTCCGTATTATCATTATTCTTGTTTCCCCGTTTAAAGCTAAAAGGATAATTTGTGATCACTTGCACCAAAATCTTCAGTGATCTCCGATTTTTTGGTGTTTTTTTTTGACAAGCTAGGGCTAGCAAATTTTTACCCCTGGTAGGGCCCGTTACACATGCTTAGAAAACATCCCGAACGTTTTATAAAGTCATGGACTCTAATTCCGGTCAAAGTTTTTCCGTCAATTTGACCAAAATTAAAATCCCCCAATTCACTATGTTATTGTGTCTAGAAGCCCTACAATTTTGTCCCAAAGAAGTCCCCCTATCGTGATCCAAGCCCCGGAGGCGGTTATTACACCTAAAATTAGTTTTTTTTGACCTTTCAAAAATTACCCAAACGATTGTGTTAATTTCCTTATTTTTTTACCTTTTTTATGCAACAGTTAATTTTTCTCGAAATATAATGCAACTCCTCCCCCTTCCATTTCTCTTCCACAGGAAGGCTTAATTAAACCCTTTAAAATTTCATCAGCAATCATATCCCCCCCTCTTTAAATATTAGGTTTCTGTTAAAGCAATGAATCAAAAATTCCCCGCACATGTACCCAAAAGTATTTATTAATTTTTTTCTTGCCTTCGACTTTGCATAAAATCCATATAGTTTTTTCTTCTGCCCTTTTTCCCATTCTCTTTGTTTTTTAAAATTTTTGAATTACATTACCCAGAGTTACTCCTGACATTACTATTTAAAATTCTTTAAAATCAGACATAAATCAATATTCCCTATCTTTTTTATATTTCTAAAACCCCTACCTCAAATAATCGTAGTTTAAAATCCTAACAACCCCCCCCAAATGAGCTAGCAAAAAACCCACACCTGACCCGGATAAGTGAACCCCATCTTGGTCTGTATTTCACTAGAAATTGTCCCCGTTGTCAATGAATGGTACTGCTTTTTCCTTCAGTGTTTATCCAGCCAACAATTAAAAACCAAATTTCTAAAGGGCAATCATTTATTCCAAACCCCCCTTTTTTGGCAAAAAGCCACATATAACAAGGCACCCCCCCCCCCCTTCTTCTAAATTTGTCTATTTGTTGAACCCTTTAACTAAAATCCTCATCTCGCTTGCTACTCTTGCCTCCCGCACTGAGGCAGATAATAGGTTGTCCCCTTACCCTTCAGATGTTGTCAAGCCGGGTAACAATATCCTCCTTCCCACCCCCAGGAAAGCAAACCCCCTGTCTCCTACTCTTTCCTTCAAGCAGAAGCCCTGTCCCGTACCTAACCTGGCTACCCCAACAACAACATATTCTTACCTCCCCGGTGTCGTTTTCGTATGTTCTCATGCGACCCCATTCGTGGGGGAACACAGAGAATGCATTGATGTTTCCACAACAGTTTCCCCACAGTTCTTTTTCTGCATCGTTTCTATTTTCCCTTTGTTTTCTTTATCGTCAATTCGTTCCATGCTGCCGCCCCCGTCGTTTTCCCCTTTTGACTGAGGACTCAGAACAGGAGGATCCTACGAATCTTTGTTTTCCCCCAGTCAAAACGCCGTATCTCCTCTTCGCTCCCTCAAAACTTTCCCTTTGCTGCTGGTAAAGTTGCTCGAGGGGGCATATTGGTTCAATCCAGAAGATACACTAATTTCCTCATGACTAAGTATAAAGCACCACTCAAAATACACTCACCAATGAAGTATAAGTATAAGTAAAGAAGTCCAAAAGATTTTTCAGCTCTATCATGCTATGAGGCCCCATTTGTTATGCCCCCCTCAGTTTTTTGGGCTTCTTTCAGATGTATATAGACTCTTGGAAAACATCATAAAAGAATGCCTAAAATTTTTTACTGGTAAAGGAAACTCCCTTGAAAATGACTTAAGCCTTAAATCTCCACTCCGGAGATAGTAAATAGGGGAGTATCATTGAAATGTTAAATGGATGACGAGCATAAAAAAGGGAAAATAAAGTTTGGGGGTGTCGAACGAGGTTAAGAACCCAAAAAAAATGGATTTAAATGGTAAATTTAGTTTAGAAAAGAAAGGTAAGTACTGGTTTTAAAGGTTGTAGATGGTGGAACAATCTTCCTAGTAGGGTGTCGACTTGGGTACTCTAGTGAGTGGCAAAAATTGATTGGAGGGGTGGGTTTTTACTGGGGTCTTGGGTATGGAGTAAACTCTTGGGGAATTTGGGGGAGAGGGCGTTCTGATAAGGACCTCCTTGTATGGGCCATAGGTCTTCTGCAGGGTTTCCTCCATTTTAGTTTTTTTGTCAAAATTTGAAATTTTAAGTATAATAGCCCGCCCCCAAACTTTTTCTAGTCGTTTTAAAAGGTCATGTGGTTTTTAAAATACGTTTACTGTTGGATACTATACATATGGATTGCTATTGTTCTGTGTAACCTTCAAAAATAATAAAAGAAAGGAAAAGAATGTGCTCTTTGCCCGTTTAAATGTCCTGCTCTGGGGTACTCGAATGTTCTACCGACGTACTCAGAAGCATCTCTTCCTAAATATTGTCTACTATTCTTCTCTCAGTACCGGTTAATATGCCTGACTTGGGAATCTCCCATGCCTTTCCGATATTTTTATGATCTAAATTTCTAATTTCTACTAATACCCTTTAACCTCTCCTTATGTTATCTCGTAATCTTGTGTGCTTGTCACTGTATGGTACACTAACAGTTAAACGCGTTATATAACCATTCACAACTGACGTGGTATGAAGTTTTGGTGCGTAGACACTGGTCGGGCGTCACCAATCCATAAACTCACCTGGCATAGTGAGCAATCTTGTGATTTTGTATACCATTGTTATATAAGATTGTGCACAATGGACTCTACTAAATAGCTATCGAGCTTCTATAACCCGTAATTTGAGTTATATTCTGTATTCCTTTCACGTTTCAATAGGGAAGATTCAATTATGTTTCTTTCCATGACAGAGCCGTTTGGTACTATAACCTGGGCAGCATCCCATTCCGGTGGGTGATTACAAGAACTAATGTGGTTAAAGATAGCATTCGACTCCTGCCCTGTCCTGACTGAGTATTTATGTTGGCCTATTCTCGCTTCCAGAAATTTACCTGTCTGACCAATATGTGAGAGAGGACACTGAGTACATGGGACATTGTAAACCCCACCAACTTTGTGGGAGAATGTGTTTTTAATGAGCCTTTGTTTCACAGTCCCTGTGTTTTTAAAAGCAAGGTTTATATCGATATTTTTTAATGCCTCACGTAGGCAAACAAGATTCTCATTGTATGGTAAAACTAGTATATTTTTCCTGGCCCACTCTTCCTTAGGTTCAGTCCTGAAAAAAGTCTTTCTTGCTGACATTAGTGCCTTCTCGACAAAATTCCTAGGATATCTCAGTTTTGTGGCTATGTTGAATATCTTGTTGATTTCGTCCTCTAGGTACTCTGGACTGCAGATGCTCAAGGCTCTCAAGAACATTGTGAGGAACACACTCCTTTTTATCCTGGTTTCGTGGTTGGAGTAGTAGTGAATGTATGACGACACACTGGCGGAATTCCTGTAAACTGCGAATTTGAATTGTCTATCGACAAGATGGATTAAAACATCTAGGAACGGCAAAGTGTTCTTTATTTCATGTTCTGTGGTGAACTGAATGGAAGGAACTAAGCTATTGAATCTGGGTAGGAGCTCATCGATGTTGTGATCATTAGGCCACAGGGAAAGAACATCATCTACGTATCTGAACCAACTAGCTTTATCTGGGAAAATGTCTTTAAGAAGTCTAGAATTCTTTTTCCTTGAAGTATGTTTATTCTCATATCTGAGGCTGAGAGTCCCCAGTTAGCACTACAAATGGTACTTCTGTTATATGTACAATTGTACATTTACATATGCTAGTTAAACTGAAGGTCATTATCCTGAGAAAGTGGTGGGGGTCATTATGAAATATTTAAATGTTTTACATGCCATAAAAAAAATAAAAAAAATGTGATGGAGATATTTTCAATGTTCTCCATTTTGAAATTTGAAATATAACCTTGTTTTTTTTTTTTTTTGCAGCGACATAAGGAAAATTATGACTGGTGACGTAAACAGACATTCCCAGTGTAGATTTTTTTTATTTTTTTTATGATGAATTAATATCAGTAATTAGTGCAGCACAATGGAGCATTATACAATACAGTGACAATATAGTGCAAAAAAGTGAAAAGTTTATGCAATATCAGTGACAAATCTATGCAATTACAGTGACAACACTATAAGAAAACAACACGCTACAACAGCGGCGATAGCAATATAAAATGAGTGTCAACACAAGACAATAACAGTGAAAACACGATACATTAACAGTGACAACACGTTACACTTACACTGACAACACAATACAGTAAGTGACAACACAATACAATAACAATGATAACACAACACAATAACAGGGACAACAAAATACACAAACAATGACAACACAATACAACATTGACAATATGATGCAATAACAGTAATACATATAAAGGTCAACATACACATTACAATAATCTAACAGGAGATAGAGAAACCAATAGATTCATTAGTACGATAGATAGAATCTTCCCTACCCAAATCTATCAGGAGGTGAAGACGCTAATAGATTCAAAGTATGATAGAGACTTGTTTACTCACATCTATCGGATGAGGAAGCTACACAAGTGCGATAGATGGGATCTTCCTGACCCACATCTATCAAGAGGTGAAGAAGTTCATTGATTCATATGAATGATAGACAAAGTTTTCTGACGACAAACAGATCGTAGCCCTTTTTTTATATTTTCTTTTTTTTAGGTATTACTGAGGTCAGTCTTCGCCTCTCATAATACATCATACATGAA
>NC_069399.1:42426454-42428907 GCF_026875155.1 Cherax quadricarinatus | reverse complement strand
GAAGAGAACCTGTTCAAAAACCTACGGGAGTTTCTATAACAGGGTGAAGCAGTAAACAAGAGAGAGAGGGAGGGGTGGATGCATTTTCTTGGACTCAGAAGGCTTGGGACACATTTCCCACACAAGAGATTATCCCAAAAACGGGACCAAGCAGGGATAACGGGGAAGGCACACAATGGATCAGGGAAAACTTGTGGAAAGACAGCAGCGAGTCTTTGTACGTGGCAAAGTGTCAGAGTGGGCACCGGGGACCAGCGGGCCCCAAAGGGGTCTCCTAGGACCAATCGTTCCGGTTTTTTGTAAATGACATGACGGAAGGAGTAGACTCCGAAGTGTCCCTTTTGCAAATGACGTGAAGTTGAAAGGGAAAACTAAAAAGGGGTTTCGGACAGGCTGCAGCCCTGGCCCAAAATTTGGGTCCGGAGTCAATCCCACCAATGCAAAGCAAAGGGTGGGGAAGGGCAAAGAAACCGAGACGGAGTAAGTCTAGGGGGAAAGGAACAAACCCCTCAAGGAAAAAAAGATTTTGGGGTGATTTAAAACACCAGGCCATCCCCTAAGCGCACACAACCAAAAAACGGCGCAGCTATGGGTGCCTAGAAAACCTCAGAACAGCATCCGCATCTTAATAAGGAATCTTTCAGGACCCTGTAAACCGTTACTTTACCCATATTGGAGTAGCGGCACCATTTTTTTAAACCCCACCCCTAGCCAAGCACGAAAGAAACTAGAGAAAGGAAAAAGGTTTGCAAAAAGACTTCCCAGAATAAGAGGTAGTCCTACGAGGGGGTTAAGGGAAATCCCCCGACGACACTGAGGACAGGAGAGATAGGGGGACAATAACGACATACAGAATACTGACAGGAATTGACAAGGGGGACAAAGCGGGAGTTCCAGAGATTGGACACAGTAACAAGGGACACAGTTGGAAGCTGAAGACACAGAAATCACAGGATTTTGGGAATTATTTCTTCACACAGAGTATCAGGAAGGGGAGATTTGGGGAAGCGTGTGTGGAGGCAGGACCAACATAGTTTTAAAGCAAGGTACGAAAAGCTATGGTTAAAGGGGGGTCCAGACGATCGGGAAAGGGGGGGGCCAGGACTTGGACTCGCCCCCTGCAACCTCAACTAGTGATAAAAACTAGGGAGTACACACACACACAACCCACACCCCCACACACACACAACACACACACTTACACTTTTAGTTTCACATTTACCTTAATAACCCACCATGAAAGGAACCTCCTTGCCTCTTTTAAACCTATTAAGTTTCTGGCTCACTCGCTAGTGCCAGGCTAGTGCCAGGCAGGCCAATCCTGCAACACCCGGGGATCCAGTAGTGCCGGGGTAGTCACATACTGCAAAACACCCTGAGATCCGTGTGCCGGGCTAGTCACATACGCTAACTCGGGGATCCAGTAGGCCAGGTGTCAATACTAACACCGGGGATCCATAGTGCCAGGCTAGTACATATGCTAACATCCTGGGATCCAGTAGTGCCAGGCTAGTCACATACTGCTAACATGATGGATCCAGTAGTGCCAGGCTAGTGCCAGGCTAGTCACATACTGCTAACATCCTGGGATCCAGTAGTGCCAGGCTAGTGCCAGGCTAGTCACATACTGCTAACATCCTGGATTCCAGTAGTGCCAGGCTAGTCACATACTGCTAACATCCTGAGATCCAGTAGTGCCAGGCTAGTCACATACTGCTAACATCCTGAGATCCAGTAGTGCCAGGCTAGTCACATACTGCTAAACATCCTGAGATCCAGTAGGCCAGCTAGTCACATACTGCTAACATCCTGAGATCCAGTAGTGCCAGGCTAGTCACATACTGCTAACATCCTGAGAATCCAGTAGTGCCAGGCTAGTCACATACTGCTAACATCCTGAGATCCAGTAGTGCCAGGCTAATCACATACTGCTAACATCCTGGGATCCAGTAAGTGCCAGGCTAGTCACATACTGCTAACATCCTGAGATCCAGTAGTGCCAGGCTAGTCACATACTGCTAACATCCTGAGATCCAGTAGTGCCAGGCTAGTCACTACTGCTAACATCCTGAGATCCAGTAGTGCCAGGCTAGTCACATACTGCTAACATCCTGAGATCCAGTAGTGCCAGGCTAGTCACATACTGCTAACATCCTGGGATCCAGTAGTGCCAGGCTAGTCACATACTGCTAACATCCTGGGATCCAGTAGTGCCAGGCTAGTCACATACTGCTAACATCTGAGATCCAGTAGTGCCAGGCTAGTCACATACTGCTAACATCCTGGGATCCAGTAGTGCCAGGCTAGTCACATACTGCTACCATCATGGGATCCAGTAGTGCCAGGCTAGTGCCAGGCTAGTCACATACTGCTAACATCCTGGGATCCAGTAGTCACCTCGCGTACCACCTAATGATGCCACCAACTGTAGTTTTCTTGTATAAATTCCGGGA
>NC_069399.1:42406454-42421454 GCF_026875155.1 Cherax quadricarinatus | reverse complement strand
GTTGGCAAGAGATGTGGGGTTAAAAGATAAAGAATCTAACGCAAAGTGGGAGTTGTCACAGTTGCTATTTACTGATGACACTGTGCTTCAGGGATATTCTGAAGATTGGCAGATGAGTTTGGTACGGTATGTGAAAGAAGAAAATTAAAAGTTAATAGGAAAGAGTAAGAAGGTGAGGAAAACAAAAAAAAATTAGCTAACTATAGACTGGATAGCAGATTGGAAGGAGAGATTATGGAGGAGGTGAATGTATTCAGATTTTTAGGAGTGGACGTGTCAGCAGATGGGTCTATGAAAGATGAAGTGAATCATAGAACTGATGAGGGGAAAAACGCGAGTGGTGCACTTAGAAGTCTGCGGAGACAAAGAAATTTGTCCATGGAAGCAAAGAGGGGAATGTATGAGAGTATAGTTATACCAACGCCCTTATATGGGTGTGAAGCATGGGTAGTGAATGTTGCAACAAGAAGGCCAGAGGCAGTGGTGATGTCATGTCTGAGAGCAATGTGTGGTGTGAAAATAATGCAGAGAATTCATAGTTTGAAAATTAGGAGGAGAAGCAAGATTACCAAAACTATTTTCCAGAAGGCTGAGGAGGGGTTGTTGAGTTGCTTGAGACGTGTAGAGAGATTAGAACAAAATAGAATCACTTGGAGTGTATGAATCTGTAGTGGAGGGAAGGTGGGATAGGGGTCGGCTTAGGAAAGACTGGATGGAGGGAGTAAATGAGGTTTAGTATGACAGGGGCTTGGACTTCCAGCAAGCATACGTGAGCGTTTGAGATAGGACCGATCGTAGGCAAATGATTTTTTGGACTTGATGTGTTGTTGAAGTGTGAGCAAGGTAACATTTATCAAGGAATTCAGGGAAACCGGCAGGCAGGACTTGAGTCCTGGAGATAGGAAGTCCAGTACTTGTACTCTGAAGGAGAGGTGTTAACGTAGCACTTTTATAACTGTCGTGCAAGTGCTCCTTTGGCAAGACAGTGATGGAGTGAATGACAGTGAAACTTTTCCTTTTCTGGCCACCCTGCCTTGGTGGGAAATGGGCGATGTGTCAATATATACATATTTTTTTTTAACAAGTCGGCCGTCTCCCACCGAGGCAGGGTGACCCAAAAAGAAAGAAAATCCCTAAAAAGAAAATACTTTCATCATCATTCAACACTTTCACCTCACTCTCACATAATCACTGTTTTTGCAGAGATGCTCAGAATACAACAGTTTAGAAGCCTCCTCGCTGCAACATTTACAACCCAAGCTTCACACCCATATAAGGGTGTTGATACTACTACACTTTCATACATTCCCTTCTTTGCCTCCATGGATAACGTTTTTTGTCTCCACATACACTTCAATGCAGCACTCACCTTGTTTTCTTCATCAATTCTATGATTAACCTCATCCTTCATAAATCCATCCGCCGACAAGTCAACTCCCAAGTATCTGAAAACATTCACTTCTTCCATACTCCTCCTACCCAATTTGATATCCAATTTTTCTTTATCTAAATCATTTGATACCCTCATCACCTTGCTCTTATCAATGTTCACTTTCAACTTTCTACCTTTACACACACTCCCAAACTCGTCCACTAACCTTTGCAATTTTTCTTTAGAATCTTCCATAAACACAGCATCATCAGCAAAAAGTAACTGTGGCAATTCCCATTTTGAATTTGATTCCCCATAATTTAATCCCAACCCTCTCCCGAACACCCTAGCATTTACTCCTTTTACAACCCCATCTATAAATATATTAAACAACCATGGTGACATTACACATCCCTGTCTAAGACCTACTTTTACCGGGAAATAGTCTCCCTTTCTTCTACACCCTAACCTGAGCCTCACTATCCTCATAAAAACTCTTTACGGCATTTAGTAACTTACCACTTATTCCATATACTTGCAACATCTGCCACATTGCTCTCCTACCCACTCTATCATATGCCTTTTCTAAATCCATAAATGCAATAAAAACTTTCCTAACTTTATCTGAATACTGTTTACACATATGCTTCAATATGTCGTGCCGAATATGTAAAACTGGTCAATTAGCAAGAACTCATTTAAAATTAATTCCTTTCTGAAATTTTCTCTTATACGTTTAAAGACATATTTTTTTCATTAATGTTAATGTAAAAATTTATAATTTTGCACCAAAAGAATCTTAGAAAACTTACCTAACCTTATTATAATAAGCGCAATTTATTTTAGCCTAACCCAACTAAATATATTTTAGATTTGTTTACAGTAATTTAATACTAAACAAACACAGTGAAATATATTTTTTTCGTTAGGTTCAGAATGATTTTGGCGAAATTATTGCATGCACAAATTGTTGCTTGCTGTATATGGCAAGATGAGCGATGCTATTTAGGCCAAGATCGCAAGTTCTGCCTATTCGGCAAGACATATATATATATATATATATATATATATATATATATATATATATATTATATATATATATATATATATATATATATATATATATATAAATTTTTATATATATATATATATATATATATATATATATATATATATATATATATATATATATGTATATATAGATATATCTATATATATAAATATATATATATATATATATATATATATATATATATATATATATATATATATATATATATATATATATATATATATATATATATATATATATATATTTAGGGAAAGCCACGGGGGGTGGAAATCTTTAGCTCAAGTTCTTTCACACTTCTCAGTGCGTCATCAGTAACTGTGCAATGTTGCAAGGGAGCAACCAAACTAGAGATAGAGGTCTCAGAGTAGCGTAGGTGTCACCGGCCACAGTTACCCTAAGACTGGGTTAGTGGTCGGTGCCAATCCCACCCTACCATCATCCCCCTAGTCCCCAAATGGGGTAGGAGGGTTTCTGAGATGTCAAGTATGAAATTATATTATTTAAAAAGCCACCCTTAAGGTTTTTCTAGTCGTTTATGACAGGTCATTTGGTTTGAGAAAATAAGTTTCTCGTTAGATTCTGCAGACATGGATTGCTATTATTCAGTGTGACCTTTTCATACAATGAGAATCTGGCTTGCCTGCATGAGGCATTAAAAAAGATCAATATAACCCTTGCTTTCAAAAACACGAGGACAGTGAAGCAAAGGCTCCTTAAAAACACATCCTCCAACAAAGTTGGTGGGGTGTACTCGGTGTCCTCTCTCACATATCGGTCAAACAGGTAAATTTCTGGAAACCAGAATTGCCCAGCATAAATACTCAGTCAGGACAGGGCAGGAGTCGAATGCTATCTTTAACCACGTTAGTGCATGTAATCACCCACCGGGGTGGGATGCTGCCAGATTATAGTACCACGCAGTTCTGTCATGGAAAGAAACATAATTGAATCTTCCCTCTTGAAACATGAAAGGAATACAGTATACAACTCAAATTATGGGTTATACAAGCTCGATAACTATTTAGTAGAGTCCATTGTACACATTCATAAACAACAATGCTATACAAAATCACAGGATTGTTCTTTATGCAAGGTGGGTTGAGGGATTAGTGACGCCCGACCAGTGTCTACGCACCAAAACTTCAAACCTCGTCAGTTGTAATGGTTATACAACACCTGTAGCTGTTAATGTACCATACAGTGACAAGCACACAAGATAACGAGATAGCGTAAGGAGAGGTTAAAGGGTATTAGTATAATTTAGATCATAGAAATATTATCGGAAAGACATAGAAGATCCCAATGTATGGCATATTAACTGACACTGAGAAAAATGGTAGACAATATTTAGGAAGAGATACTTCTGAGTACATCGGTAGAACATTCGAGTACCTCAGAATAGGACATTTATTAATTTGTCCAAATCCTCCTGGAGTTCATTGCTATCCTCCTCAGAATGAATTATACGGCCTATCTTTGTATCATCAGAAAATTTACTCATGTCACTCTTACTCCCTTCATCAAGGTCATTAATGTAAATTATGAACAAGAATGGGCCTAAAACTGATCCTTGTGGAACGCCACTAGTGACTAATCCCCATTCAGATTTCACCCCATTAATGGTAACTCTGTGCTTTCTATTGGTAAGCCATGCCTCTATCCATGCTAGAACTTTACCTCCTATACCATGAGCTGCCACTTTTCTTAAGAGTCTCTTGTGAGGTACTCTATCGAAGGCTTTACTAAAATCCAAATAAACAATATCATATTCCTTATCACTGTCAACTGCCTCAAATGTTCTGTTGAAGAACGTCAGTAAATTTGTCAGGCAGGAACGACCTCTCGTGAATCCATGCTGAGATTCATTTATCAAGTTATGCTCTTCAAGGTGACTTATAACAATGTCAGCTGTAACTGATTCTAATAACTTGCCCACTATAGATGTAAGGCTTATTGGACGGTAATCTGAACTAGTGGACTTATCCCCTGATTTGAATATAGGAACCACATTAGCCATCTTCCACAACTCTGGCACAACACCGGTAAGGATGGACGCATTAAACACACTCATTAATGGCTGACTAAGCTCCATCTTGCATTCCTTAAGTACCCTGGAAAACAACTCATCGGGTCCCGGGGACTTATTTTACTTCAGTTTGTCTATCTGTTTAATAACCATGTCCCTCGTGACAGTAATATTAGTTAATTTAAATTCATCAGGAGCTAAATGATTGTTAATTACTGGAATCTCATTTACATCTTCCTGTGTAAAAACTGACAAAAAATAGTCATTAAATAAGGAACACATTTCCAGTTCGTTATCCGTCAGCTGTCCATTCCCAGTTTTCAGAGGTTCTACTTTTCCCTTCACTTTCGTCCTATACACTTGAAAGAACCCCTTTGGATTAGTCTTTGATTCATTAGCAACTCTAATTTCATAGTCACGTTTAGCCTTTCTAATCCACTTTTTTACTTCTCTTTTAAGCTGAACGTATTGGTCAGTAAGGTTAACCTCTCCTCTTCTGATGCGCCTATAAATTCCCCTTTTCTCCCCTAATGGATGTTTTAGCCTCCTGTTAATCCATTTGAGATCGTTATTATTAGACCAATTTCTCTCTGGGGAATGTATATACTCTGAGCACGGTGTACATTATTAAGAAAAAAATCATAAATGCAGATCCCTTCATATTCATAAGTATGATCATCGTCAATAAAATCATTAGCTAGATAACCCCAATTTGACAGGTGTTCCCCAAGTCCATTATAATCGGTAGAACAGAAATCAGGGATTTTTTTTACCGAATTATCATTATTCTTGTATTCCCAGTTAATGCTAAAAGTGATGAATTTGTGATCACTTGCACCAAGCTCTTCAGTGATCTCCAGATTATTTACGAGTGTTTCTTTATTTGACAAGACTAGGTCTAGCAAATTATTACCCCTGGTAGGCTCTGTTACACACTGCTTCAGAAAACAGTCCTGAACTGTTTCCATATAGTCACTGGACTCTAGATTACCGGTCAAAGAATTCCAGTCAATTTGACTAAAGTTAAAATCCCCAACTATCACTATGTTATTGTGTCTAGAAGCCCTAACAATTTCGTCCCAAAGAAGTTTCCCTCTATCGTGATCCAAGCCTGGAGGTCGGTATATTACACCTAGAATTAGTTTTTCTTGACCTTCTACAAAATCTACCCAACAGCTTGTGTTACAGTTCCATCTATTTTTATACCTGTTTTTATGCAACAGTTAATATTTTCTAGAACATATAATGCAACTCCTCCCCCCTTCCCATTACATCTATCCACATGGAAGAGCTTAAACCCTTGAATATTACACTCAGCAATCATATCCCGACTCTTTAAATCATACCAGGTTTCGGTTAATGCAATGATATCAAAGTTCCCAGCACATGCTACCAAACGTAGTTCATTAATTTTATTTCTTGCACTTCGACTGTTAGCATAAAATACCATCATATGTTTTTTCTTCTGCACGTTTTTCCTATTCATCTTTGTTTTTACACAATTTCTGAAATTATCATTACCCAGAGTTACTCCATGACAGTTACTATTAAGATTCTTAATATCAGAGCATAAGTCCATATATCCATACTCATTATTTATCATTTCTAAACCCATACCTCTAACTAATCCTAGTTTAAAGTCCTAACAACCCCCTCAACTGAGCTAGCAAGAAAACCCACACCTGACCTGGATAACTGAACCCCATCCCTGGCATACATGTCATTTCAGCCATAGAAGTTGTCCCAGTTGTCAATGAATGGTACTGCATTATCCTTACAGTGTTTATCCAGCCAACAATTAATACCAATTGCTCTGGACAACCATTCATTTCACACACCCCTTCTTGGCAAAATGCCACATATAACAAGGCACCCCCCCCCTTCTTCCTAATTATGTCTATTGCGGTCTTGAACCTTCTAACTAAATCCTCACTTCTACGCTTGCCTACATCATTGCCTCCAGCACTGAGGCAGATAATAGGATTGATCCCATTACAGTTCATGATGTTGTCAAGCCGGCTAACAATATCCTCCTTCCCAGCCCCAGGAAAGCAAACCCTCTGTCTCCTACTGTTGTCCTTCAAGCAGAACGCCCTGTCCATGTACCTAACCTGGCTATCCCCAACAACGACAATATTCTTACCTTCCTCGGTGTCGTTCGTCGTGACGTTCTCAGTAGTCGACTCACATTCGTCGGGTAACACAGAGAATGCATTAGATGTTTCCACAACAGTTTCCACAGCAGTCTCTTTCTTCTGCATCGTTTCTATCTTTCCATTCGTCTTCTTGATCGTCAACTTCGTTCCATGATGTCCAGCCACTGTCCAGTTTCCCTTCTTGACCTGAGGACTCAGAACAGGAGGACTCCTACGAATCCTCTTGTTTTCCTCAGTCAATCGCCGTATCTCCATCTTCGCTACCCTCAATACTTCCTTAAGCTGCTGGTAAAGTTGCTCGATGGAGGGCATCTTGGTTCAATCCAAGAAGAGTACACTAATCTTCCTCACTGAGCTAAGTGTACGTCACCACTCAAAGTACACGTCACGAATGAAGTATAAGTATATGTAAAAGAAGTCCAAAAGATATTTTACTGCTCTATACATCACTAGTGAGGCCTCATTTAGATTATGCCACTCAGTTTTGGGTTCTTACTACAGAATGTATATAGACTCATTGGAAAACATACATAAAAGAATGACTAAAATTATTTACTGTGTAAGGAATCTCCCATATGAAGATAGACTTAGAGCCTTAAATCTCCACTCTGGAGAGACGTAGAATGAGGAGAGATATCATTGAAGTGTATAAGTGGATGACGAGCATAAACAAAGGAGATATTAATAAAGTACTGAGGGTGTCGAACGAGGTAAGAACCAAAAATAATGGATTTAAGTAGGATAAATTTAGATTTAGAAAAGACATAGGTAAGTACTGGTTTTCTAACAGAGTTGTAGATGAATGTTAAGACACATGTGCAACATCTGGATATCTTTATTGTAGACGTTTCGCCATCCAGTGGCTTTATCAATACAGATTCTAGGACATAATAGGAAGACAGTAGAACTATATACAAAAGATGAGGTAATCAGTCCCTCGGCCTTGGAGTTAGTGTTCACAGCATCGTGGTGGAGGAGAACACTAACTCCAAGGCCGAGGGACTGATTACCTCATCTTTTGTATATAGTTCTACTGTCTTCCTATTATGTCCTAGAATCTGTATTGATAAAGCCACTGGATGGCGAAACGTCTACAATAAAGATATCCAGATGTTGCACATGTGTCTTAACATTCATATTGTCGGTATTTTATACCTTTCTTGCCACCTTGAAAAGCATAAATTAATCAACGAATCTCAGCATGGTTTTACAAAGGGGCGTTCCTGCCTTACGAATTTATTAACTTTTTTCACTAAGGTATTTGAGGAGGTAGATCATGGTAATGAATATGATATTGTGTATATGGACTTCAGTAAGGCTTTTGACAGGGTCCCACATCAGAGACTATTGAGGAAAATTAAAGCACATGGAATAGGAGGAGAAATTTTTTCCTGGATAGAGGCATGGTTGACAAATAGGCAGCAGAGAGTTTGCATAAATGGGGAGAAATCAGAGTGGGGAAGCGTCACGAGCGGTGTTCCACAGGGGTCAGTGTTGGGCCCCCTGCTGTTCACAATCTACATAAACGACATAGATGAGGCATAAAGAGCGACATCGCAAGTTTGCCGATGACACCAAAATAGGCCGTCGAATTCATTCTGACGAGGACATTCGAGCACTCCAGGAAGATTTGAATAGACTGATGCAGTGGTCGAGAAGTGGCAGATGCAGTTTAATATAGACAAATGCAAAGTTCTAAATGTTGGACAGGACAATAACCATGCCACATATAAACTAAATAATGTAGATCTTAATATTACGGATTGCGAAAAAGATTTAGGAGTTCTGGTTAGCAGTAATCTGAAACCAAGACAACAGTGCATAAGTGTTCGCAATAAAGCTAATAGAATCCTTGGCTTCATAACAAGAAGCATAAATAATAGGAGTCCTCAGGTTGTTCTTCAACTCTATACATCCTTGGTTAGGCCTCATTTAGATTATGCTGCACAGTTTTGGTCACCGTATTACAGAATGGATATAAATTCTCTGGAAAATGTACAAAGGAGGATGACAAAGTTGATCCCATGTATCAGAAACCTTCCCTATGAGGATAGACTAAGGGCCCTGAAACTGCACTCTCTAGAAAGACGTAGAATTAGGGGGGATATGATTGAGGTGTATAAATGGAAGACAGGAATAAATAAAGGGGATGTAAATAGCGTGCTGAAAATATCTAGCCTAGACAGGACTCGCAGCAATGGTTTTAAGTTGGAAAAATTCAGATTCAGGAAGGATAAGGAAAGTACTGGTTTGGTAATAGAGTTGTGGATGAGTGGAACAAACTCCCAAGTACCGTTATAGAGGCCAGAACGTTGTGTAGCTTTAAAAATAGGTTGGATAAATACATGAGTAGATGTGGGTGGGTGTGAGTTAGACCTGATAGCTTGTGCTACCAGGTCGGTTGCCGTGTTCCTCCCTTAAGTCAATGTGACCTGACCTGACTAGGTTGGGTGCATTGGCTTAAGCCGGTAGGAGACTTGGACCTGCCTCGCATGGGCCAGTAGGCTTTCTGCAGTGTTCCATCGTTCTTATGTTCTTATGTTCTTATGTTCACAGAGTTGTAGATGCGTGGAACAATCTTCCTAGTAGGGTGATCGACCTTGGGTAGCTTTAAGATGAGGCTGGACAAATATATGAGTTGGAGGGGCTGGGTTTGACTGGTGTCATTGGGTATGGGAGTAAACTCTTGGGTAACTTTGGGTAGAGGTCGTTCTGATAAGGACCTACCTTGTATGGGCCAGTAGGTCTTCTGCAGTGTTCCTCTATTCTTATGTTTTTATGTCAAGTTTGAAATTATAAGATATAATAGCCAGCCCCAAGCTTTTTCTAGTCGTTTATAACAGGTCATGTGGTTTGAGAAAATACGTTTACTGTTGGATACTATACATATGGATTGTTATTATTCTGTGTAACCTTCAAAAATAATAAAAGAAAGGAAAAGAATGTGCTCTTTGAACATTAAAATGGTATAAAATACCGACAGGTTGTTAGGTAAGACACATATGCAACAGTTAGGTATGAGGAAATGGTATGGTGATACCGACAAGATGTGGAAAAAGACACTTATGTACAGTTCAGGACATTTATTAAAGGAAACGTTTCGCCACGAGTGGCTTCTTCAGTCCTAATACAGAGAAAACTAAGAAAACACACATATATATAGTGGTGGGAGTCAGGTGAGGTGAAGCGTGGGTAGAGGTGGTAATAGTAGTAGTAGTAGTACTACTACTATTACCACCTCTACCCACGCTTCACCTCACCTGACTCCCACCACTATATATATGTGTGTTTTCTTAGTTTTCTCTGTATTAGGACTGAAGAAGCCACTCGTGGCGAAACGTTTCCTTTAATAAATGTCCTGAACTGTACATAAGTGTCTTTTTCCACAACAGTTAGGTATCTTTATTATGAAACGTTTCGCCTACACAGTAGGCTTTTTCAGTCAAGTACAGAAAAGTTGATAGAAGCATATTGTTTCATACTATGGAACAATGCTCTTCTCCAGACTGAGGGACTAACCACCTCAAAACTATAAGGGTGATGGACTGATTACATCGTCTTCAAGTATCTTCTGCTTCTATCAACTTTTCTGTACTTGACTGAAGAAGCCTACTGTGTAGGCGAAACGTTTCATAATAAAGATACCTAACTGTTGCATATGTGTCTTACCTAACAATGTGCTCTTTGCCCGTTTAAATGTCCTGCTCTGGGGTACTCGAATGTTCTACCGACGTACTCAGAAGCATCTCTTCCTAAATATTGTCTACTATTCTTCTCTCAGTACCGGTTAATATGCCTGACTTGGGAATCTTCCATGCCTTTCCGATATTTTTATGATCTAAATTTCTAATTTCTACTAATACCCTTTAACCTCTCCTTATGTTATCTCGTAATCTTGTGTGCTTGTCACTGTATGGTACACTAACAGTTAAACGCGTTATATAACCATTCACAACTGACGTGGTATGAAGTTTTGGTGCGTAGACACTGGTCGGGTGTCACCAATCTATCAACTCACCTGGCATAATGAGCAATCTTGTGATTTTGTATAGCATTGTTATATAAGATTGTGCACAATGGACTCTACTAAATAGCTATCGAGCTTCTATAACCCGTAATTTGAGTTATATACTGTATTCCTTTCACGTTTCAATAGGGAAGATTCAATTATGTTTCTTTCCATGACAGAGCCGTTTGGTACTATAACCTGGGCAGCATCCCATTCCGGTGGGTGATTACAAGAACTAATGTGGTTGAAAATAAATGGTATAAAATACCGACACAATGGCAATATAAACACAAATGCAGTATAATGTGATCCTTTATTGACTACGTTTCGCCCACACAGTGGGCTTTTTCAAAAGCCCACTGTGTGGGCGAAACGTAGTCAATAAAGGATCACATTATACTGCATTTGTGTTTATATTGCCAACTAATGTGGTTAAAGATAGCATTCGACTCCTGCCCTGTCCTGACTGAGTATTTATGTTGGCCTATTCTCGCTTCCAGAAATTTACCTGTCTGACCAATATGTGAGAGAGGACACTGAGTACATGGGACATTGTAAACCCCACCAACTTTGTGGGAGGATGTGTTTTTAATGAGCCTTTGTTTCACAGTCCCTGTGTTTTTAAAAGCAAGGTTTATATCGATATTTTTTAATGCCTCACGTAGGCAAACAAGATTCTCATTGTATGGTAAAACTAGTATATTTTTCCTGGCCCACCCTTCCTTAGGTTCAGTCCTGAAGAAAGTCTTTCTTGCTGACATTAGTGCCTTCTCGACAAAATTCCTAGGATATCTCAGTTTTGTGGCTATGTTGAATATCTTGTTGATTTCGTCCTCTAGGTACTCTGGACTGCAGATGCTCAAGGCTCTCAAGAACATTGTGAGGAACACACTCCTTTTTATCCTGGTTTCGTGGTTGGAGTAGTAGTGAATGTATGACGACACACTGGCGGAATTCCTGTAAACTGCGAATTTGAATTGTCTATCGACAAGATGGATTAAAACATCTAGGAACGGCAAAGTGTTATTTATTTCATGTTCTGTGGTGAACTGAATGGAAGGAACTAAGCCATTGAATCTGGGTAGGAGCTCATCAATGTTGTGATCATTAGACCACAGGGAAAGAACATCATCTACGTATCTGAACCAACTAGCTTTATCTAGGAAAATGTCTTTAAGAAGTCAAGAATTCTTTTTCCTTGAAGTATGTTTATTCTCATATCTGAGGCTGAGAGTCCCCAGTTAGCACTACAAATGGTACTTCTGTTATATGTACAATTGTACATTTACATATGCTAGTTAAACTGAAGGTCATTATCCTGAGAAAGTGGTGGGGGTCATATGAAATATTTAAATGTTTTAACATGCCATAAAAAAAATAAAAAAAATGTGATGGAGATATTTTCAATGTTCTCCATTTTGAAATTTGAAATATAACCTTGTTTTTTTTTTTTTTTTTTGCAGCGACATAAGGAAAATTATGACTGGTGACGTAAACAGACATTCCCAGTGTAGATTTTTTTTTATTTTTTTTATGATGAATTAATATCAGTAATTAGTGCAGCACAATGGAGCATTATACAATACAGTGACAATATAGTGCAAAAAAGTGAAAAGTTTATGCAATATCAGTGACAAATCTATGCAATTACAGTGACAACACTATACAGAAAGTAACAACACGCTACAACAGCGGCGATAGCAATATAAAATGAGTGTCAACACAAGACAATAACAGTGAAAACACGATACATTAACAGTGTGACAACACGTTACACTTACACTGACAACACAATACAGTAAGTGACAACACAATACAATAACAATGATAACACAACACAATAACAGGGACAACAAAATACACAAACAATGACAACACAATACAACATTGACAATATGATGCAATAACAGTAATACATATAAAGGTCAACATACACATTACAATAATCTAACAGGAGATAGAGAAACCAATAGATTCATTAGTACGATAGATAGAATCTTCCCTACCCAAATCTATCAGGAGGTGAAGACGCTAATAGATTCAAAGTATGATAGAGACTTGTTTACTCACATCTATCGGATGAGGAAGCTACACAAGTGCGATAGATGGGATCTTCCTGACCCACATCTATCAAGAGGTGAAGAAGTTCATTGATTCATATGAATGATAGACAAAGTTTTTCTGACGACAAACAGATCGTAGCCCTTTTTTTTATATTTTCTTTTTTTTAGGTATTACTGAGGTCAGTCTTCGCCTCTCATAATACATCATACATGAAATATACGCTTAAAAAAACACTTAAGTAAATACAAGACAAAAAACGCATCACTTTGTATATTAATAAAAACTAAAAATGCAAATAATATATATGAAAAAATACAAGGATTGCGCAGAAAACTGGAAAAGATATTAAAGAAGTAATATTAAAAGTAAACATTGGAATGGAAAGGATACATCAAATGTAAATAAACCAATAATCATGAGCAGTAAAATTTAATGAAAATAATTTATTTTAATATTTATGTGCTATGTAGTTTCTCTCTGTCTCTGTCGGTCTGTCTGTCTGTCTGTCTCTCTCTCTCTCTCTCCTCTCTCTCTCTCTACATATATATATATATATATATATATATATATATATATATATTATATATATAATATATATATATATATATATATATATATATATGTATATATATATATATATATATATAATATATATATATATAATATATTATATATATATATAATATATATATATATATATATATATGCAACGAAAGCACAGAAAACAGGTGATATCACAACATACAAAACAACCATTGTAAGACAATAGCGATATTCCAAGCGCTTTCGTGACTTTTTACATTATCAAGAATAATATGAGAAGACATGAAAGCACTTAGAATTTCGCTGTTTTTTTCACAGTGGGCAACTAATATATCGGATCATTATCTAGTTGTAGCTACAGTTAGAGTAAGAGGTTGATGGAAAAAGAGGAAAATGGCAACAACAAGTAAGAGGGAGGTGAAAGTGTATAAACTAAGGGAGGAGGAAGTTCGTGTGAAATATAAGCAACTATTGGCAGAAAGATGGGCTGGTGCAGGTATGAGTAGTGGGGGGGGTTGAAGAGGGTTGGAATAGTTTTAAAAATGCAGTATTAGAATGTGGGGCAGAAGTTTGTGGTTATAGAAGGGTGGGTGCAGGAGGAAAGAGGAGTGATTGGTGGAATAATGAAGTAAAGGGTGTGATAAAAGAGAGAAAGATAGCTTATGAGAGGTATTTACAGAGCAGAAGTGTTATAAGAAGAGCAGAGTATATGGAGAGTAAAAGAAAAGTGAAGAGAGTGGTGAGAGAGTGCAAAAGGAGAGCGGATGATAGAGTGGGAGAGGTACTCTCAAGGAATTTTAATGAAAATAAGAAAAAAAATTGAGTGAGTTAAACAAGTTAAGAAAGCCTAGGGAACAAATTGATTTGTCAGTTAAAAACAGAGTAGGTGAGTTAGTAGATGGGGAGATGGAGGTTTTGGGTAGATGGCGAGAATATTTTGAGAAACTTCTAAATGTCGACGAAGAAAGGGAGGCGGTAATTTCATGCACTGGCCAGGGAGGTATACCATCTTTTAGGAGTGAAGAAGAGCAGGATGTAAGTGTGGGGGAGGTACGTGAGGCATTACGTAGAATGAAACGGGGTAAAGCAGCTGGAACTGACGGGATCATGACAGAAATGTTAAAAGCAGGGGGGGGGGGACATAGTGTTGGAATGGTTGGTATTTTTGTTTAATAAATGTATGAAAGAGGGGAAGGTACCTAGGGATTGGCAGAGATTGTGTATAGTCCCTTTATATAAAGGGAAGGGGGAGAAAAGTGATTGTAAAAATTATAGAGGAATAAGTTTACTGAGTATACCAGGAAAAGTGTACGGTAGGGTTATTATTGAAAGAATTAGAGGTAAGACAGAAAGTAGAATTGCGGATGAGCAAGGAGGTTTTAGAGTGGGTAGGGGATGTGTAGATCAAGTGTTTACATTGAAGCATATGTGTGAGCATTATTTAGATAAAGGTAGGGAAGTTTTTATTGCATTTATGGATTTAGAAAAGGCATATGATAGAGTGGATAGGGAACCAATGTGGTAGATGTTGCAAGTATATAGAATAGGTGGTAAGTTACTAAATGCTGTAAAGAGTTTTTATGAGGATAGTGAGGCTCAGGTTAGGATGTGTAGAAGAGAGGGAGACTTTCCCGGTAAAAGTAGGTCTTAGACAAGGATGTGTAATGTCACCATGGTTGTTTAATATATTTATAGATGGGGTTGTAAAAAAAGTAAATGCTAGGGTGTTCGGGGGAGGGGTTGGGGTTAAATTTGGGG
>NC_069399.1:42375729-42405954 GCF_026875155.1 Cherax quadricarinatus | reverse complement strand
CTAAATAAGATTAGAAGGCTTAATTTAATATTCTTCAATGACTGCGTTGTTAATATCGCATACAATATAATAATATATATATATAATATATATATATATATATATATATATATATATATATATATATGTATGTATGTATGTATTATGTATATATATATATATGCAAACAACCATGGGAGGAGTTAACTGCTAGCTCTAGGCCTATCGTGTTTCAATCAACACATCATCAGGAGCTTTCAGTGTTCCAGGAAAGAGGAGGTAGAAGAGTGAGGCAGAGAGGCTGGAGGCAGGAGGCAGGAAGCAGGGCAGGAAGTGCCCCCAGGCATACTAATATCCATAGCCAGAAAAACTGAATATTATAGCATTAGAAGAAACCTTAACGAACGTTACATGACAATTATCAAAAATACGGTCAGACTATGATGATTTAAATGACTTTAATTCCAACTGTAGAGAGTTTCTGAGAGTTTCTGCACCTCCTCCTGCCTCGCCTCACCTGAGTACTGTATATAAGCCACGTCTCCGGCCCTATGCTGTACATTCTACAAGATTGATGGACTGAACACATCGACTTCAGGCTGAGGGACGGATTACCTCAAACTCCTCCTCTCCTTACACCTTTCTGCTTTGTATTGAACTGATGAAGCCACTGTGTGGCGAAATGTTTCCTAAATAAAGATTCCTATATGTTGCATAAGTGTTTTCAAACCATTCATCACAATTATATGTAGTACTGTAACCACGAGCGAGTGGTATTTAATCAATAACAATACTGCGCCTAGCCAGGGGATTGAACCCTTGTTGTCGTTGTGTTGTTATTGATTAAAAACCACTCGTTCGTGGTTACAATACTATATATTTATTGTAGATGAATGGTTCAGAGAACCGACACGTTGATAAATTAGACACATGTGCAACTCTTGGGTATCTTTATTGAGGATAAAGATACCCAAGAGTTGCACATGTGTCTAATTTATCACTATATATTTAGAATGGACCTGACTAGCTGGTGCTACTGAGTCAGAAGCCGTGCTCCTTCCTTAAGTGGAGGTGACCTGACTGGGTGGGCCACTGGTCTAAGCCGGGAATTGACATGGACCTGCCCCGAATGGGCCAGTAGGCCTACTGCAGTGCTTCTTCTTTCTTATGTTCTTATATACTGCTTGTGGAGGCTAGTACACCGAACGGGGAATAGAACGAAATTTGCTCTGAGGCACCTATATCATCGTATGTCCTCGGATCACGGTACAACACCTTGCTCTGTTGAGTGCGTGATCTTTGTAGGATTGTATGGTCCAGTGGGTTACAGCGTCGTGAATTTTCGCTCACCATGAGGCAGGCTACAACATCATGGGATTGATCCCACAGCTAATGGTAGTGTTCTTATTGATTAAATTCACTCGTTCGTGGTTACAATAATATATATATGTATATATTATATATATATTATATATATATTTTATATTATAGTATTAATATTATTATATAATATATATTATAATATATATTTTTATAAATATATATATTATATATATATATATATATATATATATATATATATATATATATATATATATTATATATATATATATATGTATGTATTGTATATTTACTGGGCTCGTGTCCGGCCTCAGAGGAGTAAGAGGAGATTTATAACCGTTGATATATTATACCAACGTATTCATGTTTGTATTTCTGTCAATGTATTCTGTCTATTAATAAAGTTAACATATATATAATACATAGGGTGGTAGAAGAAAATATTCAAACAGCTTCGGGGAGAATCTTGAGTTTTTTCTGAGATATGTTTATTGTTTTATCTGAGGATGAGGGTCCCCAGTGAAGTTCTAGAGCATAGATTAATTCTGACTGCACTGTTTCAGCTTCACCATGACTCGTCGGGTCTATTTTAAAAGCAGAAATAGCCAGTGGTCATTGCAGGTATTCTTCAAGGTAAGCATCTCTCTCTATCTATCTATCTATCTATCATCTCAGTCTCTCTGTCTGTCTGTCTGTCTGTCTGTCTGTCTGTTCTGTCTCTGTCTCTGTCTCTGTCTCTGTCTCTGTCTCTCTCTCTGTCTGTCTCTCTCTCTCTCTCTCTCTCTCTCTCTCTCTCTCTCTTCTCTCTCTCTCTCTCTCTCTCTCTCTCTCTCTCTCTCTCTCTCTCTCTCTCTCTCATTCACTCTCTCTTTCCCTCTCTTTGTTCGATTTTACCTTCCAACTCGAACTGATATTTCCACTTTCTGTAAGAAATATTTCATTAATTTTATTCTTACTCATATTTTTGTACTCTCAAATTTTATTTTCGAAACTTTATTATACATGTAAGTGCCTTCTATATTTTATTAATATTCGTGTTTTTTTTTCTGTGTTTGAGATCTATACGTCTCTTGGCATATATATACACTGAATCATATATCTCAGAGTTTATATACACTTCCTGGGACCTCGTTCACTTCCATGGTACACAGGTTACACGAAACAGTGTATAAAGTTGAGGCACATGCGAGGTAAGTGAATTCAGGTCAGGTTGAAGCCTCAAGAAAGTTAGGTCGCCTGACAGTGGTGTTGCAACGCGGGTGTGGCAAGGCTTGGCCAAGAAGCATGTAAGCTAAGGTCGTGGGGATGCTGTATCCACCAAATACTGTTTAATGGTTATAATCATATCCATAACTTTTTAAAGGGGTTAACCTGTAAGACAGACGAATTCTGTTCTCGGTGAAATGACCAAAAGCTCTAGCTGCGGGCCATCATATGACTAAGACCCGCATCCGGAAACACTTGTCCTGTTTCCTGACAAACCTTACCTAACCTAACCAAATCTGTCAGACTTATATTCTCACCATGACACTCGTACCAAGAGAGGAGTTGTGTTTGACTTCTTCCTGAGAGCTCTCCACATTTCCAGCCGGGAATTTCTTGAAGAGGAATGCGCCTACGTCAGTCAAACCTGCACTCACCTCTGCTTTCCCCTCCACTTTCTCGATGCATATACATTGAGAGATACACATCTCTCGGCGTATATTCACTGAGAAATATACATCTCTCGGTGTATATGCACTGAAAGTTACACATATCTCGGGGTATATACATTGAGAGATATACGTCTTTCAGTATGTATACACTGAGAGATACGCATTTGTTAGTGTATATACACTGACAGATGTGTACCTCTCTCAGTGAACAGATAATGAGAATTACTTCTCTTGGTGAATACACAATAAACGTTACATGTCTCATTATGTATATTTATTGAGAGTTACCTATTGCTCAGTAAATATATAGGGAGCATTACATATATCTCGTCGAATTTATACTGCTTATAAACTCGGAGAGTTACACATCTCTCAGTGTATATATACTAAAAGCTACACATCTCTCAGTGTATATATACTAAGAGCTACACATATCTCAGTGCATATATACTAAGAGCTACACATCTCTCAGTGTATATACTGGGAGTTATATACGTAGCTCTAAGTGTATGTACACTGAGAGTTGCACATCTCCGTGTATGTACTATGAAATCTACACATCTCTAGGTGTATACACACTAAGAGTAACACATCTCTTTGTGTATATACACTGAAATCTACACATATCTCTGTGTTCAGAACAACCACTGTATAAAAAATAGTAGAACTCCAAGCGATTTGGTGATTTCTCACATTATTAAGGAACATTTTCACAGTTCCTCGATAATGTGAGAAATCACGAAAGCGCTTGGTTATTCTATAAATTGTGATTTTATCTGTTAACTGTAATCTTACTGCATCTCTCTATGTATATACACTCAGATTTAAACATCTCTCTGTGTATATACCATGAGATTTACACATCTTACTGTGTATATACACTGAGATTTACACATCTCTCGGTTGAGTGTTAATTTGTTCTTTAGATCTCCTTCCCTTGGATGATGCTTAATAACCTTCGCGCTGTTTGTTATGACTCCTGTCACCTAAGAGTTTACCTCGAGTTTACCTGGTTGCTAGGAACGACGGGAGGGGGAGGAGCTTCTCATATACTGTCCTCCACATCAGATTCACAAAGGGTGAATAATAAGTCCATCCTTGCTAGTTCTTCCCATCCTCTCTTTCTCTGTGTGTGTGTGCTTGACATGCTGGCACCTAGTCGCTTCTGGAGGTCACCGCCCCTGTGGCCCGATCCAGCACCGGGCCTAATAGTTGCTGTTAAGTTTACTGTTAAGACAGTAAAGCGTGTCAGTGAAGCGTGGGTGAGTGAATCGTCAGTGTGGGAATATGGGAATCGTCAGTGTATGATGTATTCTGATGACAGCCTTCCTTGTCAGTAAAATAAAAATGCTTGTGATACTTCAGAGGCTATTTAGGGTATATTTTGGTTAATGGGGTTTAAAGACTATCGGTTACTCGTAGATAATCGAGGCTGCACGTAACCTTTACACAAGCTTCAAGAATACTTTATACTCTGTATTAGGGACTAAAGTAAACTCTCGGCTGAAAGGCATACACCTACCTACTGTGTAAGGAACCTCCCGTATGAAGATAGACTTAAAGCCTTAAATCTCCACTCTCTGGAGAGGCGTAGAATGAGGGGAGATATCATTGAAGTGTATAAGTGGATGACGGGCATAAACAAGGGAGATAATAAAGTACTGAGGGTGTCGAACCAGGTAAGAACCAGAAATAATGGATTTAAGTTGGTTTTCTAACAGAGTTGTAGATGCGTGGAACAGTCTTCCCAGTAGGGTGATAGAGGCTAGGACCTTGGGTAGTGTGGCATGCAAAGAGTACGTAACATTTATTCGGCGCATGTACACACCCTCATTTACAGGCTACCTCCCCCAACCAGCGAACCAGGTTGCTAAGAGTTGATGATGGGGCCCCGTCGTTCAACTAGTGACCAGGTTCTAGCCAATAAGAAGATGGTTTTGGCAATCGCAGAGGTTATGTGGGTACCACTCTCCTGTCTGTCCTTGTCATTCCCATTCTAGAGCTGGTTGAAGCACGATCTGCTATCTTGTGGCTTCTATTTCTGCCTTGCTTACCGTGGAGTGCACTATACTTATCACTGTACATAGTGTACATATTGCTGTTCTAAATTGGTGAAGGATAATATTAAGTCTAAACTTTTCTGCTGTGTTTATTTTGCTCCCATTACACCCGGGATAACAGGCCATTTGGAATCCTGGGTTGTAATAGGTAGCTTTAAGAAGAGACTGGACAAATATATGAGTGGGAGGGGCTGGGTTTGATTGGTGTCACTGGGTACGGGAGTTATTTCTTGGGTAGCTTTAGGTAGAGGTCGTTTTGATAAGGACCTGCCTCGCATGGGCCAGTAGGCCTCCTACATTCTTATGTTCTTATGTTCTTACCTGTGTAAGCTCTCGTGTGTACATCCTGTGTCCCTCTTTACGGTGCTTTTTTTATTTGTTTATTTTTCACTTTCTATTTATATATATTTTTTTATTTATTGTACTTATTCACAGTTTTTTATTATGTTCATGCAAATTTATGTGTATTCACCATGGAAAAGTAGAAAAGAATATTTCCTCCGTAAACCCTGCCTATCGTTAGAGGCGGCTAAAATTCCGGGAGCATGGGGCTAGTAACCCCTTCTCCTCCTATGTGAATTGCCAAATATAAAAGAAAATCTTTCGTTTTTCTTTTCAAGTCACCATGCCAAGGTGGGAGACGGCCGGTGCGTTAAAATAATTATTTTCTTTACTTGACTGTGTGTGTATTAATAATGTAATTTCATCAGCGTGTCAGGTCCAACATTGGTCAGACCCTACGAGCCTCGGTCACTGTGAGTTTGCTGCAGCAGGACGCTGACGAAGCTACGTCCGACGCAGCAACGGCGGCGGTAACTCTAGCACCTGTGCTAGACACATTCTCCGCCAGCAACACCTACGTCACCAATACAACACTGGTCTGCCCAGACAACCGTACCTGCTTCGCTAGTCCAGACCTTCATCTGGTAGCATCCTCGTCAGTAATGATGATGTTCAGCCTCCCTTAATCTCTCTCTCTCTCTCTCTCTCTCTCTCTCTCTCTCTCTCTCTCTCTCTCTCTCTCTCTCTCTCTCTCTCTCTCTCTCTCTCTCTCTCTCTCTCTCTCTCTTTTTTTTTTTTTTTTTTTTTACACATGGTTTGACAAGGTTAAGGATCCCTAGCTTTATTGGCAAGCTATTCACAGGTTAAGGATTCCTGACTTTATTTCTCTCTCTCTCTCTCTCTCTCTCTCTCTCTCTCTCTCTCTCTCTCCTCTTCTCTCTCTCTCTCTCTCTCTCTCTCTCTCTCTCTTCTCTCTCTCTCTCTCTCTCTTTACACAGGGTTTGACAAGGTTAAGGATCCCTCTCTCTCTCTCTCTCACTCTCTTTTATTTTTTTTACACAGGGTTTGACAAGGTTAGGTTAAGGATCCCTATCTTTATTGGCAAGCTAAGAGCTGTTACCTACATCAGCTCATATGAAAGCATTTTTATTGTTACGAGACATACAAGTAGGGAATAGGATGAAGTTGGAGCCATCTGTGGGCCAGCATTTTCATTTGATCAACTGACTTTATCTCGTTGACATCATAATGCTGTACGAATGTGTTCCATACTCGAGTCATCCTGGGTATGTATGATCTCAGATGGAGTGATGTTCTGGAGAAGGGTACAGCCAGAGTGAAGTTGCTGCTTTCTGCCCGTCTTGTGGTATAGAAGCTTGCTTCATGCTGTCCTCGAAGTGGATCCAAGTGTAGAACTTTGACAATATTGGCCTTGTACACAACAGTAAGGCCACCCATATCCCTCCTGTGTTGAAGGCTCTGCTGAAATGACAGATCTATCCAGGATTGGTCCAGGCGAGAGATGAGACGTCTTGCTCTGTTCTTTACTCTGTCAAGCAGTCGCAGATGAGAGGGTGGGCAGGCAAACCAAGAAAGTGGAGCATACTCAAGGTGTGATCATACTTGTGCCTCATACAGAATCTTGCAACCCCTACTGTCAAGCAGATGCGAGATACGGCGAAGTGCTGTAAGCTTCCTGGCTGCCTAGTTTGTAAGATTTACAGCATGGTTCTTCATGGTCAGTTTGGAGTCAAATTTCACCCCAAGGATATCAACTTCTTCCCCAGGTACCAACATCCTCCCATTCATCCTTGCTACTGCACCGGCATTACCATCATGGTGCCTAGAGATCATCATCATTTGTGTTTTCTCAGGTGCAAATGTTACTTGCCATCTATTTCTCCAAGCTGATATAGCTCTTAGCTGGTGATTGATGTAGCTTAGAGCAGCTGGCATTTCTTCTCTTGGATAAGTGAATGTCAGTGTACAGTCGTCTGCAAATGCATGGGATTCTGGGATGAGATGAAGAAGGTCATTGAAGTAGACATTCCATAACAATGGTCCCAGCACGCTTCCTTGTGGAACACTTGCCCTAATAGGATGTCTTGCTGATTCTATTCCATTGAGAACTACCCTAAGAGATCTACCATGAAGGTAATCACTGAGGAGACATAGCGTAGAGCCTGCAATTCCCAGAGTTTGCAGTTTTGCTAAGAGGCCCTGGTGCCACGCCAGGTCGAATGCACCAGCAATGTCCAGTGCTACCACACAGCTGACTTTGGATTCATCCAGTGACTGGTGCCACTTAGTGGAAAGGTTTAACAACAGATCAGCAGCAAAGTAACCTTTCCTGAAGCCATATTGACGGTCACAAAGTAGTGAGTGGTTGTCAAAAAACTCTGTCATTTGTCTTGAGATTATTGTCTCAAGGATCTTGCCAGTGATTGACAGGAGTGACACTGGTCTGTAGTTGCTTATTTCTGCTTTGCTCTTCTTTTTGTGAACAGGGACTACATTTGCCTCTTTCCACAGAGAAGGCCATTTACACTGCACTAGGCAGTGCTGAAAGATGCGAGTTAGAGGCGCTCCTAGCTGGTCTGCACATCTTCTCAGCAATCTTGAGCTCAACTTGACTGGGCCCACAGCCTTTTCTTGGTCAAGCGATTTGAGAAGGAAATGCACCTCCTTCTGCCTTATTGTCACCACTGACAGTTTTGACACAGTTCTTGCAGCTAGCCAAGGAGGGTCCCTTGCTGAATCAGGAACTTGCATTTTGGTAGCAAAGTGTTCGGCAAAGAGCTCCGTTTCTTTTGACTACTAGTAGAGGTGATCCCATCCTGTCGATTTAGAGGTGGAATGAGTTCATCAGGCAGATATCCTTGTCTGTCCTTAACCAGGAACCACCAGGTTTTGGAGCCTACCCTACCTGATGCTAGCTTTCTCTCTCTCTCACTCTCTCTCTCTCTCTCTCTCTCTCTCTCTCTCTCTCTCTCTCTCTCTCTCTCTCTCTCTCTCTCTCTCTCTCTCTCTCTCTCTCTCTCTCTCTCTTCAGAAGTATAGGCAGTTAGTCTTTGTCAGCAGATTGCTGGTATGTACTACGACATTTCAATATCTATTTCCATGTATTTCTCAAAAACACCCAAGCATTTTAGATGTATTCTCATGTACCTCGAAGTGTCTTAATATTTTCCATCTGTTTCCCATGTATTTCTATGTATTTCTCGTGCATTCCTAAAGACTGTAACATATTTCTATTTATTAATTATGTACTCCTTCACTCTCCGGCAGACATCCATTTACACTGGGGGAGAAGTCTGTGTTGGTGGAGGTGCAGCTCCAGGTTCACCACGACCCCGGCTACCAGGTCAAGGTGGAGGTGAGACATCCTGAAGGACTGGAGTACATGCGGGTGGAGGGTAAAGGAAGTCTTCCTTTCTGCAGCGACCAGAAGCTCGTCAACCAGATCGCCAGCAGCTTCGTCTGTGTCTTCGACTTTATTGATCCTGATGTAATTGTGAGTTGATGGTGTGAGCTTATGGTATGGCAGAGTTAATGCATGGAGTGAGCTTATGGTATGGCAGAGTTAGTGCTTAGGTTGTGATATTTAAACCAGGGCAGAGCTAGCGGTTACTTTATGATATGAGCAAAGTTAGAGGTTAGTTCAAGGTCGTCGTTCGACATAAACGTAATATTCAATAGTGTAGTTATATTAAAAGTAACCAAAACTCACAAACCTCATCAGAGGTTTCTTGACTGCCATAACTTGCTATAATTACTTCCATTTAGCTGACCGTTGAGAGTCTAGGAAATACATTATCTATTATGAAACTAAATAAAAAGGAAGTAAGTGAAAATTCGCTATTGTAATGTGCCGGGAGTGTGAAAACCAACAGCTGAAGTACTCATTATTTTATGATGATAACCATTTTTATTAATAGACGAAAAATATATATAAATAAGCAAAGCTTTTGGCACAGGCTGTTTCCATGTTCTGGACATAAATCACGCTCTCATAATCTAAGACCGAGGCCGATATCTACAGACAATTATTCTCTTGCCATTGTTGAAATATGCGTTACCTTCTCTAACTGACAAGTGCTCATTATACCTTGATGCCCAAACGCACGCACACACACACACAACACACACACACACACACACACACACACACACACACACACACACACACACACACACACACACCTCCTGGAGTTTTATGACAAGGTAACAGAAGTAAGACACGAGAGAGAGGGTTGGGTAGATTGCGTTTTCCTAGACTGCAGGAAGGCCTTTGACACAGTTCCCCACAAGAGATTAGTGCAGAAGCTGGAGGATCAGGCACACGTAAAAGGAAGGGCACTGCAATGGATAAGGGAATACCTGACAGGGAGGCAGCAACGAGTCATGGTACGTGAAGAGGTATCACAGTGGGCGCCTGTTACGAGCGGGGTCCCACAGGGGTCAGTTCTAGGACCAGTGCTATTTTTGATATATGTGAACGACATGATGGAAGGAATAGACTCTGAAGTGTCCCTGTTCGCAGATGACGTGAAGCTGATGAGAAGAATTAAATCGGACGAGGATGAGGCAGGACTGCAAAGAGACCTGGAGAGGCTGGACATGTGGTCCAGTAACTGGCTTCTCGAATTCAATCCAGCCAAATGCAAAGTCATGAAGATTGGGGAGGGGCAAAGAAGACCGCAGACAGAGTATAGGCTAGGTGGACAAAGACTACAGACCTCACTCAGGGAGAAAGACCTTGGGGTGACCATAACACCGAGCACATCACCGGAGGCACACATCAACCAAATAACCGCTGCAGCATATGGGCGCCTGGCAAACCTGAGAATAGCGTTCCGATACCTTAATAAGGAATCGTTCAAGACACTGTACACTGTGTATGTTAGGCCCATACTGGAGTATGCAGCACCAGTCTGGAACCCACACCTGGTCAAGCACGTCAAGAAGTTAGAGAAAGTACAAAGGTTTGCAACAAGGCTAGTCCCAAAGCTCAAGGGAATGTCGTACGAGGAAAGGTTAAGGGAAATCGGACTGACGACACTGGAGGACAGAAGGGTCAGGGGAGACATGATAACGACATACAAGATACTGCGGGGAATAGACAAGGTGGACAGAGATAGGATGTTCCAGAGAGGGGACACAGGGACAAGGGGTCACAACTGGAAGCTGAAGACTCAGACGAGTCACAGGGACGTTAGGAAGTATTTCTTCAGTCATAGAGTTGTCAGCAAGTGGAATAGCCAAGCAAGTGAAGTAGTGGAGGCAGGAACCATACATAGTTTTAAGAAGAGGTATGACAAAGCTCAGGAAGCAGAGAGAGAGAGGATCCAGTAGCGATCAGTGAAGAGGCGGGGCCAGGAGCTGAGTCTCGACCCCTGCAACCACAATTAGGTGAGTACAATTAGGTGAGTACACACACAGGGAATACTTGTCAGGAAGTCAGCAGCGAGTCATGGTACGTGGCGAGGTGTCAGAGTGGGCACCTGTGACCAGCGGGGTCCCACAGGGGTCAGTCCTAGGACCAGTACTGTTTCTGGTATTTGTGAACGACATGACGGAAGGAATAGACTCTGAGGTGTCCCTGTTTGCAGATGACGTGAAGTTGATGAGAAGAATTCACTCGATCGAAGACCAGGCAGAACTACAAAGGGATCTGGACAGGCTGCAGACCTGGTCCAGCAATTGGCTCCTGGAGTTCAATCCCACCAAGTGCAAAGTCATGAAGATTGGGGAAGGGCAAAGAAGACTGCAGACGGAGTACAGTCTAGGGGGTCAGAGACTACAAACCTCACTCAAGGAAAAAGATCTTGGGGTGAGTATAACACCAGGCACATCTCCTGAAGCGCACATCAACCAAATAACTGCTGCAGCATATGGGCGCCTGGCAAACCTCAGAACAGCATTCCGACATCTTAATAAGGAATCGTTCAGGACCCTGTACACCGTGTACGTTAGGCCCATATTGGAGTATGCGGCACCAGTTTGGAACCCACACCTAGCCAAGCATGTAAAGAAACTAGAGCAAGTGCAAAGGTTTGCAACAAGACTAGCCCCAGAGTTAAGAGGTATGTCCTATGAGGAGAGGTTAAGGGAAATCAACCTGACGACACTGGAGGACAGGAGAGATAGGGGGGACATGATAACGACTTATAAAATACTGAGAGGAATTGACAAGGGGGACAAAGACAGGATGTTCCAGAGACTGGACACAGCAACACGGGGACACAGTTGGAAGCTGAAGACACAGATGAATCAAAGGGATGTTAGGAAGTATTTCTTCAGCCACAGAGTAGTCAGGAAGTGGAATAGTTTGGGAAGCGATGTAGTGGAGGCAGGATCCATACATAGCTTTAAGCAGAGGTACGATAAAGCTCATGGTTCAAGGAGAGTGACCTAGTAGCGACCAGTGAAGAGGCGGGGCCAGGAGCTTGGACTCGACCCCTGCAACCTCAACTAGGTGAGTACAACTAGGTGAGTACACACACACTCACACTCACACACACACACACAGATGGGACACAGCAACAAGGGGACACAGTTGGAAGTTGAAGGCACAGATGAATTCCAGGGATGTTAGGAAGTATTTCTTCAGCCACAGAGTAGTCAGGAAGTGGAATAGTTTGGGAAGCGATGCAGTGGAGGCAGAATCCATTCATATCTTAAGTAGAGGTATGATAATGCTCACGGTTCAGGGAGAGTGACCTAGTAGCGACCAGTGATGAGGCGGGGCCAGGAGCTTGGACTCGACCCCTGTAGCCTCAACTAGGTGAGTACAACTAGGTGAGTACACACATCCACTGAAACTGGGCAACTCACTGAGGAATGGAAGATGGCAAATGTAGTCCAAATTTTTAAAAAAGGAGTCAGACATGAGGCATTAATTAAACTACAGACCTGTGTCACTAACGTGTATTGTATGCAAAGTCATGGAGAAGATCAGGAGGAGAGTGGTGGAACACCTGGAAAGAAACAAGTGTATAATCGACAACCAGCACGGTTTCAGGGAAGGAAAATCCTGTGTTACAAACTTACTGGAGTTTTATGACGAGGTGAGAGAAGACAAGAGAGAGAGGGGTGGATCGACTGCATTTTTTTGGAATGCAAGAAGGCCTTCGACACAGTTCCTCACAAGAGGTTACTGCAAAAGCTAGAGGATCAGGCACACATAACAGGAAAGGCACTGCAATGGATCAAAGAATACCTGACAGGGAGGTAACAACAAGTCATGGTACGTGACGAGGTGTCAGAGTGGGGGCCTGTGACGAGCTGGGTTCCACAGGGATCAGTCCTAGGACCTGCGCTGTTTTTGGTATATGTAAATGACATAACGGAAGGGATAGACTCAAAAGTGTCCTTGTTTTCATATGATGTGAAGTTAATGAGGAGAATTAAATCGGTCGAGGATCAGTCAGGACTACAAAGAGACTTGGACAGGCTACAAGCCTGGTCCAGCAGCTGGCTCTTGAATTTAACCCCGCCAAATGCAAAGTCATGAAGATCGGGGATGGGAAAAGAAGACCACAGACAGATTATAGTCTAGGTGGCCAAAAACTGCAAACCTCACTCAAGGAAAAAGATCATGGGGTGAGTATAATATCGAGCACATCTCCTGAGGCGCATATCAATCAGATAACTGCTGCAGCATACGAGCGTCTGGCAAACCTAAGAATAGCGTTGCGATACCTCAGAAAAGAGTCGTTCAAGACTCTATGCACCATATACGATAGACCCATACTGGAGTATGCAGCAACAATTTGGGATTCACACCTGGTGAAGCACGTCAAAAATTTAGAGAAAGTGCAAAGGTTTGCAACAAGACTAGTCCCAGTACTAAAGGGAATGTCCTACGATGAAAGGTTAAGTGAAATCGGCCTGACAACACTGGAGGACAGGAGGGTCAGGGAAGACATAATAATGACATATAAAATACTGCGAGGAATTGATAAGGTGGACAAAGACGGGATTTTTCAGAGATGACAACCTCATCCATCTTCCCTCTAGCAAGAAAAACACCCACCTGGTAAAGGGTAGCACAAGAACACATGATGCCTCAATCTCAGATATAATATATATATATATATATATATATATATATATATATATATATATATATATATATATAAAATATATATATATATATATATATATAAATATATATATATATATATATATATATATATATATATATATATATATATATATATATATATATAAATATATATATATATATATATATATATATATATATATATATATATATATATATTATATATATATATATATATATATATATATATATATATGTATATATATATATATATATATATATATATATATATAATATATATATATATATATAATATTTTATATATTATATATATATATATATATATTTATATATATCATATATATATATATATATATATATATATATATATATAATATATATATATATATATAATATATATATATATATATATATATATATATATATATATATATATATATTATATATAATATATATATATATATAATATAGAACAGAAAACTTAAAATATACATTGCTAGGACTCCCTGAAGCTGGCAGCTGCCCCTCCTTCTTCCCTGGAGTATTGGAGATAGGCATCAGCCAATGTGGATGCACGTGTGTAGTCCCATACCATCTGCTTGTCGTCTGTCCAGGCTTCAAGGATGATACGATCTGCACACTTTTGATAACCATAAGATCTGCATAGTTTGGGTGGCTCCCTTGTTGCTGGGCATCCTGGTATTGTGAGGTTCCTCTTGATGATGTTATTAACCTCTTCATGCCTTGCAATCTTTCCCTCGGATATACGGCACACAAGACCATGATACCAGAATCGGTCTGCCGATTCACTGACGTAAATACCTGTGTTTGGCGAGAGTAAGGGTGGCAAGCAGAAGGGCAACACCAGTGTGGATGGTCTGTGGGTCGAAACGTGTGCGAAGGGAGGAGTTGGGAACAGCCAACAGGGAGGAGTTCTCACTCCTAGGAGACAGGCTCTAGCCTTCCGAAACACTCTGAAGCATTGTTGAGGTTATATTTTCCACTATTGGGCCATTCCAGTGTGACTGTAGTTGTTGAGGGGTGCAGGTCTGGTTTCAAAGCCCGTTAGATTATCCCAGAGCGTCGCTCCGTCATGAAATACAACACTGACCTTGAGGTATACAGGGAGAATCGCTGCTACAGGTCCATTGGATGCAATACATGAGGACAGGAAAGCAGGTAGTGCAATTTGTGATGCCTATATATATATATATATATATATATATATATATATATATATATATATAATATATATATATATATATATATATATATATATATATATATATATATATATATATAGCACAGAATTAAAATATACATTGCTGGGACTTCCTGAAGTTGGCGGCTGCTCCTTCTTCCTCCCTGGAGTATTGGAGATAGGTATCAGCCAATGTGGATACACGTGTGTACTCCCATACCATCTGCTTGTCGTCTGTCCAGGCTTGAAGGATGATACTATCTGCACACTTTTGATTACCATAAGATCTGCATAGTTTGGGTGGATCCCTTATTACTGGGCGTCCTGCTATGGTGAGGTTCCTCTTGATGATGTTATTAATCTCTTCATGCCTTGAAGTCTTTCCCTCGGATATACGGCACACAAGACCATGGTACCAGAATCGGTCTGCCGATTCACTGACGTAAATACACCTGTGTTCGGCGAGAATAAGGGTGGTAAGCAGAAGGGCAACACCAGTGTGGATGGTCTGTGGGTCGAGACGTGTGCGAAAGGAGGAGTTGGGAATAGCCAATAGGGAGGAGCTCTCACTGCTAGGAGACAGGCTCTATCCTTCCGAAACACTGAAGCATTGTTGAGGTTATATTCTCCACTATTGGGCCATTCCAGTGTGACTGCAGTTGTTGAGGGGTGTAGGTCTGGTTTCAAAGCCCGTTAGATTATTCCAGAGCGTCGCTCCGTCATGAAATACAACACTGACCTTGAGGTATACAGGGAGAATCGCTGCTACAGGTCCATTGGATGCAATACATGAGGACAGGAAAGCAGGTAGTGAAATTTGTGATGCCTTGCGGACACAACTATCTCCTAGTCTGACTGAAACTGTAGCTTGGTCCTACTGTCCGTCTTCTAAAGTAAGGTTGAATACTTTCGTAAAGTTTGCCTCAGAACACTGTCGTTTTCATGCAGTATAGAGTTATCATATCAGGATACACATCTAAAGAAATATTTTAACCTGAGCGGACTCAAGCACTTTGTAAGAAGGTACAAGATATCGTGGGTGTCAAGATTACGTATTCGTTGGTCCTTCCAACTCAAACCGTCCAGTTTCTTCCTGAGAATTGAATTAATGGCATCACTTCCCTGAGGAGATCCAAGCAAGAAGCTATTGGTGGGGGCAATGACTGATGCACCTAGTATTCTTGATCTCACTGCGTCGATAGTAGGAACTGGCAATGGTAAATCATAATTAGCGAGTTCTTCAGATAAGAAACTTAATAAATCATCAACAGGAACTTTCGTAAACAAGAAAGTAACATCAAAACTAACCATGTTAAAATCATTTAAGTCAGTCAAGGAGCTTAATTTATCAACTAAATCTATGTTGTTTTTAACATTAAAGTTAGAAATTTTGCCAACAATAGGGCTCAAAATATCAACAAGCAATTTGGATAATTTATATGAAACTGATCCTATGGAGCTAATAAAAACACACAAACCAGGGAATCCAGTCAGACCAATTATTAGCTCCATAGGATCAGTTTCATATAAATTATCCAAATGGCTTGCTGATATTTTGAGCCCTATTGTTGGCAAAATTTCTAACTTTAATGTTAAAAACAACATAGATTTAGTTCATAAATTAAGCTCCTTGACTGACTTAAATGATTTTAACATGGTTAGTTTTGATGTTACTTCCTTGTTTACGAAAGTTCCTGTTGATGATTTATTAAGTTTCTTATCTGAAGAACTCGTTAATTATGATTTACCATTGTCAGTTCCTACTATCATTAAACTTATTAAACTTTGCATTGTTGATGCAAAATTTGTATTTAATGATAAGTTTTACACTCAGAAGATTGGTATGGCAATGGGAAATCCTCTTTCACCTGTTCTTAGTAACCTATACATGGATTTTTTTGAAACAAGGCTGCTTAACACAATCCTCCCTAATAGAGCTAAATGGTTCAGGTATGTTGATGATATTTTGTGTCTTATTCCCAAAAATGTAGATATACACCATTTCCTTGACAAATTAAATAGCTTAGGCCATTCTATAAACTTTACTGTTGAGTTTGAAGAAAATAACTCATAAGAACATAAGAAAGGAGGAACACTGCAGCAGGCCCGTTAGCCCATACTAGGCAGGTCCTTTACAATTTATCCCACTAACAAAACGTTTGCCCAACCCAATTTTCAATGCTACCAAAGAAATAAGCTCTGATCTGCAAGTCCCACTCAAATCCAACCCCTCCCACTCATGTACTTATCCAACCTAAATTTGAAACTATCCAAAGTCCTAGCCTCAATAACCCAACTAGGTAGACTGTTCCACTCATCAACTACCCTATTTCCAAACCAATACTTTCCTATGTCCTTTCTAAATCTAAACTTATCTAATTTAAATCCATTACTACGGGTTCTCTTTTGGAGAGACATTCTCAAGAACTTATTAATATCCCTTTATTAATACCTATCTTCCACTTATACACTTCGATCATGTCTCCCCTCATTCTTCGTCTAACAAGTGAATGTAATTTAAGAGTCTTCAATCTTTCTTCATAAGGAAGATTTCTAATGCTATGTATTAATTTAGTCATCCTACGCTGAATGTTTTCTAACGAATTTATGTCCATTCTGTAATATGGAGACCAGAATTGAGCTGCATAATCTAGGTGAGGCCTTACTAATGATATATAAAGCTGCAGTATGACCTCTGACCTTCTGTTGCTTACACTTCTTGATGTAAATCCCAGTAATCTATTTGCCTTACTACGTACGCTTAGGCACTGCTGTCTTGGTTTAAGGTTGCTGCTCACCATAACCCCCAAGTCCTTTTCGCAATCTGTATGGCTAAGTTCTACATCATTTAACTTACCAGTGCTAGGGTTATGGACACTCCCGAGCTTCAGAACCTTGCATTTACCTGCATTGAACTGCATCTGCCAATTTTCTGACTAAGAATAGAGTTTGTTTAAATCCTCCTGAAGTTCCCTAACATCTACGTTTGAATCAATTATCCTACCTATCTTGGTGTCATCGGCGAATTTGCTCATATCACTAGTAATTCCCTCATCAAGATCATTGATATATATTATAAACAACAACGGGCCCAAGACTGATCCCTGTGGAACGCCACTTGTTACTGATCCCCACTCGGATTTAACCCCATTTATGGACACTCTTTGCTTCCTGTTTGTGAGCCATGACTCGATCCACGAAACCGCTTTTCCCCCAATACCATGAGCTGCCACTTTATTTAACAGTCTTTGGTGCGGAACTCTATCAAAAGTCTTACTAAAATCTAAGTAAACAATATCAAATTCTTTATCGTGGTCAACAGCCTCAAAAGCTTTACAGAAGAAAGTTAATAAATTAGTTAGACAAGAACGGCCTCTTGTGAATCCATGCTGAGTATCATTAATCAAGCTATGCTTATCGAGATGGCTTCTTATAATCTCAGCTATAATTGAATCTAGTAATTTGCCTACAATTGAGGTCAGGCTTATTGGGCGGTAATTTGACGGTAACTACTTGTCCCCTGCTTTAAAAATAGGAATTACATTAGCCATCTTCCACATATCAGACACTACACCTGTTTGAAGAGATAAATTAAAAATATTAGTTAATGTTTCACAGAGTTCCATTTTGCATTCCTTAAGAACCCTTGAGAAAACCTCATCAGGACCCGGCGACTTATTTTGCTTCAGTCTGTCTATTTGCTTCACAACCATTTCACTAGTGACTGTGATGTTACATAATTTATCTTCTTCTAGCCCACTATAAAAATTAATTACTGGAATATTGTTAGTGTCTTCCTGTGTAAAAACCGAGAGAAAATAATTATTTAAAATCGAGCGCATTTCATTCTCTTTGTCAGTAAGATGCCCATAGTTATTTTTAAGGGGACCTATCTTATCTCTAACTTTTGTTGTATAAACCTGGAAAAAACTTTTTGGGTTAGTTTTAGAATCCCTAGCAACTTTAATTTCATAGTCTCTTTTAGCTTTTCTTATCCCCTTTCTAATGTCCCTCTTAATGTCAATATACTGATTCATAAGATGACCCTCACCTCTTTTGAAACGCCTATAAATTCCTTTCTTATGCTCTAGTAGATATTTCAGCCTATTATTCATCCATTTTGGGTCATTTCTGTTTGATCTAATTTCTTTATACGGGATAAACGTTCTTTGAGCACCATGTATAGTGTTCAGAAAACTGTCATATTGATAGCTCTCTTCGTTACTCCAGTCAACAGATGATAAGTGTTCTCTAAGCCCATCGTAATCTGCTAAGAGAAAATCTGGGTCTGTTACTGAGTTATCCCTACTATCGTACTTCGATTCAATGCTAAATGTAATTGATTTGTGGTCGCTAGCACCGAGTTCCTCTGAAATTTCTAAATTATTAACAAGGGATTCATTGTTTGCCAGAACTAAGTCAAGCAAGTTATTACCCCTAGTATGTTCTGTCACAAACTGCTTCAAAAAACAATCCTGAACTACTTCTAAGAAGTCGTATGACTCTAAATTCCCAGTCAAGAAATTCCAATCGATATGACTAAAGTCTCCTAGAATTACTACATTATCATGTCTTGTGGCCATAACAATTTCCTCCCATAGTAGTCTCCCTTGGTCCCTGTCTAAGTTTGGGGGACTGTATATCACTCCTAAAATCATTTTCTCATGCCCCTCTGAAAATTCTATCCAAACAGACTCTGTATGTGTTACTTCAGACTTAATACCCGTTTTTATGCAACAGTTCAAGCGATCTCGGACATACAGTGCCTCCCCACCCCCCTTCCCGACACTTCTATCTACTTGGAACAATTTTAAACCCTGAATGTGACATTCCGCAGGCATGTCCCGATTTTTCATATTGAACCACGTCTCAGTTAAGGCAAATACATCAATGTTACCTGCACTAGCAACTAGTCTCAACTCGTCCAACTTATTCCTAGCACTACGAATATTTGTGTAATATATATTTAAGGACCCTCCTTTTTCTTTACCCTTCAAGCTCCTTTCTGTTACTTCGCTAAACCTATTACTGTCCTTGTCAATTAGTGCCACTGGCTTTCCAATATCCACCTCATTGTACCTATTACTAGTTCTCCTAGTACTCATATTACTACACTGTAACTTCACTGTTTTCCCACCAAAACCCATACCACTAACTATTCCTAGTTTAAAGACCTAACAGCTCCCTCCACTGCGTTGGCCAGTGCTCCCACCCGAGACCTAGATAAGTGAACCCCATCCCTGGCATACATGTCATTTCTACCATAGAAGAGGTCCCAGTTGTCAATGAATGTTACTGCATTTTCCATACAGTATTTGTCCAGCCAGCAATTGACACCAATTGCTCTGGACAACCATTCATTTCCAACTCCTCTCCTTGGCAAAATACCACATATGACAGGGTTCCCACCCTTCCTCCTAATTATCTCTATTGCTGACCTATACCTGCTAATCAGGTCCTCACTCCTACGTCTGCCAACGTCGTTGCCTCCAGCATTGAGACAGATAATAGGATTGCTCCCATTACCTCTCATGATGTCATCCAGACGGCTAACAATATCCTTCATCCCAGCCCCAGGAAAACACACTCTCTGCCTTCTACTCCTATCCTTCAAGCAGAATGCCCTATCCATGTACCTAATCTGGCTATCCCCAACAACAACTATGTTTTTACCTTCCTTGGCGACGTCCGTCGTCATGTTCCCAGTAGTCGACTTACATTCGTTAGGTAGCACTACACCTTCACTTGTGGAATTCGCAAAGACGTTCTCGATGGTTTTCGTTGGGGTTTCTAGGGATGTCTCACTCACGTCAGCCAATGCTTCCTTGGTGTTCGTTGTGACATTCCAAGTAGAACACCCACATTCGTCGGGTAGCACCGAAAATGGGTTGGAAGTTTCCACGGTAGTTTTCTGGTTCCTCATTGTTTCTGCCTCTCCAACAGTCTTCTTGATCCTCAGCTTGGTTCCATGTTACCCGGCCACTGACCAAGCTCCCCTCTTAACCTGGGGACTCACAACAGGAGGATTACTTCAAATCCTCTTGTTCTCCTCCGTGAATCGCCGTATCTCCTGCTTAGCAACCCTAAGCTCTTCTTTCAGCTGCTGGTAAAGTTGCTCAAGAGAGGGCATCCAGGTTCAGATTCACAGAGCGCACACAAACAGGTCTTCACAGAGCTAAGTACACGTCACCACTGAGCTAATTGCACGTCACCACTCATTGCCTTTTCTAGATGTTTTAATTATTAAGGGTAATAATGAATTCAAATTTAAAATTTACAGAAAACCTACAAATAACTTTTCCTATGTCCACTATTATTCTTCGCATCAAGATAGAGTTAAATTGTCTGTTTTCTCATCAATGTTTTTGAGAGCTTTACGAATTTGTAGTCCAGAGTTCACAGATGAGGAAATATAAAAAAATTATGAAATAGGTAATGATTTGAAATACCCAAGAAACGTAATTGATAAATCTTTTCAAGTTGCTAGAAATACTTTTACAATCCTAAAAGGGACAACCAGCCTTATTCAACTAAAAATATGTTGGTTCTCCCTTACCATGAAAACTTGGTTGATATGCCTTCTCTTATTAAGACTTTTAATATTAAAGTTGTATTCAAAAATCTTGATACAGTAAAAAACTTTTGATAAAGAATTCCCCCCAAAATGCTGATGGATGTGTCTATAAGATTCCTTGTAAAATGTGCGATAAAGTTTATTACGGTCAAACTGGTAAAAATCTCGAACTAAGATTAAAACAACATAAATATAGCATTAGAACTGGACAAGATTCCAATGCTCTATTTATTCATGTGAGAGATTTTAACCATCCAATTGATTTTCAAAAAGTTGAGAAAGTAGTATCAAGCAAGTCCATGGTCGACAGGAATATAATTGAATCTTGTTTCATAAAAAGCAGTTTTGACAATAATATGAATATTTCCTTTGGTTTACATAAATTAGATCCATTTACAATTAATAGAATTTGGGAAGAATTTAATAATACACTGGACAAATAATAATTTTTAAAATTCTTATTTCTTGGGTAGAATAGTTTGTTGGTGGGTTGTGTGAAGGACCTGTCTAGTTGGGCCGGCGGGCCTGCTGCAGTGTTCCCTTTCTTATGAGTCGCGTTGTGGGATCTGATAGTGAGGTGTGGGCTAGACCCCTTATATACCTTCCTTTGATGCTCTACTTTCATTGTTCCTTGATAATGTGAATAGTCACGAAAGTACTTGGAATTTTTCTATTCTTTCACAGTGGTTGTTTTGTATATATATCAAATACCTTGGCAGTGTCTCCCCGAAAAAGAAACACTTTCATCATCATTCACACTTTCACTGTTTTGCCAGACGCGCCCAGATACGACAGCTTAGATACAACTCTAAACAGACAATATCCCAAACCCCCTCCTTTAGAGTGCAGGCATTGTTCTTCCCACCTCCAGGACTTAAACCGGCTAGCCAGTTTCCCCTGAATCCATTCACAAAATAATACCCTGCTCACACTCCAACAGCTTTTCAAGTCACAACAAGTATTTTTCTCCACTCATTCCTGTCTAACACACTCACACATGCCTGCTGTATGTCCAAGCCCCTTGCACACAAAACCTCCTTTGTCCCTCCCGCCTTCTAATCCTAGGACGATCCCCTACCCCGCCTTCCCTCCGCTACAGATATATACACCTTCCAAGTCATCCTATTTTGTTCCATCCTTTCTAAATGACCAAACCACCTCAGTAACCCCTCTTCAGCCCTCTGGATAATACTTTTAGTAACTCCACACCTCCTTCTAATCTCCAAACTTCGAATTCTCTGAATAATATTCATACCACACATTATGTGTATGTACTTGGACGTAATCTTGAGGTTAATGATGAGGTTGGGGAAAGTGACCACAAATCACTTAGTTTCAATATATCATGGAATTACCCAGATAACTGTAATCAAATCTCTGTCCCAGATTTTCGCTTGGCCGACTTCATGGGACTGAAAAATTATCTGGGTGGGCTAAATTGGGATGTCCTGACTATGGGTCAGGTAGGTGATCATCGTTGCCAATATGACGTTTTTCAGAGCATAGTTCTAGCTGCCCAGACAACTTTTGTTCCGAGTAGGGAAATTAAATCTAACAAGAATGATCCCAAATGGATGAACAATAGATTAAAACATCTCATTGGTCAAAAGAGAGGCATATATAGGCGTATCAAAAGAGGGGATGGGCAGTTAAGAAATCAATATATTCAATTAAAGAGAGAAATAAAGAAAGGAATAAGAAAAGCAAAAAGAGATTATGAGGCTAAGGTCGCAAGGGATTCAAAGACTAACCCAAAAGGGTTCTTTCATGTATACAGAAGTAAGATTAAGGACATGATTGGCCCACTTAAGAGTAACTCTGGCCAGATCACTGACAGTGATAAGGATATGTATGAAATTCTAAATACCTACTTCCTCTCAGTTTTCACCCAGGAAAATACTGGCGATATTCCTGAAATAATAGATTATGTAGAACAGGATGATAATGAACTATGTACGATTGCGGTAACTAGTGACATGGTCCTCAGACAAATAGAGAAACTAAAACCTAACAAATTCCCAGGCCCTGATGAACTGTTTGAAAGGGTGTTAAAGGAATGTAAAGAGGAACTTGGCATACCTTTGGCTAATCTTTTTAACATATCACTACAAACTGGCATAGTGCCTGATAAGTGGAAAATGGCAAATGTAATACCTATTTACAAGGCAGGTGACAGGTCCTTGGCTTCGAACTATAGACCAATAAGCTTTACCTCCATAGTGGGAAAATTTATGGAATCAATAATTGTCGAAGCAATTCGTAGTCATCTTGATAGGCACAGATTGATTAATGAATCTCAACACGGTTTTACAAAGGGGCATTCCTGTCTTACGAATTTACTAACTTTTTTCACTAAGGTGTTTGAGGAGGTAGATCATGGTAATGAATATGATATTGTGTATATGGACTTCAGTAAGGCTTTCGATAGAGTTCCACACCAGAGGCTATTGAGGAAACTTAAGGCACACGGAATAGGAGGAGAAATTTTTTCCTGGGTAGAGGCATGGCTGACAAATAGACAGTAGAGAGTTTGCATAAATGGGGAGAGATCAGAATGGGGGCACGTCACAAGCGGTGTTCCTCAGGGGTCAGTGTTGGGCCCGTTGTTGTTCACAATTTACATAAACGACATAGATGAAGGAATAATTAGCGACATAAGCAAATTTGCTGATGACACCAAAATAGGCCGTCCAGTTCATTCTAATGAGGACACTAGAGCACTCCAGGATGATTTGAATAGATTGATGCAATGGTCGGAGAAGTGGCAGATGCAGTTTAATATTGACAAATGCAAAGTTCTAAATGTTGGATAGTTAAATAACCATGCCACACATGAACTAAATAATGTAGATCTTAATACTACTGATTGCGAAAAGGGTTTAGGAGTTCTGGTTATCAGTAATCTAAAACCATGACAACAGTGCATTAGTGTTAGCAATAAAGCTAACAGAATTCTTGGCTTCATATCTAGAAGTATAAATAATAGAAGTCCTCAGGTTGTTCTTCAGCTCTGTATATCCTTGGTTAGGACTTATTTAGACTATGGTGCTCAGTTCTGGTCACCGTATTACAGAATGGATATAAATGCTCTGGAAAACGTACAGAGGAGGATGACAAAGATGATCCCATATATCAGAAATCTTCCCTATGAGGATAGACTGAGGGCCCTGAATCTGCGCTCTCTCGAAAGGCGTAGAATTAGAGGGGATATGATCGAGGAGTATAAATGGAAAACAGGAATAAATAAAGGGGATGTAAATAGCGTGCTGGAAATTTCCAGCCAAGACAGGACTCGCAGCAATGGTTTCAAGTCGGAAAAATTCAGATTCAGGAAAGATATAGGAAAGCATTGGTTTGGTAATAGAGTTGTGGATGAGTGGAACAAACTCCCGAGTACAGTTATTGAGGCTAAAACGTTGTGTAGTTTTAAAAATAAGTTAGATAAATACATGAGTGGGTGTGGGTGGGTGTGAGTTGGGCCTGACTAGCTTGGTCTGGTGCAGTGCTCCATCCTTGAGTGGAGATGACCAGACTGGGTGGTTCATTGGGCTTATCCGGGGGGAGGGTCATTGGTCTAATCCATGGGGGGACATGGACCTGCTCCGAATTGGTCAGTAGGCCTGTTGCAGTGTTCCTTCTTTCTTATGTTCTTATGAGTGTGTGTGTACTCACCTAATTGTGGTTGCAGGGATCGAGACTCAGCTCCTGGCCCCTCCTCTTCACTGATCGCTACTAAGTCCTCTTTCTCTCTGCTCCCTGACCTTTGTGATACCTCGTCTTAAAGCTATGTATGGTTCCTGCATCCACTACATCACTTGCTAGACTATTCCACTTCCTGACAACTCTGTAACTGAAGCAATACTTCCTAACATCCCTGTGACTCGTCTGAGTCTTCAGCTTCTAATTGAAACCCCTTATTTCTATGACTCCTCTCTGTAACATCCTGTCTCTGTCCACCTTATCTATTCCACGCAGTATTTTATATGTCGTTAATCATGTCTCCCCTGACCCTCCTGTCCTCCAGTGTCGTCAGGCCGATTTCCCTTAACCTTTCTTCACAGGACATTCCCCTAAGCTCCCGAACTAACGTTGTTGCAAACCTTTGCACTTTCTCGAATTTCTTGACGTGCTTGACTAGGTGTGGGTTCCAAACTGGTGCTGCATACTCCTCCAGTATGGGCCTGACGTACACGGTGTACAGTGTCTTGAGCGATTCCTTACTAAGGTATCGGAACGCTATTCTCAGGTTTGCCAGGCGCCCATATGCTGCAGCAGTTATCTGGTTGATGTGTGTGTGTGTGTGTGTGTGTGTGTGTGTGTGTGTGTGTGTGTGTGTGTGTGTGTGTGTGTGTGTGTGTGTGTTTGTGTGTGTGTGTGTGTGTACGAACGTGAAATACTGTTGTTGCTAAACCTATCACTGTGCTTGTTTATCTAATGTACCTTTAGTGTTGACTATCCTATTACCGAGAATTCTCATCAACTCGTCACTTTGCAGGTGAACTTCACACTTGTCTTCGAGATGAGAGCCGTGCAGGTGCTGGACTACCTCACTACCAACAACCTCACCTTCCTCACACTCAACCTCCACGTCACCAGTGACACAGACACAGAGAATAACACACTCAACAACGACGCCACCGTCATCATACCTGTCATTACCAAGGCCATCCTATACACCAAGGCGTGAGTGAGAGAGAGAGAGAGAGAGAGAGAGAGAGAGAGAGAAGAGAAGAGACTACTTACTGTCAAAGAATTAATCAATATAATTTAAGAGAGACGTTGAGACATATATACACATCCAACCTATCAGAGACACCTTGTAAGCCCTACAAGACATGGCGACTGATTTCGTTGTTACTGATAAAATATCTGAAATCTTGAGATCGTATCCACATTTTTACGTCGACTAGATGAATAAACTGACATTATTAATGAAACTGCAACCCACTCATGGCTAATGTTTGTTACTGGTAATTAATTATCTAAAAATTCTGAGAATGTATTCCGTTCTGTATATGAAATAATTGTTATATATGAAATAACTAAAATATATTAAATGATGTATGAATGTCCGCTGGTGTCTGACTGAGACCCATTGTAAACTGTTATTATTATTATTTTTTTTTTTTTTTTGACGCTTTAGTTCACAGGATGAAAATGGCGTACATGATAAATTAGTCGCTCAGGCTAGTTTAATTTTTAGAGAGAAAATAAGAATATATGTTAATAATTCTAAAAGAAATAACAAATATAGAACAATCGAGAGAACTGATATAAGTCAACCTGAACATCTTCAAGCTCCTACATGTTACATGACCTCTCACCTTTCCTGCAGGTACTCGTTGCTGGAGAGTACGACGGTGATGGTGAACCAGACGGCCTCCAGTGAGGACCTGCAGAAGGCCATGAAGGATCCCAACACCTCGTCCTTCTCGGTGGACAAGCTTGGTCCTCACTTGCTCCACGAGTTCTCTCTCACCAACCGTGGCCCGAGTCCCGTCAGAGGGGCCAAGGTAAGTCAACACAGCTTATGGCCATCCTATGTAGGGGCAGACCAGTGTAGGTCGAAACGTCTACACCAGTGGTTCCCAAACTGGGGGTAAATTACCCCCTGGGGGTAATTTAACCATTTTTGGGGGGTAATGGAGGGGTGACAGAAAAAAAGTTATGAATTCTGAAAATCAAGAAAACAATGCGGTACCCGGTATGAGGATTATTGTTTACTTTGTCTTAGTATGTAAAGTTGTAAAGTAAACCTATTATAAGTAAGTAATAAAGTTAAACCAAATAACAATAAACATCAAAAACTAATATACAGTATTAGAAAAGAAGAAATATATAGCTAAGTGTGTGGAAACCCAAAAGTATTTTGACAAGTATGCTTCAGGACAAAAGTCACTCAGTAGCCCAGATCGACCTGTCCAGTACGCGTCACTCACTTCTGAGGCTGCCTCTATTTCACACTGTCAGTTTATCTGTGAGCATCAGCCGAGGTAGACATAAGCTGGTATGTATGTGCACTGCCCTGTGCAGTATATAGTTAGTATTTACCCACTGTTACTGTGAATTTGTAGCTATTATTAATTTTATATATAATGTATGTGTGGTTCTTACGTTTTCAATGGTTTTGCTAGGATTAGCAGAGTATGCGAGGCTGTATACGTTCACGTTTAGCCATATATATCAATAATAACAACATTTTGTGAAAGGGGTAACATGCTTTATGTGGCATGTTAAATTGGGTAACAAGCTGAAAAAGTTTGGGAACCACTGGTCTACACGTTAACTTGAAAACAGGCAGAATACGCTAGCGAAGGCTATGTCCCACAAAGATCGCATCCGGTTACAATGCTTCACGAGCTACAAGTAAATTAACCTGGCCTGGACCTATCTCTATTGTTTTTTACGTGATAAATCTGTTTGCATCATTCAGGGCAAGGAGTGGTTGTGGCTCGATCTTTATTCCTTTAATCCCGACTGGGATGCTGACCACTGCAATGAAGTCTAGCCAGAGATCGTAATGATGGTAGAATGTCTGGCAATATGTTAGGCAAATGGACATATATATAACTAATGCGACAATTTATTTTGGCGACGTTTTGCTGTTCAAGGTCTTCGCCAAGTCGTTACAAAAAATTCAAGGGCTCGGAGGAAATATATAGGTAACAACGTGAGGTGAAAGATCGAAGCACTGCAGTAGACCATCTGGTCTATGTTGTAGGGAGTAGTAGTAGAAGTAGCAGTAGTTGTGGTCGTAGTAGTAGTAGTAGCAGCAGCAGCAGCAGCGGTAGTAGTCGTAGTAGCAGTATAGGTGGCGGTAATTCTTAATTACTATGTAATGGCAGTTTTTATTGTTTTGAGGAAAATTCTTCCTAATACCTATCTGAAACGGTGATTAATGACGATTCAAGGCATGTACGTCTGCGAACATTTGTTTCTTTGATCACTAGGCGGGCGCCACTGAATCTCATTCAATGGTTGGTAGAGTTCCTGTGTTTCACACTTGCGTTGTTAAAGTTGTCGTTTCTGCGTGCATTCATGTGTTCACTGAGACGTATTTGTAGGGGTACGTGCTGCTTCACCAATGTATACCTTGTCACAGTCTCCTCAGAGGAATGTGTAAACTCCTTCGTTGACAGGTTAGAGGTTCTTAATTAACTTTGGTCCTGGTCAGGTCTTGGATGGATGTACTGGTTGCGATGGCGACTCTAGTGTTGGCTTGTGTAATCCTTCCCAACCTGGTTGTTGGGAAGGATTATGACTTTGTTTAGAGTGGTATTAGTGCGTGGTACATTTATGATTTGGAGGACACTTTTCTTACAATCCTTGATGCAAATTCGTAAGGCTCTTAGGAAAAAATCCGTTGATGATGCCTCACTTGGTCTTAGTATCAAACAGAGAGGACTGTGATCAAGGATTGTAAGAGAAGAGTTCTCCAAATCATTAATTCACCATTCACTAACACCACTTTAAAGAAAAAAGCCATAATCCTTCCCAGCAGCCAAGTTGCCTTGAACGTTTCCCAAGTACTTGCGCAAACTATCACTATAATCGCCATCACAACCAGTACATCCATCAAGACCTGACCAGGACCAAAGTGAAGAACCGTGAACCGGTCAACGCAGGTGTTTACACAATCCCCTGAGGAGACTGTAACAAGGTGAAGCAGCACGTATCCCTATGAATACGTCTCAGTGAACTCCTTAACGCACGCAGAAACGACAACTTGAACAACGCATGTGTGCAGCACATTAATTCTACCAGCCATTTAATGAGATTCAGTGATGACCGCCTAGCGATCAAACAAGCAAATTTCCGCAGACGTAAATGCCTTAAATCATCATTAATCGCAATTCCAAACAACATTAAATTTAATAAAGGCGGTTTCGTCATCTCTGATATATTAGCAAGAGTTCTCAAAACAACAAAATTTGCCATTACATAGTAACCAAGAATTACTACTACTACTACTACTACTACTATTACTTCTACTACCAGTAGGTCTACTGCAGTGCTTATGCTCTTTCACCTCATGTTGTTATGTATGTATACCCTGACCTTATAACGTGACAAAGCTTCTGGAGAGCGAAACGTTGCCACAGTTTTCACATTAGTTACACATGTGTCCTTTTACCTAACAAAGATCGTCACGAAAGCCAAGGAAAAGAATGCTACGTTATGGGACCTTTTCCTTCCTAGAGGGAGCCCAATAATAATAATAATAACAATAATAATAACAATAATAATAATAATAATAATAATAATAATAATAATAATAATAATAATAATAATAATAATAATAATAATAATAATAATAATAAATAGGAGAGCCAGAGGATAAGGACTAGCCCATGAACGACAAGGTACACTAAGCGAGGTTTAATCATGAAAGAAAAATGGATTGGATTCAGAATGGTAACTGAGAGATATAAATTCTGTCTTGCCTACAGCTAAGGTTCCAGCTGCCACTGTACCGGAGTGACCACCTACTCACCTACTATATGGGTCAACCTGCCACCACACCTCACGTCACCTGTACAACCATCACAACCAACCCTTATAACCTGCAGGTACTGAACAATCTCTTTCATATATGTGTCATTTTTGTTATTAATAATTAGAAAATTATTATTATTATTATTATTATTATTATTATTATTATTATTATTATTATTATTATTATTATTATTATTATTATTATTATTTTACTATTATTAATAATATTATTATTAATAGCAAAGTAACATTTATGAAGGGATTCAGGGAAACCGGCAGGCCGGACTTGAGTCCTGGAGATGGGAAGTACAGTGCCTGCACTCTGAAGGAGGGGTGTTAATGTTGCAGTTTAAAAACTGTAGTGTAAAGCACCCTTCTGGCAAGACAGTGATGGAGTGAATGATGGTGAAAGTTTTTCTTTTTCGGGCCACCCTGCCTTGGTGGAAATCGGCCAGTGTGATAATAAAAAATAATAATAATAATATTATTAATATTAATACTAATAAAATAAATGCTACTATTATTGTTGCTGCTAAAACTATTACTAT
>NC_069399.1:42365729-42370729 GCF_026875155.1 Cherax quadricarinatus | reverse complement strand
AAGGGTTTTATTGTACCAAGTCAGAAAAAAAAAAACCCGGGTAACTAGGATCCCAGGGTAGAAAAAGTTTTATCTAGATTCCACTCCATGACAGGAAAAAAGACTTAATTATTGCATCTATTAAAGTAAAAAAAAGGGGGTATACAAAAACGGTGTCTTCCCAAAAAAACTCCAAAACCCCTCCTTTATAAGTAAAAAAACTTAAGCGGGAGAAAAATGACACAATACACCAATGCTTCACACAGGGGGAAAAATTTCTGTTTGGGAAAACAAATTGGGTCAACGTAACAATAACGAACGAGAATGATCTATCACGATTTCTCGGGGATTCAATCTTACAGAAATAACAAAACAATGTCCAACCTAAAGCCTACGTAGTTAGGAATGTTTTGCTCCATTTTGAAAAAATTTTTCATAGTACAATCTTTTAGAATTTAAAAATAATCAACACCTCTTTTTGTGTTTTTAACTGTAAGCTAAGCCCCTTATGTAATTTTTTTTTTACTATTGTTTGCTTAAACATTAGCAATTATACTTTCTCATGTTTTTTTAAATAATCAATTGTATTACACTAAAATTAATAATTATCATTTTTACATAATTTAAATTTTACTCTTAACATTTTTAAATTTAATAACCATTACTTTCTAATTCCCTAACCTTTTTTAATACCACATTTACTATCTTGAGTACTTTTAAATTCCCTTGTGCTCCCATATACCTCTGTATAACTCCAGTGAAAATTAATGAAATAACTTTTTTTTTTCATTTTTTTTGAAATCATTATTATTTTACTAAATTTTTATTAAACACATATTTACTCCCAGTCAATTTTACTTTTGTACATTAAACATTTTTTTATATTCCCATAAATTTTGTTCCCAAAATTTTAAAGTTGTAATTCAACCCCAAACCTTATATTATCCTTTGTACCTTTTAAACCTGTGTACGTCTACCTTTCCAAAATCTTATATCATTTTATAACCAAACATTACCCTTGTTATTTTTTACTATTATTCTTTGGTTTTTAATTGTGTTTATATTTTGTCAATTTAAATCTAGTTATATCCTTTCTTTCAAAAAACCTATACCAGACCCTAGTGCAATTTCAATCCATTTAAATTTGTTTTTTTAAAATTTTAAAGTTTAGTTAAATTCCTACTCTAAAATTTTTTTCAATCTTAGTGACAAAATTTGTGTGTGCAATTAGTGTATATTCAATTATTTTATTGTTCAAGGCCCTTAACTTTTTTTTTGCTAAATAGTACCAATTATTTTTTTTTTTTTTTCTACTTTTTTTATTCTTTTCTACCTTAATTTGTATTTTTATCTTGTAAATTTTTAAATCTGTTATACTCAAATTTCTTGTAAATAACTTAATAACCCTTTAGTGCAATTACAATTAGAGTCTTGTGCCTTTTTATATTATTAGTTTAAAACCAGTTGTACTAAGTCAATCCCAAAAATTTTGACCATATTGCAATTATAGTAGAGACTGGTGCTTTTTTAATTTTGTTGTTTATTTATTAATTAAATCTATTGTACAAGCTCATTCAGTCAAAACATAACTCCACAAAAGTCATTATGTTAACCTTAGTGCAATTTTTGATTTCCACTTTTTTGTTCCCACAACTTATATTAGTCCCTTTTTTTATTTTAATTTTTATTAAATTTAACTTTAAAAATTACTTTAAAATACTACCTACTAAAATCCCAAGTTTTTTTATCATCCTTTTTTTGTTACCACAAATTATTTTAGTCCCTTTTATATTTTCTCCTTTTTTTTAGCTTTAAAAAACTACCCTTTGCTCATTATTTTTACATTTGTTAATAATTCAGGTGCTATTTTTTTGCTTTAGAATATTTACTTTGTTTTATACTTAATTCAACTTAAAATTCACTACAAAATCTTTTGATTTCAAGCATTGACCGAACAAACCCCTTATTTAATGACTAAATGATTCAAACAGTTATGTTTACTACACAGCAGAAAATCAAAGGCACTTCCAAGCCGCAACAAAAATAACTATTTTAACTACAATATAATCTTTAAGAAGCATTACGAGACCTCCTAGCATTATAAATTCCCTTTCATGCCCAATTTTTTCACATTACATAACTGAAACCTGGGTAAAGCCTGATTCACAGATGTCATGCCTTCCTGGTTACACAGCCTACACAACTGAGGCCAGACCAACAAGGGGGGGGCACACATATACTACCCGACCAAATAAAAGTATCCTAATACTGCACAAGGGGGGTTAAAATGGGGGAAAATATAAAGCTAAATTCAAATCCAAATACCACAAAAAAAACCCCACAGTATAAAAAACTACGAGTTCCCAATCAAACATTTGCCCAAATTTTGCAAAACCTAGGGAAATATGATAACTATGCACGCAAAGAACAAAGATCACTTACTACTCTCAGGGGACTTCAAAATAAATCTCCTCAAGACCAGGCCCAACAACTGAATTCACAAACACAATGAGTAACGCCTGTTGACCAACAGAACAAAACTACAAAGTCGGGGAAATATGTTTCCCCACTTACCCAAACTACCAACACCATACCCCTTTTTTTTTTTCCCAAATTACAGATAATACCAAGACCCTACCCTACTTTTCCCCATAACAATCTGGTAAAATCCCCAAACAAACTAAGTACCTTCAGACTTTCCCAAAGAGGGACCATTAAAACTTCACAAAAGTAACAAACTTGACTGGGACACTCAGCTAAAACTATAAGATATTGACGAATGTTTTAAAATTTTCTAAAAAAGCCCCCCTACCTCTATAAAAAGCACGCCCCAGAAAAACAAAAAAAGACACTAAAGAGAACGTCCTGGCTAACACCCAAATCCATAAAAAAAACACCCTATGAAAAACAGTCAGAAGGGGCACAAACCAAGCCAAAACAAAAAGTTATTCTCAATCCAACCGCCTGATAAGAAGGGCAAAAAAAGTATTATGAAACAAATTATCCAACTTACAAGGGGATTAAAAAAAGACCTGGGAAAAACCCTATCAAAATTCTGGGGCAAAAAAGATATCACAAATAGGAAATAAAATTAGCAAAATAGATAACCCCCCAAACCCCACCAAAAAAAAAACAGCAAACAGATCAAGATTTTTTCCCACTAAGGACAAAACCTTGCCCAAAAAAATCCCAAGCTCGATACCCCCCCAAATGACTACCTCACTGGGAACACCCGAAACACTGTTCCTAGCTCCGACTAACCCATACAAGTCTCCCTTATTACAAAACACTAAAAAAAAGGCGGAGATTTTAAAAACCTTACCACCCTTTATATACAAAAAAAAATGTCACAAGTACTATCACCAATCATTTCAACACTCTTTAACAAATCCCTTGATCCCCACCTTCCCTACAGCTCTCAAAAAAGCAAGGGACCCCGATCCCTAAAAGGAGACCAAAAAGAGTTTAATAAAAATGCCCAAAATCCAAATTTTCACCCTTCTCAAAAATCTTCACCTCAAGCATACCTCAGCAACAGAAACCAATAGTGTAGCCCAAAAGGGGCAAGCTCTTTTTGCTCAAACCAATTTAAATTGGGGCCCACAGGGAAGGCCCGGGCCCCCTTCTCCCCATACATAAATGACCACCCAAAAGCTTCGCAATTACTCAAAACCCCCTTTTTGCAGATGACACTACATAGTCTTCTCTCACCCCGGCCCCGTCACGCTAGCCAATACCCCTAAACACCGAATTACAGAAAATTCTACCTGGGTGAGGGCTAAAAAACTTAAAATAAACATTGCAAAACCACTTCATTCATTTTGGGCAGAGCTACGATGACCTCTTAAAAAACAATAAAAAGGACACCCATCCAAAGCTAACAAGGGAAAATTCCTAGGGTCCACCTCGTAATAACTCAAATTTCATACACATATCAACAAATTCTAAGAAAATCCCAAGCCGAGGATCATCGAAGATACGGTACTAAAGTTCCACAGTCCCCCCCTCCCCTTTATCACTCTCTTATTTTCCCTATTCACATATGGAATTTGTGCATGGGGGCCCAAAAACAATTAAACCTCTCAACCCCAATTACCCAAAAAAAGGGTGCAGAGAATGGTAACAAATTCCACTAAGGCAGACAAACCCAAAATTCAAAACACTAACCTACCACCAACAAAAAATCCCTATTATACTGCACCTATTACATACATAGAACACTTACTCTGATATTAAAAACCCCCCTCAAAATCTTGCCAACCTCAACAAGCCATGACCATAACACAAGGGACAGGGTCACTCTTTATGTTCCCCGTGTCCACTCACCTATGCAAAAATTCAATGGACATAAAAGGGCCCTAAAAACGGAATTCATTACCGTAAATAAAAAGAAACACTACCCGTTTAAAAATTCAAGTCTCTCTCAAAAAATCACTTACTCACCAAAAACCCAAAAAAAGAATAAATGAACCTTATAAAATTGTATACCTATATGTTACTACAATTATATCCCCAAATGTTAAACCTAGAACCCAATCTAAATTTTTTTTTTTTTAAAAGCCTACCAACAGAAAAACTCCATTCGAAATGAATGTACAAAGCAAAACATAGACCCGTCTTTGTAATTTTTCACTTGGCTTTTTATTTTTGTTTCAATAATTTATCCTGATTTCTCATTTTTATTAATCTTAATTAATTTTAAGCCCCCCGTAATGCTATGCATAAAGTAGCTTTGGCAGCTGCTCTTACCTGTATTTTTTGACCTCTGTAGTAGCTTAAATTTCTAAATAAATAAATAAATAAAAAATAAATAAATAAAAAATAAAAATACCACCCAAAATCTGGCAAATTACCCCTAACACTACAATATTACCACCAAATTACAGTATTACCACCAAAATTTTAATATTACCACCAAAATTTCATATTTCCCCCAACACTACATTTTACCCCTAAAAACTACAAAATTCCACCAAAATTACAGTATTACCACCAACACTACAATATTCCCAAAAACCCAA
>NC_069399.1:42359398-42365229 GCF_026875155.1 Cherax quadricarinatus | reverse complement strand
CCGAAATATCTTCCCGTTGGTGATTTCAACTTACCCCTTAAAATAGGGGAAAGTAGCAAATAAATGTTTTAGAAAAGATAATCCAGAAGGCGCTCGGATAAAAAATTTACACACACTATGGAATTAAATATCTGAGCAATTCACCTTAAGCCGCAAAAATGTGGACCCAAGAAGACGGGAAAAATCATTCCCCCTTTCTTTCTTTAAATAATTAAACCGGTACGAAAATATAAATTCAAAGACAATAATTCAGCTATAACATAAATAAGACTGTATGCGCGGGCTCCTGACCAGCATAAATTTGTTATGAGGGTGCATTCCCCAAATTCAACTTCAATAAAAAAAAACACACGGGAAATTCAAACAACAGGCCCAAAATAAAAATAAGTGGGAATTTTCTAAACAACAAGGATCCAAAACTTTGCCTAGAAAGAATTAACTCCCTGGCACTTAAGGTATGCTCAAGGCTCATTCCTTTAAGAAAAAAGAAGAAATGTAAACTAGAGAGACAGAAATGCCCCTTATAAAAGCGAAGGCTTGTATGGGAAGCTGCAAAAAGGGGCCCGGGGGTTATATCTAAAATGTGGAAGGAGGCACTGGTCAGAAAAATAGCAAATGTCAAGCTTAAGGAATCATGCAGGAGACAGGAAACACAGGAAGAAGTTTAAGCCATAAGCGAAATTGAAAAAATAATAATTCTTTTCTTTCCAAAACCTAGATAAAACAACATTGAGTATTGGACTCCTGTTTAAAACGAGAGGGGACTTAACACGATGACATCAAAAAACGAGTAAATACTGGAATCCATAAGACTCAGAGTTTAATGACGTTAACAGAATAAAGGTCGACAATCTAAATGGTATTTTTGGTCAAGACTCAAAATTTGGAAAAAAATTTAAAAATTTTTTGGGATTACCCTTAAAGACTTTGAAAAAACAATAAATGGCATTCCCTGACACATGGGTTACCAATGATATTTTCTGCCTTGGGTTTTGGGAATTTTCCCCCCCCAAGTATTTCTGGGCCTTGGTTGTTTTGTTTCTTTCCCAAAAAAAAACCAAAAAAAAAACAAATATAAATTTTTTTTTTTTTTTTTATTTTTTATAAAATTTAAAATATATACATATATATTTATATTTAATTTATATTATATATATATATTATATATATTATATATATTTATATATATTTCAAAAAATATTTAATATAATAAAAAAATATATAATTTTATTATTTTTATATATATTATATATTATTATATATTATATATTTATATATATATAAATATTAATAATAAATATATGGTCCGAATAGGCAAACTTGCGACTTTGGCTTAAATTAAACAAAAAGCACATTTTGCCATAGGAAAGGGGAAAATTTTTGATGCAATAATTTTTGCCAAAAAACATTCCCAACCAACGGAAAAAAAAAAACATTTCACGTCTTTTTTTTTAAATTATTGTAAACAAATCTAAAAATTTTTGTTGGGTTAGGAAAAAAAAATTGTTTTTTTTAATAAGGTTAGGTAAGTTTTTAAGATTCTTTTTTGGGGCAAAATTAAAAATTTTTACTTAACATTTAAAGAAAAAAAAAATATCTTAAATAAAAAGAAAATTTCGGAAAGGCCTTAAATTTTAAAAGAGTTCTTTCTAATTGACCCCTTTTAATTTTTCGGCACGACATATTTTATAAATATATTATATATATATATATATAAAATTTTATATAATAATTTAAAAAATATTATATATATATATATATATATATAAAAATTAATATATACAAGTTAAGGGATCGGGGAAATGGGGGAATATTTTTTGGGGAAATTTTTAAATGTTGTGAAGTAGGGAAGCCGTGATTTGTGTAAAAGGGGAAAGAAAATAACTATTAGGAGTGAGGAAGGCCAGTTGTGAGCGGGTGGAAATTTCGTGAGGCATGCGTAGAATAAAAGAGGGTAAGGCAGCTTGGACTGTGGGGATAAAGAAAAAAATATTAAACCAATGGGGGATATATTTTTTAAAACAAAAAAAACAAAAAACCACAAAAACAACCCCCACCCAAAACCCCCCCCCAAAAGGACAAAAGAGATGCAAAAAATTATAGGGGAATAAATCTGTAGAGTATACCTGGTAAATGTATAGAAGTTATTTTGAAAGAATTAAGAGTAAGACGAAGTAGGATAGCAGATGAACAAGGAGGTTTAGGAAAGGTCGGGGTTAGATCAACGTTTTCAGTGAAACTATATTGAAAGATTTTAAAAAAGGGTAATGAGGTTTTTTGTGGGTTCATGGATTTTGGAAAAAGGCGTATAAGGGGGGTAGGGGGGGGCAAGTGGCGGAAGTGCACATGTATGGGAAAAGTAGGTGGGTTACTGAAAGCATGAAGAGTTTTTTGAGGATAGTAAGTAGGTTAGAGTATGTAGGGGGAGAAAGAGATTTTTTCCCACTATAAATAGGTTAGACAGGTGTGTGATGTCCCGTGGTTGTTCAATATATTTATAGAGGGGTTTTTCAAGAAGAATAGCTAGGTTTTTGGGGGAGGGGTGGGTTAATAGATAAAAAATCTAACATAAATTGAGAGTTGTCACTGATGCTCTTTACCGATGCCACTGTGTTTTTGGGAGATTCTGAAGAGAAGTTGCAGAGGTTGTTGGAGGAGTTTTGTAGGGTATGAAAAACATGAATATTAGAAGTGAATATAGAAAAGAGTAATTATTAGTTTGGAAATTAGGAGGAGATGCAGGATTGCCAAAACTATTATGTAGAGGGCAGAGGAGGGAATGTTGAGGTGGTTCGGACATGGAACAAAACAGAATGACCTCGAGAGTGTATAAATCTGTAGTGGAGGGAAGGGGGTAGGGGTCCGCCTAAGTAAGGTTGGCGGGAGGGGGTAAAGGTGGTTTTGTGTGCGATGGGCTTTGACTTCCAGCAAGCATGCGTGAACATGTTAGGTAGGAGCAAATGGAGATAAATGCATTTTTGGATTTGACGTGCTGTTGGAGCGTGAGTAAGGTAACATTTATGAAGGGAGTCAGGAAAACAGGGAGACCAGACTTGAGTCCTGGAGATGGGAAGTACAGTGTCTGCATTCTGAAAGAGCGGTGTTAATGTTGCAGTTTTATAACTATAGTGTAGGCGCGCCTCTAGCAAGACAGTGATGAAGTGAATGATGGTGAAAGTTCTTTTTCGGGCCACCCTGCCTTGGTGGGCCACCCTGCCTTGGTGGGCCACCCTGCGTTGGTGGGCCACCCTGCCTTGGTGGGCCACCCTGCCTTGGTGGGCCACCCTGCCTTGGTGGGCCACCCTGCCTTGGTGGGCACCCTGCCTTGGTGGGGACCTGCCTTGGTGGGCCCACCCTGCCTTGGTGGGCCACCCCGCCTTGGTGGGCAACCTTGCCTTGGTGGGCCACCCCGCCTTGGTGGGCCACCCTGCCTTGGTGGCCACCCTGCCTTGGTGGGCCACCCCGCCCTTTTTTGGGCCACCCTGCTTGGTGGGCCACCCTGCCTTGGTGGGCCACCCTGCCTTGGTGGGCCACCCTGCCTTGGTGGGCCACCCTGCCTTGGTGGGCCACCCTGCCTTGGTGGGCCACCCTGCCTTGGTGGGCAACCCTGCCTTGGGGGCCCACCCTGCCTTGGTGGGCCACCTGCCTTGGTGGGCCACCCTCCCTTGGTGGGCCCCCCCCCCCTTTGGTGGGCCACCCTGCCTTGGTGGGCCACCCTCCCTTTGGGGGAAAAACCCTGCCTTGGTGGGCCACCTGCCTTGGTGGGCCACCCTGCCTTGGTGGGCCACCCTGCCTTGGTGGGCCAACCCTGCCTTGGTGGGCCAAACCCTGCCTTGGGGGGCCACCTGCCTTGGTGGGCCACCCTCCCTTGGTGGGCCACCCTGCCTTGGTGGGCCACCTGTTTGGTGGGCCACCCTGCCTTGGGGGGCCCAACCTTGCCTTGGTGGGCCACCCTGCCTGGTGGGCACCTTGCCTTGGGGGGCCCAACCCTCCCTTTTGGGGGGCCCACCCTGCTTGGTGGGCAACCCTGCCTTGGTGGGCCACCCTGCCTTGGTGGGCCACCCTGCCTTGGTGGGCCACCCTGCCTTGGTGGGCCACCCTGCCTTGGTGGGCCACCCTGCCTTTTGGTGGGCCACCTGCCTTGGTGGGCAACCTTGCCTTGGTGGGCCCCCCTTTCCTTGGGGGCCACCCTGCCTTGGTGGGCCACCCTGCCTTGGTGGGCCACCCTGCCTTGGTGGGCCACCCTGCCTTGGTGGGAGAAGGCCGATGTGTTACTAAATAAAAAATAATATACATACATACATATATTTTCTAAGCTAATTTCCTTCTCATCCCTGTTTGTTGTACTAGCCTCACAAGCAGCATTTATATATTATTGTAACCACTGACGAGTGGTATTGATCAATAACAACACTGCACTAGCCAAGGATTCGAACCCATGTTGTACTGGCCTGCCTCTTGGTAAGCGAGAACCACATGACGCTTTAAACCACAGGACCACCAACACCTCCGTATGCCCTCGGAATGGCGGCCCAACAGCTAGCTCTGTGCTGGCTGTGCCATTTTTGTAGGGTTGGGTGGTCCTGTGACAAAACACACACACACACCACACACACCAAAACCACACACCAACACACACACAAAAACACACCACACACATATATATTTTATATATATATATATATATATATTATATATATATATTTTTATTTTAAAAGTTAATTATAAGATTATAATATATAGGGTTATTTATTTAAAAGAATGAAATTTTTTTTTGAATTAACGTTAAAGTCATACATTTGGTCACTGGAACCTAGGCGGGAAATTTAAAACCCCCGGGTAAACTAAAACTCCAGCCGGGGGCTTTAAACAGGGGCCCAAAACCTACTTTGGAGTTGTCTGTAAAAATTCTTTGTGGTCAAGGGGGTGTGTGGGAAACCTGTCCTTGGTTAGATTTATTATTTTTGGATGAAGTTTGGAGGTGGTTTACAAACTCCTAAACCAGACGCTTTAATCCCCGGCGGGGGTGGACTCTGATTTAAACTTTAAAACAACGCCCATTAATAATATAAGTTAATTTTTAATAATAATTTTAAAATATTAAAATAATAAAATTATTAAATTATAATTTAATTTAAAAAAATAATACATCTTATAATTTAAAATAAATATTAATTAAATAATAATTTATAAAAACAATAATATATCTTAATTAATTTATTATTTTTATAATAATTTTAAATAAATAAATTATTAAAATAATAAAACAACAGAATAATATAATAATAATTAAAAATAATAATAAAATAATTAAAATAATAATAATAAATAATAATAATAATAATAATAATAATAATAATAATAATAAAAAATAACTAATAATAATAATAATAATAATAATAATAATTTATAATAATAATAATAATAATAATAATAATAATAATAATAATAATAATAATAATAAATGCTCATTCAGTGTATTATGCAGTGCAAGGAGAGAGACTGTCTCAAAGCTGTGACACACTTCACTCTGGCCGATTTCCTCCCAACAGTACCCATTTTGTAAATAGGCTTACGCCTCGACCCGCAGACCCTGCACAATGTAGTGACTCCACCTCTCTGCCCCAATTCACAAGAAATATACGTGTATTTGCAGCGATGTATGAGTCGACCAATACAAGGCATAATGAGGTTAATGAAAACATCAAGGGAAGCCTCGCTTCGGCTGGGTGCCTGGCTGAGAGTTCCGATTCCTAGCAACCAACAACACTCACACACCCACAAAGCCCCCCGACAGGATTACCATCAATCCCTGGAAATAGACGAGGGCC
>NC_069399.1:42241898-42354398 GCF_026875155.1 Cherax quadricarinatus | reverse complement strand
TGTGAAGCAATGTAAAAAGAGAGCAAATGAAGAAGTGGGTGAATGTTATCAACAAATTTTGTTTGAAAATAAGAAAAAGTTTTGGGGTGAATTAACAAGTTAAGAAAGCCTAAGAACAAATGGATTTGTCAGTTAAAAATAGGAGAGGAGAGTATTAAAAAGGAGAGTTAGAGGTATTTGGGGAAAATGGAGGGAATATTTTGAGGAAATTGTTAAATGTTGAGAAGATAGGGAACTGTGATTTCGTGTATAGGCAAAGGGGGAATAACATCTTGTAGGAGTGAGGAAGAGCCAGTTGTGAGTGTGGGGAAGTTCGTGAGGGAGTAGGTAAAATGAAAGGGGTAAGGCAGCCGGGATTGATGGATAAAGATAGAAATGTTAAAAGCAGGTGGGATATAGTTTTGGAGTGTTGGTGCAATTATTTAATAAATGTATGGAAGAGGGTAAGGTACCTAGGGATTGGCAGAGAGCATGCATAGTTCCTTTGTAAAAGGCAAAGGGATAAAAAGAGTGAAAAAAATATAGGGGGATAAGTCTGTTGAGTTACCCCGTAAAGTGTATGGTAGAAATAATTGAAAGAAATTAAAGTAAGACGGAGAATAGGATAGCAGATGAAACAAGGAGGCTTTAGGAAAGGTAGGGGTGTGTGGACCAGGTGTTTACAGTGAAACAAATAAGTGAACAGTATTTAGATAAGGCAAAGAGGGCTTTGTGGATTTATGGATTTGGAAAAGGCGTATGACAGGGTGGGTAGGGGGGGAATGTGGCAGATGTTTGCAAGTGATGGGGTAGGAGGTAGGTTACTGAAAGCAGTGAAGAGTTTTATACGAGGATAGTGAGGGTCAAGTTAGAGTATGTAGGAAAGAGGGAAATTTTTTTCCCATAAAAGTAGGCCTTAGACAAGGATGTGTGATGTCACCGGGTTGTTTTTAAAATATTTTTAGATGGGGTGTAAGAGAAGTAAATGCGAGGGTCTTGGCAAAAAGGCGTGGAGTTAAAAGATAAAGAACACACACAAAGTGGGAGTTGTCACAGCTGCTCTTTGCTGATGACACTGGGCTCTTGGTAATTCTGAAGAGAAGTTGCAGAGATTGGTGGATGAATTTGGTAGGGAGTGCAAAAGAAGAAAATTAAAGGTGAATACAGGAAAAGTAAGGTTATGAGGATAACAAAAAGATTAGGTGATGAAAGATTGAATATCAGTTTGGAGGGAGAAGTAAGGAGGAGGTAAACGTATTCAGATATTTGGGAGTGGACGTGTCAGCGGATGGGTCTATGAAAGATGAGGTAATCATAGAATTGATGAGGGAAAAGAGTGAGTGGTGCATTTAGGAGTCTGGGGAGACAAAGAACTTTGTCCTTGGAGGCAAAGAGGGAATGAAATGAGAGTATAGTTTTACCAACGCTCTTATATGGTGTGAAGCGTGGTGAGAATGTTGCAGCGAGGAGAAGCTGGGGGCAGTGGAGATGTCATGTCTGAGGGCAATGTGTGGTGTGAATATAATGCAGAGATTCGTAGTTTGGAAGTTAGGAGGAGGTGCGGGATTACCAAAACTGTTGTCCAGAGGGCTGAGGAAGGGTGTTGAGGTGGTTCGGACATGTAGAGAGAATGGAGCGAACAGAATGACTTCAAGAGTGTATCAGTCTGTAGTGAAGGAAGGCGGGTAGGGGTCGCCTAGGAAGGGTTGGAGGGAGGGGGGGAAAAGGGGGTTTTTGTGTGCGAGGGCTTTGGGCTCCAGCAGGCATGCGTGAGCGTGTTTGATAGAGTGAATGGAGACAAATGGTTTTTAATACTTGACGTGCTGTTTTGGGGTGTGAGCAAAGTAACATTTATGAAGGGATTCAGGGAAACCGGCAGGCCGGGCTTGAGTCCTGGAGATGGGAAGTACAGTGGGCCTGCACTCTGAAGGAGGGGGGTTAATGTTGCAGTTAAAACTGTAGTGTAAAGCACCCTTCTGGCAAGACAGGATGGAGTGAATGATGGTGAAAGTTTTTCTTTTTCGGGCCACCCTGCCTTGGGGGGAACGGCCATGTGATAAAAAAAAAAAAAAAAAAAAAATATATAATATATATATATATTTAATAAATATATATATATTATATATATATATAAAAATATAAAAAAAAAAATATATATGTTGTGGTGTGGTGTGGTGTGTTTTGGTGTATTGTGTGTGTGTGTGGTGTGTGTTGTGTGTGTGTGGTGTGTGTGTTGTGTTTAAAATGGTGTGTGTGTGGTGTGGGGTGTGTGTGTGTTTGTGTGGTGTGTGTGTGTGTGTGTGCGGTGTGTGACCACCATTATTGCGGGGTCAGTCCGACTCCGGGCCCCCGTGTGGTTGTGGTTGTGTGTTTGTGTCAGTAACGACCACTCTAAACTGTCCTGGGGACCCCCTCCCAGAAAAGAATAAACTTGTTTTAGGGAAAACTAAAGGGTTCCCCCTAGCTTTTAAAGTTTTTTCTCCTACCACCCCCTAAAAATTTAATATATTTTATTTTTAAAACACAAAATACATTGACAAAACATTCAAAAAAATACAATAAAAAAGAAAAAAAACCTATAAACAACTCAGAGCTACATCTCAAATACTTCGTCCAGCTCCCCGGAAGGGGGGGCCGAGTGCCCAGAATGCTGCGGGCTTTTCCTTCTTGATCGCAACACGAGTCCTAAAAGGGGAAACTGGTCGCCGTGGGGCCTTGGTTTCATGATGACTTTTCACCAGCTTTTTGGGGAAACTTTGGAGAGACTTGCCTCATCTCCAAGGGTCCCCGCCCCTTTGGGAAAAATGAAGTTATGCAAGGGGGAAGGTCTTCAATCTTGGACTTCGGGGTCCCCGCGGCTGGCAGCCCACCCCCTTCAGCTTCGGATAGGGAAAGTAGGGCACCAATTGGTTCACAGGGAGTCCCGGCACTCTGCTTTCCCACCCTGCCGGGGTTGCATAGTGGCTCCATCAGGACCTTTTGACTTCCATCAGACCTGTCACTTGGGTTCCCTTTGAGCGGCAACGGCTTTTACGAGGTTTCTTTTTATGATGTCATTGCCCCTCCTAATGTCTGGCATATTTCCCCTTCTCCTTGTGATACACAACCATAAAATCTAAATTTGACAGCCGCACCCTGCCAAAAATACACCATGTTCATGAGAGGGGGGGTGGCTGGGAGAAGAGCTCCCCAATCCTAATGCCCTATGCGCGAGTCGAGTGCTCAGGGGGAATTGGGGAAAGTTAAAAGGAAGTCTCCGAGGTGGGTCTCACGCTGGGAGACACTTTGTCCTTTCCTAACTTGGTGAGAACTGTGTTCCCCATTTTTTCCATGATCGTTTTGCCCATAGAACTTTTTGTGTTCTTTGGGGGAGCTGGTCTCTGGGGATCTGTAAGGGGTGTCCCACCGAATCGCTGCTTCAGAAAACCCGGGGTCTTGAGCTCCTCCCACATCTCTCAAGCGTTGGGGAACAATCTTCTGACTAATGCACGGGAATCAAACACGAAGACAAAAAGCAAGTAAAGCAAAGCATTGCTTGTGCACCCCAAACCCCCCCCAGTCCACGGATGGTTGCCGACCCCAATGCTAATCCTCTATGATAGGTTCACCCTTTTAAAATCGATCTCGGGTTGCATCATATTCGTCGAGTGTTGGGTTGTAAAAAAGAGGTGCACACCTCGGGAATGCTTGCAAGTAAGACACCTTGTGAGGAGAACAAACCCCCAAAGGACTTTTGGAGGGAGGGGTATAAGACTTCTGGAAAATTTCTTCGCACGCATTGATTAATCCCGGGTCGCTGTGATATTTCAACTGGGGGGTTTGTGGATGATCCCAATTTTCTCCCTGTTTTTTCCCATTGTAGGTCCTCTAACGGGACTCTCATACCTGCCAGAGTGCCATCATACAGTGCCAGATTTGACTTGCGCGTAGGCGGAAGTTAGTCCTTTTTACTGAAAAGCAAAGAAAGTGGAGCGAGGGGGTCCCCTCTAAACCCCCTCTGATGAAGAATTTCATGGTCCCAAACAAAAAATTTGAGGGTTGTGTGCCGGCTAAATGAAGGGAAAAAGACTGGGGGAAACCCATCCCGAACAGCTGGCAGGGCTACATCTCTCTTCACCATATTAAAGGCATTCTAAAATCAAATATGACAATGGCCTTTCTTCTGTTAGGTCCCTGAGGGAGGGCCCTTTCCGCTGGGTCAGCTTTACTGCCTGGAGACCCCCAAAACCCAGTTGGGTGGCTGGATAAACTGGCAGCTTCCCGGCGAATGTTTTTTACTGCGCTTTGGCAATGGACGGGGAAGGTGTTTCCAACAGCAATGGGTTTGATTCCCCACCTTCTTTTTCAAAGCACATATGGCTCCCAAAAAAAAGGTTTAATTTCTTTTGGGGTTCGCCCAGCCGGCAGTTTTGACGAAAGTTTTTTAACTCGGTGAGAAAAAAAGATGTGGGGCACCGAAACTGGGGTTTTCCATCTCTTTGAGATGCTAGGTCGAATTTCCCGGGGGCCCCCCAGATCCTGCTGGGAAAAGACACAATCGCCTTTTTAAAACTTTTATTCGGGAAAAAAAATTGTTCAGTGATGGGTCTTCCCCCAGGATTGTTTTGAGGCTATGGTGTCCCTGGTTGGTGCTTTCTCTTTTGCTTGGGCTGTGGGCTCAACTTTGGGGGGTACAGTGTCGCACTTGTAATTATTCTGATTTCTCCCACTGTGTTACCTTTTTCGATTATTTTGCTAACCTGTGCGCAAATTTTTCTCGTTCTGAACTTTTTTTGGTTTTAAACCCCTGTATTCCTACAATGATGGGGCAGAGGGACACAATTATCATTCTTGGGTAGTTTTTGCATGCCTTTTGACTGTGTATTAGCTTTGCTTCTCTTTCAAGAACTGCAAGCAATATTGCCGAACAGGAGTAGGTTGTCCCTGCTTGGATGGGGCCTGGGCTTTTAAATGGGGGGAACCTACATTCCCCTTAAAGGTCTGTGAAATTTTTCCGCGCCCTATGGGCGGCCGCTTTAGGGTTGGAAGGGTCTGCTCATGGATTTGAATGCCCAACAGAAGGTTATTGGGAATTTTCATCTGCCTGTGGAGGGTGTGGGCTGCTCTCTGCTGGGGGGATATTGACCCGCACACCCATGTGTGCAGGAATAAACCCCCCCTGTTTCTCTCGAAACTCCCCACCACTGACATGTGCCTCTTCTTTCATTTTTTGGGGGCACTGTTTTCCCCCTTTTGGCTGGCTGGGTCATCATCTCCATACCTCAAACGGGTTTGGAAGCCCAGGCTGAAGGGAAAATGGAGCATGGCCATACCGATTGGGTTTCCCGGGGGTGGGGGGAGGGGAGGGGTCTCCCGTCCAGTGGTGGCGGTGGAGGGAAAGGGAGGAGTGGAAGATGCATGACGAGGCGGAGTAGGGCACTCACTCCCTCCCAGGACAAGTCACGATACACCACAATGCTCTGTGTACATGTCACTATACACCACTATGCTCTGTGCACATCCCCCACTATAAACGACACACCGCTATACACTACACATGCTATGCACATACCATGCAAATGATACGCACTATACACTCTATACACTATACACACGGTGAACAAACACTCCATTGTTGTAACACGAGCACACGGTGCATGCGCTACTGTTTGGGGAAGGGAAAGGGGGAAGGGGGGACACAATTATATATATATATATATATATATATATATAAATATATATATATATATATATATATATATATATATATATATATATATATATATATATATATATTGTACTTTAGACCACTATACCACACACTCCTTAACAATGGTGCATCCAGCCAAGCTAGATGTTGTACTGGCCATCGAAGGACATACGGTGGTGTGGACGCCTCTGAGTTAATTTCATTTTACTCCCTGTTTGTGTACGGACATGTAGATAGAATGGAGCGAAACAGAATGACTTCAAGAGTGTATCAGTCTGTAGTGGAAGGAAGGCGGGGTAGGGGTCGGCCAAGGAAAGGTTGGAGAGAGGGGGTAAAGGAGGTTTTGTGTGCGAGGGGCTTGGACTTCCAGCAGGCATGCGTGAGCGTGTTTGATAGGAGTGAATGGAGACAAATGGTTTTTAATACTTGACGTGCTGTTGGAGTGTGAGCAAAGTAACATTTATGAAGGGATTCAGGGAAACCGGCAGGCCGGACTTGAGTCCTGGAGATGGGAAGTACAGTGCCTGCACTCTGAAGGAGGGGTGTTAATGTTGCAGTTTAAAAACTGTAGTGTAAAGCACCCTTCTGGCAAGACAGTGATGGAGTGAATGATGGTGAAAGTTTTTCTTTTCCGGGCCACCCTGCCTTGGTGGGAATCGGCCAGTGTGACAATAAAAAAAAAATTGTGTACTAGATCAACAAGCAGTATATTATATTACTGTACCCACGAAACGAGTGGTATTGATAAAGCTTGGCCGGATGCGCCATTGTTAAGGATTGTGTGGTCTAGTGGTGTGTGTGTCTGTGTGCGTGTGTGTGTGTGTGTGTGTGTGTGTGTGTGTGTGTGTGTGTGTGTGTGTGTGTGTGTGTGTGTGTGTGTGTGTGTGTGTGTGTGTGTGTGTGTAAATATTATTGCAACCACGAACGAGTGGTATTAATCAATAAAAACACTGCGACTAGCCGAGGATTCGAACCCATGTCGTTTTGGCCCACCGTCATGTGTGAGGGAAAATCACACATGACGCTCTGACCCACAGGACCAAGCAATCCTATAAGAATGACACACTCAGCACAGCTAGGTGTTTTACCGTCATCCGAGGACACACGGTGGTGTGGGTCGCAATGTTGTTCTTGATTAATAGCACTCGCTCGTGGTTACAATAATATATATATGCTGCTCGTGAGGCTAGTACACCAAACGGCGAGTAGAATGAAATTAGCTCAAAGGCACCCACGCCACCGTATGTCCTCGGATGACAGTGAAACACCTAGCCCTATTGGGTGCGTCATTCTTGTAGAAATGCGCGGACCCGTGGGTTACAGCTTGGCTTTGGGGTCTCTCAAGGAAGTGAAGCAGCTGTTCATGCAACAAGGGCGTATATCAACAACCTGCCTGAGGACAATGAAGTGGTAAAATTAGATTTCAAGAATGCGTTCAATCTCCTGAAAAGAGACGTGGTATTAGCAGCAGCACAAGAACATTTCCCTGGTCTCTTCCCTTTTGTTTCAACTGGGTATAGCAAGGAATCAATGCTTCTCTTTGGAGAGCATGAAATCACATCATCGGAGGGTGTCCAACAAGAAGATCCTCTTGCACCATTTCTCTTCTGTATAGCAGTTAGGGAAATCACAGTCAGACTGACCAGCGCGCTAAACATCTGGTTCCTAGATGATGGCACACTAGCAGGTACAAAGGAGTCCCTCCTACATGACCTTACACAGGTAATGACTCGGGGACAGGAAATGGGTCTCATCCAGAATCCATCCAAATGTGAAATCATCTCAGTCAGTCAACAAGTGATAAATGCAGTGAGATCAAAACTACCAGGAGCAGCAGTCATTGCCCCCACAAACAGTGTCTTGCTAGGAGCACCTCTGGGAAGCAATGCCATTGACACAATTCTCAGAAAGAAATTGGAAGAGTTAAGGAGAATGGAACAACGAATAGGCAATCTGGACACCCACGATGCCTTGTACCTTCTCACAAAGTGCTTGAGTCTGCTCAGGTTGACATATTTCCTAAGATGTGCACCTTCATATGATAACCCTATACTGCACGAATATGACAGTATTCTGAGGCAGATTTTTACGAAAGTACTTAACCATACTCTAGAAGACGGGCAGTGGAACCAAGCTACACTTCCAGTCAGACTAGGAGGCATTGGTGTCCGCAAGTCATCACAGATTGCGTTACCTGCTTTTCTGTCCTCGTGCATTGCATCCAGAGATCTTGTAGCAGCGATTCTCCCTGAACATCTTAGGGACAAGATTGGAGTCCAGGACCAAAAATTCATTGACGGAGCAATGATCTGGGATAATCTAACGGGCTCTGAAACCAGAACTGCTCCCCCTAACAACTACAAACAATCGCACTGGGATGGTCCAATAGTGGAAAATATTGCCTCAACAATGCTTCAGAGTGTGTCAGGGAAGGATAGAGCCCGCCTCCTGGCAGTGAGAGCCCCTCATGCTGGGGACTTTCTGTTGGCTGTTCCCAACTCCAGCCTTGGCACACGCCTCGACCCAGAGACCATCCGCATCGGTGTTGCCCTTCGACTTGCCGCCCCTATTCTCGCCGAACACAGGTGTATTTGTGGCAGTAAAGCAGCAGACCGATTTGGGTACCATGGTCTTGTGTGCCGTAAATCCGAGGGAAAGATTTCAAGACATGAGGAGGTTAATAACATTATCAAGAGGAGCCTCACAACAGCTGGATGCCCAGCAGTAAGGGAGCCACCCCAACTATGCAGATCTGATGGCAGCCAGAAGCATCCAGATGGTATCACCCTTCAAGCCTGGACAGATGGGAAGCAGGTGGTGTTGGACTATACATGTGCATCTACCTTGGCTGATACCTATCTCCAATACACCAGGGAGGAAGGAGGGGCAGCTGCCAGCTTCAGGGAGTCCCAAAAGTCTAGAAAATATGGAGAACTTGACCATCATTATATGTTTGTTCCCATATGCTCGGAGACCCTTGGCTCATGGGGAAAGAGTGCATCTAAATTCCTTAAGGAGCTGGGGAAAAGACTCAACAGGGTAACTAGGGATCCCAGGGCAGCTAGTTTTCTGTTCCAGCGGCTCAGTGCGGCTGTTCAAAGGGGTAATGCCTGCTGTATTTTGGGCACACGCCCCAGCTCTGAGGAGATGGATGAGATTTTCGCCTTATAATCGGTGATACACACGTAACAACATGTACCGTATATGCCACCTTTATATCAACAATGTATCTCTTAACTCTTCTGTACCATATTATGTAATAAAATATTCCTATTGGTAAAAAAATAAATATATTAAAAGATGGGGTGGTAGGGGAAGTGGAATATTCAAACGGCTTCAGGAAGAAATCCAAATATTCTTCCTTGAAGCCTTTTTATCCATTATATATATATATATATATTATATATATATAATATATATATATAAATATATATATATATATATATATATATATATATATATACATATATACATATATATATATATATATATATATATATATATATATATATATATATAATATATATATTATATATATATATTATTGTACCCAACGAGTGGAATTGATCAATAACAACACTGCACTAGCCAAGGAGTCGAAACCATGCTGTTTTGGCCCACCTCATGGTGAGAGAAAACGCACGACACTTTAGACCACTATACCACACACTCCTTAACAATGGTGCATCTAGCCAAGCTTGATGTTGTACTCGCAATCGAAGGACATACGGTGGTGTGGACGCCTTAGAGTTAATTTCATTTTACCCCCTGTTTGTGTACCAGATCAACAAGCAGTTTATTATATGGCTCACGAAATCGTAATGACACGATTGCAAATAAACCATACCCCAGGCGGGGATAGAACCCGCGATCAGAGAGTCTCAAAACTGCAGACCGTCGCTGGTCCAGTGGCTAAAGCGACAGTCTGGAGTTTTGAGACTCTCTGATCTCGGGTTCTATCCCCGCCCGTGGTATGGTTAGTATATTATATTACTGTACCCACGAAACGAGTGGTGTTGATCAAGCTTGGCTGGATGCGCCATTGTTAAGGATTGTGTGGTCTAGTGGTCTAAAGCTTCATGCGTTTTCACTCACCATGAGGCGGGCCAAAACAGCATGGGTTGGACTCCTTGGCTAGTGCAGCGTTGTTATTGGTCAATACCACTTGTTCCGTGGGTACAATAATATAATATTCTGCTTGTTGAGCTAGTACACAAACAGTGAGTAGAATGAAATTAGCAAAGAGACGTGCACACCAGCGTATGTCCTTCGATGGCGGGTGCAACATCTAGCTTGGCTTGGATGCACCATTATTAAGAATTGTGTGGTCTAGTAGTTAGTCTAAAGCGTCATGCGTTTGCGTTTTCACTCACCATGAGATGTGTGTGTGTGTGTGTGTGTGTGTGTTTGTGTGTGTGTGTGTTTTTTTGTGTGTGTTTGTTTGTTTGTGTGTGTATGCGTGTGTGTGTTTGTGTGTGTGTGTGTTTGTGCATGTATGTGTGTGTGTGTGCGTGTGTGTGTGTGTGTGTATGTGTGTATGTGTGTGTGTGTGTGTGTGTGTGTGTTTGTTTGTGTGTGTATGTGTGTGTGTGTGCGTGTTTGTTTGTTTGCTTGTGTGTATGTGTGTGTGTGTGTGTGTGTGTGTGTGCGTGCTTGTTTGTTTGCTTGTGTGTGTGTGTGTGTGTGTGTGTGTGTGTATGTGTGTGCTTTTCTTATGAGTTCTTCCTCTACATTACCTAATAAACAAAGCTGTGTTCGATTCCGCAGCTCCGATTACCAGGTCTGAGTAACCGTTGTCGTCCATGTCGAGGCCACCATCTAAGCTGAAGCCAAAGCCACGCAGCCCCTCCGAGAAAGCGGAAGCCTCTATCATCTGCCGGATATGACCCTCTTATACTTTCTTGTTATTGTTTTTGTGAGACGCAACTCTGGTATCAAGAAGAATTTTTTATGAACTCGAAAAATACACTTTCCAATATGTATATATATATACAATATGCATATATATATATACATATATAATATATATATATATATATATATATATATATATATATATATATATATATCTATATATATATATATATATGTATGTATGTATATATATGTACATTCACACCATGTGTGTATATGCAGTATATATAACATGTATGTATACATACACATGCTGAAATATACAGGGTGATTCAAAATGATGGACCCGATTTGAAATCGTAACATTTTGACTTTGGAATCATAATTATGAAGCACCCTGTTCGTTAAATAAGGAGTACACTTATTGAAACTTGTTAATAAGAATTATAAACTCAACGTCACTTACATTACTATAAGAGGAGGGTGACTAAGGTGAGTCAGTGGATGAGACAGTGATAATGTGAGTCACTTAGTCTGTAAGTTGGTCAGTGAGTGGATAAGTAAATGAGAAGGTGAGTGGGTGAGTTAGTAAGTCACTGAGTGGATGACAGTGAAAGAGTTAGTCTTTAAGCAAGCGAGTCAATGAGTGGGTGAGTCAGTGAGTCAGTGAGTGGGTAGGATAAGAGGGAGACTGCATCGTGTGTGTGAAGGATTAGGATCCAGCAATAATCAGGATCTAGGCGAAGTGAGAGAGAGAAAGAGAGTGAGAGAGAGAGAGAGAGAGAGAGAGAGAGAGAGAGAGAGAGAGAGAGAGAGAGGAGAGAGAGAGAGAGAGAGAGAGAGAGAGAGAGAGAGAGAGAGAGAGAGAGAAGAGAGGGAGAGAGACAGACAGACAGAAACAGAGATCTGGCTATGCTGTGTAAGACAAATGGGACTCAACATTCCTGGAATATGACGGGAATCATGGCTTTGGAATGTGAGGGGAAATCACGTTCTTCTAATGTGACTGTGACGTTGCCATGGCAATGTGAGAGGAACGTGTATTTGTGGGGATATGAATGAAGGTGTGAGATGATGTTGACAGTGTTGTGAAGGGGAACTGGTGAAGGTTGGCGAGTGGTGGTGGACTGGTGGAGGTTGACTGGTGGAGGTTGATTGGTGGAACTTGACGGGTGGAGGTTGATGGGTGGTCTACCTAGAGTCTACCTGGAGGGCATTCCGGGGATCAACGCCCCCTCGGCCCGGTCCACGACCAGGCCTCCCAGTGGATCAGGGCTTGATCAACCAGGCTGTTACTGCTGGCCGCACGTAATCCAATGTACTAAACACAGCCCGGCTGATCCGGCACTGACTTTAGGTATCTATCTAGCTCCCTCTTGAAGGCAACCAGGGGTCTATTGGTAATGTCCCTTATGGCTGGTGGGAGGCTGTTGAACAGTCTCGGGCCCAGGTCACGTATTGTGTTTTCTCTTAGTGTACCAGTGGCGCCCCAACTTTTCATTGGGGGTATGTTGCATCGCCTGCCAAGTCTTTTGCTTTCGTATGGAGTGATTTCTGTGTGCATATTAAGAACCAGTCCCTCCAGAATCTTCCAGGTGTAGATTATGATATATCTCCCATGTTTGCGCTTTAGTGAGTACAGGCCAGGTGCTTCCAGGCGCTCCCAGTAGTTAAGGTGTTTAATCGAGCTTATCGGTGCATTAAAGGTTCTCTGTACATTCTCTAGCTCTGCAATTTCATCTGCCTTGAATGGGGATTTTAATGTACAACAGTATTCCAGCCTAGAGAGAACAAGTTAAAAAGGATCATGATTGGCTTAGTATCTCTTGTCTTGAATGTTCTCATTATCCATCCTATCAGTTTCCTCGCAGATATGATAGTGGCATTGTTGTGGTCCTTGAAGGTGAGATCTTCGGACATTACCACACCCAGGTCCATAACATTACTTTTCCGCTCTATTGTGTGATTAGACTTTGTAGTATACTCAGTCGTAGCTATTATTTCCCCTAGTTTTCCATAACGGAGTACATAGTTGGAATTTGTCTTCATTGAACATCATATTGTTCTCCGTTGCCCATTGGACAACTTGGTTTACATCTTCATGGAGATTTGACATGTCCTCAATAGATGACACTCTCATGCAGATCCTGGTATCGTCTGCAAAGGATGATACAGTTCTATGGTTTACAGGATAGGGGCGAATATCTTCACTATGGCAGCTTCCGATTTAATTCTATTTCCCACTACTCTGTGTTCGATTGGTTTGAAAGTTGAAGATCCATCTGCCTACTTTGCCATTTATCCCTTTAGCACGCATTTTATGTGCTATTACACGATCGATCACACTTGTCAAAGGCTTTTGCAAAATCTGTATATACTACATCTGCAGTCTGTTTTCCAGTGCATCCAAGACCATATCATAGCTGCGAGAAGCAGGAGCGACCTGCTCTGAAGCCATGTTGCCCTGGATTGTGCAATTTTTGGGAGTCCAAGTGGTTTGCTTTCCTGCTTCTTGGAGCTCTTTCAAAGATTTTTATGATGTGGGACGTTAAAGCTATTGGTCTGTAGTTCTTAACTACTGCTTTGCTGCCACATTTATGGAGTGGGGCTATATCCGTTGTTTTTAGTGACTGTGGAATCTCACCTGCGTCTATGCTTCTTCTCCACAGCATACTTAGGGTCCGTGAGAGGGGTTTCACGCAGTTTTTTATGAACACAGAGTTCCACGAGTCTAGGCCTGGGGCTGAGTGCATGGGCATGTCGTCAATGTCTTTCTCAAAGTTTGAGTTAAGTCAGAAATTTGGCATACATTGGCAGGGTTTTGAGGCTCATTCATGAAAAAATTGCTTGGATTGTCTATCTTTAGATTGATCAGTATCTCACTCAGTTCTTTGTTGTCATCTGTGTAGGATCCGTCTTGTCTGAGAAAGCCCAATACTAGAAGTGGCTTTTGCCTTTTTTTGGCATATGAAAAGAAACATTTCGAATTTCTTTCAATTTCACTAATCACTTTTAGCTCCTTTTGTCTCTCCTGGATCCTGTACGAGTCCTTAAACTTTTGCTGAGTATTTTCCACTTCCTTGGTTAGCGCTTCCTTTTGTGTTTCAGATAATCTGGCATTCTTGAGAAGCTCAGTGAGTCTTCGCCTTCTCCTGTTGTATATGTTCCCCATCAGTAAAATGGGTGCCTGGGTGTTAGTCGACTGGTGTGGGTCGCATCCTGGGACACTGACCTAATTTGCCCGAAATGCTCAGCATAAGGGGCTTTCTGTATAGTAGTATGTCATTGATGTCAGCTAGACCTGTATACCTTGCACATGTACTTCTAGTAAATGAAGATATGATTATTATAATAATAATGATAATAATAATAATAATAATAATAATAATAATAATAATAATAATAATAATATTATTATTATTATTATTATTATTATTATTATTATTATTATTATTATTATTATAGTTTACCTGATCCCAGTTGATGTTCTTGCTGTTGAAATTGAATTTGGAAAAGTTACCTTCATAACTGCATGCATTGTGCTGATCAGGACCCCTATGCATGTAAGTCTGGACTTCGATTAGAATGTGGTCAGAATTAGTTGTTTTTGATATTGTTATTTTTCTTACCAGGTCCTCATTATTTGTGAAAATAAGGTCAAGTGTGTTCTCCAGTCTTGCTGGCTCCACTATCTGCTGACTTAGGGTGTGTTTACTGCAGAAATTCATCAGCTCCTGTGTGTGTGACTTTTCATCTGAGCTGCCTCCAGGGATTATTTCTGCTACAACATTATTTGCTACATTCTTCCATTTTGTATGTCCTAGATTGAAGTTATCAAGCAGCAAGATGTTTGGGGATGGGGTTGAAAGGTTTTCCAGACAGGAGTTAATTTTTGAAAGCTGTTCTTTAAACTGTTGGGAAGTTGCATCTGGTGGCTTATATAGAAGCACAATGACTAAGTTTTCGTTCTCGAATTTTATTGCTAGAACTTCAACTATATCATTTGTGGTGTTCAGTATCTCCATGCAAATGAGCGACTCTGACATACAGGCCAATCCCCTTTGTTTCCTGTTCTTTCTGTCACATCTGAAAAGGTTGTACCCAGGTATCCATATTTCATTATCAAAGTAATCTTTTGCGTGGGTCTCTGTGAAGGCTGCAAACATTGCATTTGACTCCCTTAGAAGTTCACTAATGAAAGGTATTTTGTTGTTGGTGGATGGCTTATGGCCCTGTATATTAGCAAATATAACTGAGGTTATGTTACATGTTTGTTGGGGGGATTTTGTTATTGGCATTAGTAGGTGTGAACCAGAAGGGCTCACCCTACTAGCTCACAGCTACAAAGCTCCAAAGTGGTGGACTATTTTGGTTATCTCTTTCCATTTTCTTTCTTCGTTTCCTACCACTAAAAAATTACTTAGAGTGGAGTTGTCATAGCTACCATAACTACTATTATTTGTTATATTGGGTGTGTGCCTCCTGGTCCCTTTTGGGTGATATGCTGGGCAGTTGGTGTTGTAACATTGTTTTTCGAGGACTGAAGAATGACACATCTCAAGGTGGAAGAATCTGCAAGAGGTAGACGACACACTCCTTTAGACAGGAGGTCGCAGCATTTTTTGGGATGCTCAAAGTTGCATGTCCCATTTGGTTTCCCTGATATTCCATGCTTACAGATGCCCCAAACAGAATTTGCACCATTTTGTTTTTGGCTGGGTACAATTCGTACTGGATGTATTCCTAATCTGTGTAGATCCTAAAACTGCACTACAGTCCTCCATACCCAAACCAGAGACACCACCATCCATTGTCAGGAGGCCAACATTTTTTTCTGGAAGAGGACTGCTCTACCACATCTGTACTAGGGGCTATGGTTGTGGTGGCTGTAGAAGGGTCTTTAGCTGAATCCGGATTTGCACTGTGGCTGGGGGCTGCGTCTGGGTCAGCCCTAGGGCTGGTGACTGAGCTAGCATATTTTTTTGTTTCCTGTGTTTTTTTCCAGTAGGTGTCTGTTTATTTTTGGGCTAACTATTGTAGACTGGGCATTCTGTGTGTTAAACTTTACTCCTCTCCTATCCTCCCTTACTCTATATATTTTGGGTAGACAATCCAATAGTGCCTCTTTTTTTCATGTTTATTGTTCATTAATCTCCTGAGTGCTTTCCTGATATCTGTCCATAGTTCCACATCCTTATTGCAGATCCAGAAACACCTTTCTAGATGGATATAATTTTTGGACGCCGTGTTTATTCTTGCACAGGTGGCTTGATGTTTTGAAAAGCAAAGGTTGCATAAGATTCTGGATTTTTCCCCTAGAGCCTTTTCACATATGCCACAGGTATGCTGTACTGCCATCCTTTCTGTATCCTATTTGCAACTGGGTACCACAAGAACCTAGTGGTGGTCGAGTGGTGGTAGATGGTTAGTGTTTGACGGGCGGTGGTGGACGGGTGGGGGTGGACGGGTTATGGTTGATGGGTGGTGGTGGACATTGGAGATTGACGGGTGGTGGTGAACGGGTGGTGGTTGATGGGTGGTGGTTGACGGGTGTGGTGTGGATCTCATATTTACTGAAGTAATATGGGTTCAAAGGGGATAATAGACGTATTTTCAGTTGACATATTATTAGTTGAGAGGATTTTTGCTTCTTATTAACAGACCGATTGTCTTCCACCAATGTAGGGTGACTCAAAAAGAAAAAAGAAAACACATTCACCGTCTTTCATTCGATAACTGTTCTACCAGAAGTGTGTTGACATCACACCTCAGATGACTCGCCAGACTGCAGCATCCTCGCCCTTCCTTCAGAATGCAAGCACTGTATTTCCCATCTTTGGGATTGAAATGGGGATAACTGGTTTCCCTGAATCCCTTCATAAATGTTAACTTGTTCTCACTCCAACAGCTTATATGAGCTCTAAAGCGCTCATATAAGCCTGTTGAATGTTCAAGCCCCTCTAAACTTTCCTGGTACGATTCCTGCCCCTCCTTCCCTCCGCCCCAACAACCCTGAAACCACCTCAACAGCCCCTTCCTTATGGGAATTATACTTTTGGTAACGCTACTCCTCAAATTTCTCCACTCTCCGACTTTTCTGCATAATAGACCCATCACAACTTGTCTTCAAACACGATATCCTAGTTGCCTTCAGTGTCCTCGTTGCAATGTCTAAAACCCAAGTTTCGCATCCACACAACAGTCCTGGTACCTCTAAACTCTGGTACATTCTTGTTTACGCCTCACTGAATAAAGTTCTTTGCCTACACAGATACCTCAGTCCACCACCCATCGTTTTTCCCTCTTCTTTTTCATGGTCTCCCTCGACTTTCATTGACCCATCCACCGATAGGTCCACTCCCAAAAATTTGAATACATTTGCTTCCTCCATACTCCTTTTTATCAACGAAATATCCAGGTTTTTAAATTCATTTGCTTCCCAGGGATATTACAGTTTTTAATCTCACTCTCAACACCTTTTTCATATTCTCAGCAAAAGTGTTGACAAATATTCATTCATTCTCTCGCTGGCTATCCTATGGCACTCCCATACCACTCTCTTCATCTCTCTCGTTTTCTTGACACCCACTATCCTATACCTACTAACTTCTACTTGGATCTCTAACACTGAATTCTTAACGCTACCCATAGTTCTTTACCTCCTGCTTTGTCATTACTGATACTCTCTCTCTCTCTCTCTCTCTCTCTCTCTCCTCTCTCTCTCTCTCTCTCTCTTTCTCTCTCTCTCTTGTCATCCAGTCTCCCTTACTGTATTTTATACTTTATTCACTTTCACCTCTCTCTTACCCACTGATGATATTCTCCCTGGACCCCATCTACCCGTTATTCTCACTGTATCTATCGCTAAATAATTATCTGATATAACTCTCGACCCTCTAAAATCATGCGCATCCAGAAACCTACCCATCAGCAGTTTATCTACTAACACATACTTTAACAAACTACTGTCTCTAAGTTATGTATAAGAACTGACTGTACCTAACCTAACCTTTTGCTCCCCATTATCGTTTACCCCTGGTACTCAACGCTTATCTTCCACACTCTCTACAATAGTTTCTCTCACCACAGCATTTAGGATCCTTACAAAAAAATGTATCCGCTTGATTTAAAGCTTTCTAAATAGTCACTTAGCACCTAGCAAAGTTTCTCTCTCTCTTCTCTACACTCCTCATTTCCCCAGGTACATAAACACTTACTATAACCTAGATATCACATTCCATTCTTAGTCTAATTCACATTATTCTTTGATTTCAACACTAAAACTCCTCGTTTTCTTCTATACTTGACTATTATAGATTGCAGACACCCTTTCCTCTGATGTACCCGATTCAACAATAATGAATTTCTCCCACCCTCATGAGCTTCACTTCACTAAACGCTAGGACATCCTGATTATTTTCCTTCACAACAATAACAGTCATTTTTTATTCTCATCTGTACTTCACACACATTAAATTAACCTAATTTTATTTTCTTCTTTTTCTTTAGGATATTTTCTCTCGACATTTTTGTCGCTTTTTACATTGATCATTGCTTACAGAGGAAGAATTTTACTCCACTTTCTAATGGAATTGAAAGAAAACGTAAAAGGACAAGAACTATTAAGAAATTAAAAGGAATGAGACAGTAGGGACACAGTTTCTGCAACTGAGATAACACTCTCACATAACTACTGGTTATAAAATCATCCTGCTGTGACTGAGTGGGTCCAGCAGTGAGCCTGCAATACATATATTTACAATGGATCATGTCGTTGCACATTTATGAATACAGTATTCAGGAAATTACATGCATGTAGATTTGTGAAGGACAAGAAAACTCTTAGATCAGGTCTAGGAGATCCTCTAGCCACTCTGACGTCGGTGTGGAACACAAGATGCAGCAGGTATTCCCGATATGGATGGCCACACTGATGCGCTGGATGAGAAAAGTGGCGTACCACGGGGTCTCTGGTGGTTTCCATAAACCACCTGAAACCTAGATCTTTGAGGAAATCCATGGCATCGTTTCTCCATGAGCGAAGATAGATAGATTAGATAAATAGATAAACGGTTAAATAGATATTTACTCCTCCTTTCCGGAAGACAGTACCTCACCTGCGAGTGAGGTGTACGGAGGCCGCCCGCACCTCCGTTGAAGATGTAAACAACGCCGCCTCTGTTCCTTCCTGCATAGGGAGCAGCAACAGCTACGTCTGCAAAGTTAGTAAAAATTATTGATATGGACTTTTCTTCATGGTATCCAGTATATTGTAAAACTAAGATAAGATAGGATAACTCCCAAAAAAATGAAATACCTTTACCATTACTCATTTAACAGCTGATTTGCAGGAAGTGTGCAGACATCAAAAATTAGTTTCGGTAATATTCCCACTAATAATAAAACTTGCATGAAGACAGCATTTAAGTACTTAGCTTTTTCGGAGTTCATGTCAGGCTAACTGGCTACCCAGAATACTTTGTAAATGTTACTTTGCTCACAGGTTTTTTTTTTTTTTTTTTTTTTTTTTTTTTTTTTAATGTGGCCCGGTGGCCTGGTGGCTAAAGCTCCCGCTTCACACACGGAGAGCGCAGGTTCGATTCCCGGCGGGTGGAAACATTTCGATACGTTTCCTTACACCTGTTGTCCTGTTCACCGAGCAGCAAATAGGTACCTGGGTGTTAGTCGACTGGTGTGGGTCGCATCCTGGGGGACAAGATTGAGGACCACAATGGAATTAAGTTAGACAGTCCTCGATGACGCACTGACTTTCTTGGGTTATCCTGGGTGGCTAACCCTCCGGGGTTAAAAATCCGAACGAAATCTCTCTCTCACTCCAACAGCACGTTAAATCACACGTAACAGTTCCTTCTGCTCATCCTGAATTACCGCACACACACACAGTTGAACTGGTCAGTAAGTGGACTGAAGTATTAGAGATAAAGAGAAGATTTTGATAAGTTGAGAACTATTGGTGAAGAGATGAAGATAAAGGAAAAGTGAGATTTATTAGAAGCTGAAAGCCAAAAGAAAGTATAGAGAAAGTTGAAGCGGCAATAGGAAGGATGAAACTGAAATGAAAATATGAATGGTGAATCAGATTAATGGTAAAAGTAGGTGGGGATAGAACCGATTAATTCTGAAAGAATGTGAGGATTAGGTTTAGAAATGACTGATTTCTTCGTTTCATAGGAGAAGGAAACAAGGAAAGGTGAACAGGAATAGTTACTTTACGTGAGAGAATAGGAAAAAAAAGACAATATAAGACTGGGAGGGAAATAACCTTGTTTCCTGTGTGTTTTATGCCAGGATCATTATTGAAAGGAGGGTGGGAAAATTAGGGAAAAAAATAATTGCAAGGGAACAAATGGATTGTAGATGGCAAAATGTCCTAGCGTGGACTCCTAACACCACTAATTACTAATACTTACAGTGACTGACAAACTGCCAACACACACTCTCGCAGTGACTTGCGCGAGAGTGTGTACTCACCTACTTGTACTCACTTTTTTGTGGTTGCAGGGGTCGATTCATAGCTCCTGGCCCCTCCTCTTCACTAATTGCTACTGGGTCCACCCTCTCCCTGCTCCATGAGCTTTATCAAATCTCGTCTTAAAACTATGTATGGTTCCCGCCTCCACTACGTCACTTTCTAGGCTATTCCACTGCCTGACAACTCTATGACTGAAGAAATACTTCCTAACATCCCTTTGACTCATCTGAGTCTTCAACTTCCAATTGTGACCTCTTGTGTCTGTGTCCCATCTCTGGACATCCTGTCTTTGTCCGCCTTGTCTATGCCGAACAGTATTTTATATGCCGTTATCATGTCTCCCTTGACCCTCCTGCCCTCCAGTGTCGTCAGGCCGATATCCCTTAACCTTTCTTCGTAGAACAATCCCCTTCGCTCTGGGACTAGTCTTGGTCCAAACCTTTGCACTTTCTCTAATTTCTTGACGTGGTTAACCAGGTGTGGATTCCAAACTGGTGCTGCATACTCCAGTATGGGCCTGACGTAAATGGTGTACAAAGTCTTGAACGATTCCTTACTGAGGTATCGGAACATTATCCTTAGGTTTGCCAGACGACCGTAAGCTGCAGCAGTTATCTGATTGATGTGCGCCTCAGGAGATGTGCTAGGTGTTATACTCACCGCAAGATCTTTTTCCTTGAGTGAGGTTTGCAGTCTTTGGCCACCTAGACTATATTGGTCTGCGGTCGTCTTTGCCCTTCCCCAGTCTTCATGACTTTGTATTTGGCAGGGTTAAATTCAAGGAGCCAATTGCTGGACCAGGCTTGTAGCCTGTCCAGGTCTCTTTGTAGTCCTGCCTGATCCTCAACCGATTTGATTCTCCTCATTAACTTCACATCATCTGCAAACAACGATACTTCTGAGTCTATCCCTTCCGTTATGTCATTCACATATACCAAAAACAGCACAGGTCCTAGGATTGACCCCTATGGAACCCCGCTTGTCACAAGCACCCACTCTGACACCTCGTCACGTACCATGACTCGTTGTTACCTCCCTGTGAGGTATTCTCTGATCCATTGCAGTGCCTTTCCTGTTATGTGTGCCTGATCCTTTAGCTTTTGCAGTAACCTCTTGTGAGGAACTGTGTGGAAGGCCTTCTTACAGTCCAAGAAAATGCAGTCTATCCACCCCTCTCTCTCTTGTCTTACTTCTGTCACCTTGTCATAAAACTCCAGTAGGTTTGTGACACAGGATTTTCCTTCCCTGAAACCGTGCTGATTGTCGATTATACACTTGTTTCTTTCCAGGTGCTCCACCACTCTCCTGATGATCTTCTCCATGACTTTGCATACTATACACGTTAGTGACACAGGTCTGCAGTTTAATGCCTCATGTCTTTCTACTTTTTTAAAAACTGGACTATATTTGCCATCTTCAATACCTCAGGGAGTTGCCCAGTTTCGATGGATGTGTTGAAGATCTTTGTTAGCGGCACACGCAGCATCTCTGCTCCCTCTCTAAGGACCCATGGAGAGATGTCTGGTTCCACCACCTTTGAGGTGTCAAGTTCGCATAGCAGCTTCTTTACCTCCTTCTCGGTTATGTGTACCTCATCCAGCACTTGTTGGTGTACCCCCCTGTTCTGATTTCCTGGAGTCCCACCGGATTCCACTGTAAATACTTCTTTAAATCTCGTGTTGAGCTCCTCACATACCTTTTGGTCATTTCTTGTGAACTCCCCACCATCCTTCCTCAATCTGATTACCTGGTCCTTGACTGTTGTTTTCCTCCTGATGTGGCTATACAATAGCTTCGGGTCAGACTTGACTCGATGCTATGTCATTTTCATATTGTCCCTGATCCTCCTTTCTTATCTGTGCATATTTGTTTCTGGCTCTTCGGCTAATCTTTTTATTTTCCTGGGTCCTTTATCTTTTGTACTTTTTCCATTCTCTAGTATACTTAATTTTTGTCTCCCTACACCTTTGGGTGAACCAAGGACTCATTCTGGTCTTCCCATTGTTTCTGTTTCACTTGGGAACAAACCTCTCCTCTGCCTCCTTGCATTTTGTTGTCACATAGTCCATCATTTCTTGTACTGCTTTTCCTGTCAGTTCTCTCTCCCACAGAACGTCTTGCAGGAAGCTCCTCACGCCTGTGTAGTTCCCCCTTTTGTAGTTTGGTTTTCCCATCCTATTCCTGCTACTCTCTCTATTTGTAGCTCAGCTATGTAGTCAAAGCACAGAACCACATGATCACTACCTCCTAGGGGCCTTTCGTACATGATATCCTCGATGTCTGAACTACTCAAGGTGAATACAAGGTCCAGTCTTGCTGGATCAGCCTCACCTCTCTCTCTCTCTCTGGTAGTGTCTCTAACATGTTGATGCATGAGGTTTTCCAGTACCACATCCATCATCTTGGCTCTCCATGTTTTGGGACCCCCATGGGGCTCCAGGTTTTCCCAGTCAAACTCATTGTGATTGAAATCACCCATAACTAGTAACTTTGCTCCCCCCATGTGAGCTTTAGTGTGTCGACCATTGCTCTGTTGCTCTCGTCGTATTCTTCTCTTGGCCTCCTGTAGTTCTGTGGCAGGTTATACATTACCGCAATTACCACTTTATGGCCCTCAGACTGGATTGTTCCTCCTAAGTAGTCCCTTTCTCCCATGCCATGCATTCCTTCCATTTTCTCAAATCCCCACCGGTTTTTAATGAGCAGTGCAACTCCTCTCCCCCCTCTGTCTTTCCTGTGGATTTGATATCTTGGTGAAAAGATTACGTCTGTTATCATCCTGGTGAGTTTTGTTTTTGTGAGTGCTATTATGTCTGGGGATGTCTCCTTGATTCTTTCAGGCCACTCCTCACACTTACTTGTTATTCCATCTGCATTTGTACACCACACCTTCAACTTCTTTTCTAGAACTGTGGTCTGGGGAGTATGTTGAGGTTGGGGAAGTGGGAGACCTGATAATGAACTATGGGTGGTTGCTGTGGGGGTGGAGTTTGTAATGAGGTGTGTGGGGGTATTGGATATTGTATGTGTGTTGTGAGTTCGAATGTTTGGTTGTATTGGGGTTGTCCTGGTTGGGGGGCTTCTGTAGGTAGTTGTGAGGGAGGCTGTATTTGATCTTCCTCCTGAGTCTGGGTTCTCCTGTCCATCTCCATCTTCTCCTCTCTTTGCTCCTTTCACCTTTGTATCATCTCTCTCAGTTTCTGCCTTTCTTCATGTGTTCTGTCGTGGTCGAGATACACCTTCCGGTATGCCGGCATGTCACTTAGTCTTGCTTTCTCCTGCAGGATCCTGTTCTGAGTCGATTCTGCATTGAAAGTCACTTTCACTGGTAAGGTTCTTCTTCTTGCAAACCCTCCTATTTACCAAAAATTTGCCAGCTGGGTCATGTCATCTTCTCTTATTGCTTTTATGTGTTCTCACCTAGTTGAGGTTGCAGGAGTCGAGTCCTTTCTCCTGGCCCCCGCCTCTTCACTGGTCGCTACTAGGTCACTCTCCCTGAACCTTGAGTTTTATAATATCTCTGCTTAAAGCTATGTATGGTTCCTGCCTCCGCTACATCGCTTCCCAAACTATTCCACTTCCTGACTACTCTGTGGCTGAAGAAATACTTCCTAACATCCCTGTGATTCATCTGTGTCTTCAACTTCCAACTGTGTCCCCTTGTTGCTGTGTCCCATCTCTGGAACATCCTGTCTTTGTCCACCTTGTCAATTCCTCTCAGTATTTTATATGTCGTTATCATGTCCCCCCTATCTCTCCTGTGTATATGTATGCGCGCGCGCGCGCGCGCGCGCGCGTGTGTGTGTGTGTGTGTGTGTGTGTGTGTGTGTGTGTGTGTGTGTGTGTGTGTGTGTGTGTGTGTGTGTGTGTGTGTGTGTGTGTGTGTGTAAAACACTCACCATCATATCCATCACGGTCAACATCGCCGAGAGAGGTGACTGCCGCACCGAAGCGTCCCCAAGCATCAGTCCCAGACACCTGTGATGGAGGGAGCTTGTCTGCATCCTGGGGGAGGAGAGTCAGTAAAAGAAGAGGGAAATATATTATAGGAGATATAGAAAAGGAAAGGAAAGGAAAGAGAGAGAGAGAGAGAGAGAGAGAGAGAGAGAGAGAGAGAGAGAGAGAGAGAGAGAGAGAGAGAGAGAGAGAGAGAGAGAGAGAGAGAGAGAGAGAGAGAGAGAGAGAGAGAATATCCAGCTTTTTCTTAAATCCATGGACATAAAACTGTCTGGACAAAAACACCAAGTCTCCTTCCTGAAGTTGTTGACTATCGTGTACGAACCTTCACTCACTTCTATCTCTTGCTAGCACAAGATAAATAGTCCTCTTTATGGAAGAAATCTTATGCAACCTACCTTAAAAACAAAGAAATAACCAGGCAGGAACAACATCTGTAGACCATTGTCACCGATGTCATTCAATAATGATCAACATCTGTAGACCATTGTCACCGATGTCATTCAATGATGATCAACATCGTGGAGGCTCACAGAACTGATATGCATATTTTGTTTCATGTCTACAGAGATAGCTTTTCCGATGTTCCTAAATTGTGCATAATAAACGCACATGATATACATGTAGGCGAAGCTAAATTGAGTATATTGTCTCCGTAAAAACCGAATCCAAAAAGTTGAAAGAAAAGCAAGAGGATATTTAGTATCTCCTGGAGTCTTTGTTTTGTATGGAGGTTTTGATATCCTCTCTTATCTTTATGCCGATGTCAGTAGCACTCCACACTGATACACTTCTCTATCATGACTTTTGTAGTGGAGTTGACATCCTCCTCAAGTCAGTTCCTGAGCAGAAGTATCGTTAGGAGCAGGTCATCTGTCACATTGCTCATACTCCACACGGTTTTGTGTGGAAGGTTTGATATCCTCTGTAAGTCAGTCTGAGACGAGGTGCCGGTAGGAATAGGTCTCGTGTCAGACTGAACTTTGTACTCCACACTACTTCCGTGAGTGGGTGTTGATATCCTCTTCACAAGTTAAGATGTCGTCAGAAGTAGGCTTCCTATAAGGTTTGATATCTCAGTACGTCCACACGGCTTTTGTGCGGAGATGTGATAACCTTGCTCTTGACGTACTAAGGCCATTATAGTCTTAAGCCTTTGAAAGTCGAGCTTCTAACTTTGCTAACCATTTCTAACTCAGATTAATACTGAGGTTTTAAACGCTTAATCCTTCGAAAGTCGGGACACTGACTTTGCCAGCTCTTACTACTTCCAAAAATGTACCATTCTTGCCCACCTAGACTCAGGAATATAATTCAGATTATCTTGTACATTATTTCCTGCAAGATTTTATTTAAATTCATGTTCGCTTTTTTATTCTTTCATTGTTTTGCATTATTAGGAATGGGGAAAACAGACTGTCAGTCAGGGAGATGAGTTCCTGATATGACAGGTTAGGTTAGGTAAAGTTAGTCAGGAAACAAGACAAGCGTTTCGGATGATGATCCGCGTTGGAGCTTTTGGTTATCTGATCGAGGCCTTCCGCTGGCTTACCGGTCCACCCCTTTAAAAATTATGGTGATAGTTATAACCATTTTTTGTTCTTATATGACAGGGTAAAAGTTTAGTTGGCAATATGCAGCTCATTCAGCTTTCTGTTATAGGACATTCAACCTGTATTCGGCACACCACACTAAACCACTATCTGCATCTCCACTTAGTCAGCTAGAATCACAATTAGCCATATCCTTCCAGGGTGAGTCTACTAACCTAGTTCAGGTGGGATTCACTAGGTGCTGTGGCCTTCTGATGTTTCAGAGGCAGGGTTTGTGACCAGAAAATTACCTTACTTCAGACAACCAGACTCTCTCACGCCTATATCTGGTTCAACATCGCACTCAAATCTACCTCTATGTATGGGTACATTATGTTGTTGAAGGTGATCTCCTTTTCTTTCTTTCTCCAAAACTCTATTCACTATATGGTTTAACCTATCAGTTAACACTGTACATAATAGTACCCTTAAGCACATACGTTCTAGTGTCGGGAATGTGTGTTAAACCACAGCAATTCGACTGTGCATACTTCACGCTTCACGACATAGTACTGCAAGCCTTCGACCAGTACTTGGGTTCTTTATAATGATCGTGTTTTTTGAGCATTTGCGAAGCACTGATTAGGCTCTTGCAATTTAATATTGTATGTTGATTATCTTGCAAGGCAGAGGAGGCACCGAAATGAGCTATCACTACCAGCACCATCCCCACTCGCACACCACCAAAACCCTCACCAGGTCCCACCGTTACCCCATCAACAAAAGCAAGTAACTCGAACCAAGGGAGAGTAATAGAGGAAGATCTTGCCAGCGTCTGGGAGGAGTTTGTCTCCTGCCCTGGCTAGAGGCGCCCCCACCAGGAGGTCATCAACACCATCACCGTCCACATCTGCTGACCCTAGACAGTAGCCGAACTGGGCACCCATCTCCTGCCCGTACAAGATGTAAAGGGGCGTCACTGCTGATAACATTTTCTTAGGATAGAAGCTGATCTGTAAAGAAGTTAAGATTGTCTTTAGCTGGACGAGAGACAGTTACGTGATTGATGGTGGTTAATGGGGTGACTGATGGTGGTTGACGGGGTAATTGATGGTGGATGATGAAGTGGTTAATGGTAGCTGAGGGAAATGGTTGATGGAGTGATTGGTGAGATTGTTCTGGGTGGATAATGGAGCGGTTAACAGGGTAGTTGTGGTTGGTGGTTGTGGTGGTATGGGTTGATGTGGTGGTTACCGAGTGGTGGTTGATGAGGTGATTGTGGTGATGTGAGTTGAAGAAGTGATTGTGGTGGTCAGTGGGTGGTGGAGGTGAATGGATTCAATGGCATGGTAGCGGCGGTGGTGCTTGATGGGGATGCTAAAGACATGAGTTGTGACGGTGATTGATACCCAAGTGTTGCACGTATGTCTAATTTATCAACTTGTCGGTTCTCTGAACCATTTATCAACACTGACTGAGTTGTTGTGATTGTGGTGCAGGTACACTTACCTTGCCGGTGTAGTTGCCGTAATTGACAGAAGAGGTGGCGATGAAGTAGGTGGAGCCACTGTCAAACTTGCCCAGCACCACGGACCATCCCTCGTACGTGTGACTGAGTGTCAGGGTGGGTGTGTCAGGCGTTTTCTTGTCACGGTTGAGGCTATGAACTGATCCATCCAGTGGCTTGTTCACCAGCATTCCTGCCGTGGGAGGAGACAGAGGTGGATGTATCTCAATGCGTTCAGAGCATTGTCATACATTAAAGTCATAAGAAGGAGGAGCACTGTTGCAGGCCTGCCGTTCCATACTAAGCAGGTGTAACTCACAACCACCCACACACACGTGTGTAACGGTTAGATATCTATTCTGGAACGTCTCATCTACACAGCAGGCAACTTCAGTCGAAGATTGAGACACTTATGCAGCATATGAGAATCTTTATTCAGGAAACGTTTCGCCACACAGTGGCTTCATCAGTCCAATACAAAGAGGAAGGCATAAGGAGAGGAGGAGTATGAGGTAATCAGTCCCTCAGCCTGGAGTCGATGTGTTCAGTCCATCATAACTTCAGTCGAGTACAGAAAAGTTGGCAGAGCCAGTAGAGATAGATGTAAGAACATGAGAAAGGAGGAACGCTGCAGCAGGCCTGTTGGCCCATACTAGGCAGATCCTTCACAAATCCATCCCACTAGCAGAATATTTGCCCAACCCATTTTCAACGCTACCCAAGCAATAAGCTTTGATAAATCTATTTACTCATGTGCAAGTCCCACTCAAATCCAACCCCTCTCATTCATAAGAACATAAGAAAGAAGGAACATTGCAGCAGGCCTACTGGCCCATGCGAGGCGGGTCCAAATCTCCTACCGGCTTAAGCCAATGACCCAACCTAGTCAGGTAAGGTCACATTCACTTAAGGAAGGAGCACGACATCAGACTTAGTAGCACAAGCTAGTCAGGTCCAACTCACACCAACACACACCCACTCATGAATTTATTTAACCTATTTTTAAAACTACACAACGTTTTAGTTTCTATGAGAGCACTCGGGAGTTTGTTCCACTCAGTGGTGACCTGTACATAGCTCAGTGAGGACATGTCTAGTGGACTGAACCAAAATGCCGTCCATTGAGCAACTTTACTAGCAGCTTAAGGACGAATTGAGGGTAGCGAAGGTTGAGATACGGCGACTGACGGAGGAAAACAAGAGGATCCATAGTAGTCCTCCTGTTGTAAATCCACAGGTCAAGAAGGGAACCTGGGCAGTGGCCGGGCAGCAGGGAACGAAGTTGAAGATCAAGAAGACGAATGGAGAGGTATAAACGATGAAGAAGAAAGAGACTGCTGTGGAAACTGCTGTGGAAACATCGAACGCATTCTCTGTGCTACCGGATGAATGTGAATCTACTACTGGGAACGTCACGACAGTCAGGTTAGGTACAAGGATAGGGCCTCTGCTTGAAGGATAGGAGTAGAAGACAGACGGCATGCTTTCCTGGGGCTAGGATGGAGGATATTGGTTTAGAAAGACACGTAAGCAAACACTATGACGTATTTATTAGAAAACGTTTCGGTCCTGGGACCTTGATCAATTCTAACTTACATGTATAGGTAACTTACATATAGGTAGTAGGTTGGTAGACAGCAACCACCCAGGGAAGTACTACCGTCCTGCCAGATGACTGTGAAACAAAAACCTGTAACTGTTTTGCATGATGGTAGGATTGCTGGTTTCTTTTTCTGTCTCATAAACACGCTAGATAACAGGGATATCTTGCTACTCCTACTTAAACTTTGGTCACACTTCACAGACACGCACATGCATATATATATACATACATCTAGGTTTTTCTTCTTTTTCTAAATAGCTCTTGTTCTTCTTTATTTCTTCTATTGTCCATGGGGAAGTGGAAAAGAATCTTTCCTCCGTAAGCCATGCGTGTCGAATGAGGCGACTAAAATGCCGGGAGCAATGGGCTAGTAACCCCTTCTCCTGTAGACATTTACTAGAAAAGAGAAGAAAAACTTTATAAAACTGGGATGCTTAAATGTGCGTGGATGTAGTGTGGATGACAAGAAACAGATGATTGCTGATGTTATGAATGAAAAGAAGTTGGATGTCCTGGCCCTAAGCGAAACAAAGCTGAAGGGAGTAGGAGAGTTTCAGTGGGGGGAAATAAATGGGATTAAATCTGGAGTATCTGAGAGAGTTAGAGCAAAGGAAGGGGTAGCAGTAATGTTAAATGATCAGTTATGGAAGGAGAAAAGAGAATATGAATGTGTAAATTCAAGAATTATGTGGATTTTAAAATAAAGGTGGATGCGAGAAGTGGGTCATAATAAGCGTGTATGCACCTGGAGAAGAGAGGAATGCAGAGGAGAGAGAGAGAGATTTTGGGAGATGTTAAGTGAATGTATAGGAACCTTTGAACCAAGTGAGTGAGTAATTGTGGTAGGGGACCTGAATGCTAAAGTAGGAGAAACTTTTAGAGAGGGTGTGGTAGGTAAGTTTGGGGTGCCAGGTGTAAATGTTAATGGGAGCCCTTTGATTGAAACTTTGTATAGAAAGGGGTTTAGTTATAGGTAATACATATTTTAAGAAAAAGAGGGTAAATAAGTATACAAGATATGATGTAGGGCGAAATGACAGTAGTTTGTTGGATTATGTATTAGTAGATAAAAGACTGTTGAGTAGACTTCAGGATGTACATGTTTATAGAGGGGCCACAGATATATCAGATCACTTTCTAGTTGTAGCTACATGAGAGTAAAAGGTAATGGGATACAAGGAGAATAGAAGCATGGGAAAGAGAGAGGTGAAGGTTTATAAAACTAAAAGGAGGCATTTGGGTAAGATTTAAAAGCTATTGGAGGTGATGGGCAATGAGGATAGGAATGGGGTCAAAGGGGTATGGGGTGGGTTTTTAAAAATTATGTTAGAGTGTTCAGCAAAATTTTGTGGTTAAGGAAAGGGGGTGCAGGAGGGAAGGGGAGCGATTGGTGGAATGTTGATGTAAAGGAGTGTAAGGGAGAAAAAGTTGCATAGGGAAAAGTTTTTACAATAGAGTGATGCAAGGGGGAAGAGTTAGGAGAAAAAGAGAGAGGTTAAGAGGAGTGGTGAGCAATGAAAAAAAGAGAGCAAAGAGAGAGGGGGTGAGAGATCCAAATTTTGTTGAAATAAAAAAAATTTTTGGAGTGAGATTAACAATTTAGAAAGCCTGGGAAAAACAAATGGATTTGTCAGTTAAAAATGGAGGGGAAAGGTTTTAAAGGGAGAGTTAGAGGTATTGGGGAAAGGATGGGGGGAAATTTTTTTGGGGGAATTTGGGTTAATGTTGATGAAGATAGGGAAGCTGGTTTCGTGTATAGGGCAAGGAGGAAATAACATCTTTTAGGAGTGAGGAAGACCCTTTGGGTGTGGGGGGGAAGTTGTGAGGCAGAGGTAAATAAAAGGGGGAAAGGCACCCGGGATTGAGGGGAAAAAAGTAGAAATGTTAAAAAGCAGGTGGGATATAGTTTTGGGGGGTTTGGGTTTGCAATTATTTAATAAATTTTGGGAAGAGGGTAAGGCCTAGGGTTTGGAAGGAGCATCATATTTTCTTTGTAAAAGGAAAAGGGGAATAAAAAAGAGTCCCAAAAATTATGGGGGGATAATTTGTTGAGTTATACGGAAAAAGTGTATGGTAGAGTTATAATTAAAAGAATTAAGAGTAAGACGGAGAAAGATTGGGGAAAGGAAAAAGGAGCTTTAGGAAAGGTAGGGTGTTTTGGACAGTTTTTTCCCGTGAAAAATTAAGTGAACGTTTTTAGTAAGGCTAAAGAGGTTTTGTGGCATTTTGGTTTGGGGAAAAGGGCGTAAAACGGGGGGATGGGGGGCAATGTGGCAGTGTTGAAAGTGTATGGTGTAGGAGGTAGGTTACTAAAACAGTGAAGAGTTTTTACGGGATGTGAGGCTCAAGTTAGGATGTGGGAAAGGGGGGAAATTTTTTTTCCCAGTAAAAATAGGCCTTGACAAGGGGTGTGTGATGTCACCCTGGTGGTTTTTTATATTTATAGATGGGGTTGTAAGAGAAGTAATGCGGGGTCTTGGAAGAGGCGTGGAGTTAAAAAGATAAAGAATCACACATAAAGTGGGGGTTGTCACAGCTGCTCTTTGTGTGCACTGTGTTTGGGGGGGGTTTTGAAGAGAGTTGCAGAGTTGGTGGATGAATTTTGGTGGGTGTGCAAAAAAAAGAAAATTAAAGGTGAATAAAAGGAAAGGTAAAGGGTTTTGAGGATAACAAAAAGATTAGGGATGAAAGATTTGGTATCAGATTGGAGGGGGGGAGTAGGAGGGGTGAACGTTTTCAAATTTTGGAGTGGACGTGTCAGCGGTGGGTCTAGAAAGATGGGTGAATCATGGGTTTATGGGGAAAAAGAAGAGTGTGCCTTAGGGTTTTGTGGAGAAAAAAGAACTTTTTTTCCTTTGGGGGCAAAGAGGGGAATGTATGAGGTATAGTTTTACCCCGCTCTTTATGGGTTTTGAAGGTGGGTGATGAAAGTTGCAGCGAGAGAAGGTGGAGGCAGTGGGATGTCTGTCTGAGGGCAATGTGTGGTGTGAATATAAGCAGAGAATTCGTTTGTTTGGAAGTTAGGAGGGGTGCGGAAATTTCCAAACTGGTGTCCAGAGGGCTGAGGAAGGGTTGTTTAGGTGGTTCGGCATGTAGAGAGAAATGGAGCGAACAGAAAGACTTCAAGGTGTATCAGTTTGTGGAAGGAAAGGGGGGGGTAGGGGGGGCCTAGGGAAAGGTTGGAGGGAGGGGGTTTTAAAGGGGGTTTTGTGTGCGAGGGGCTTGGATTCCGCAGGCATGCGTGAGCGTGTTTTTATAGGAGGTGAAAGGGAAAATGGTTTTTAATATTGACGTGCGTTTGGGTGTGAGCAAAGTAAAAATTTTGAAGGGATTCAGGGAAACCCGGGAGGCCGACTTTAGTCCTGGAGTGGGAAGTACGTGCCTGCACTCTGAAGGAGGGGTGTTTAAAGTTTCGTTTTAAAAATGTGTGTAAAGCACCCTTCTGGGAAGGGGCAGTGTGGAGTGATGATGGTAAAAATTTTTTTTTTTTCGGGCCCCCCTGCCTTGGGGGGGAATCGGCCAGTGTGATTTAAAAAAAGATGTATGTTGTATGTTAATGTTCGCCGACCATGTTGGCAGGGCCCAAATTTTCGTGACCCGTCTTGGTCCCGATGGAGAAAAAGGGTTTTCCCCAATGATGCGACCATGCCCCTAAGCGCCCCCGGGCAGTTAATGTGATTCATAAACGACACCCTGTAACTAGGGCATGGAGGAGGGGATATGTCATTTTCAAGGTAAAAGCTTGTCTGGTTTGTTGACCCCATGGTACCTAGTGTGGCCGATATCTCTGGGTCCTCTTCGGGAGGGAACATCACCCAGTTGCCTGCGGGTGTCTCAGAGTTGCCTCTAGAAGAAAGTGTTTAGGGGCCCCTGGAAAAACGTTTCTGAAGTACTGGCACTTCCCCTCAGCCTTGTCTCCTCATCTTTGGGTGGGGGAAAAACCCAAAAGAAACCCATGGATTTGGTACACTGCGCTCTGGCAGGGTCCGCCATCCTCGGCTTTTAAATTTTAAAAGGGTTTGAGAGACAATATATTTAGGTGGAGGTGAGGTGTGAGTGAGCATGGTGAAAATAAGAAAAACGAAGCCCCATGGATGGCGGTCATGCGCTTGGCAGTTTACCGCATCCATTGGGTTCAACTTACATTGTTTTTAAAGATTGCCGGTATTCCCCCGGCCCCGGGCCCTTCCACGGGTGGCCCGGCACGGGTTTCCCGGGTTCTGGGAGGTGTCTGAAAACCTAATCTCCCATGGGAGGGGGGGCACAATACCCCCCTCATCTTGTGAGCTAAAAACTCGGGCCCCGGGCCCCAAACCCCGCCCTAAAAGGGGCAAGGCATGGTGCCCGTTTCAAACTTACGATGTATGTATGTAAAAATTGTTCCCCCAAGACCAAAGCCCTGGCATGGGCCCAATCTTGCGTGCCCCGTCTCTGGCCCCCGATGGAGGGGGGTTTTCCACAATGATGCAAACGCAGGGCCGCCAAAAGGCCCTCGGGTCAGTTAAATGGTGCCCCTCATAAGAAACACCATATTTTAAACTAGGGAAAACCACTAGCGAGGAGGAGGATATGCCCTTTAAACACGGTTTAACAGCTTGTTGGTTCGTTGACCCCATGGAAACACTAGTGGGGCCGCGGCCCTTTCTCTGGGCCCCTCTTCGGGGGGGGGAACATCACCCCTAGTTCCCTTCGGAGGTCTCAGTGCTTTCCCACTCTAAAAGATAGTGGGTTGGGGGCCCCCTTGGACAACGTCTGACAGTACTGGCAATCTCCTCAGCCTTGTTTCCATCATTTTGGGCTGGGGGAAAACCCCCAAAGAAGCCGAGGGGTTGGGGGTACACTGCGCTCTGGACCAGCTTCAATCAAAATGGGGGGGGTTCTCCCTGAGTCGCTGCCCCGGTCCCCATTTTTGAGGGGGGGGTACCCACCAAAAACCCTCCCCCACAATTTTTCCGTGGCTCTGGCAGCCACCAGTTTGGTTTTGGTTCGTGGGCTGATTGGGACAGTAAACCCCAAAAACATGGGGAAATAGCCCTGTTGCTCCCTTTGGCTGAATCTCGCCGCCTCTTTTTTCCCCCAAATGCCGCAGGGCGGGGATCCAGTTAAATGTCAAAATTATTCCCCTAAAATTTCTAAGGCTGTCATTATGCTCGGGGACGATGTGATGAGGTGAACATACCCTGGGGTTTTTTGGGGTGGGAGGGGGCCATTGATTGCAGAGGGGGAAATTTAAACCATGTATAAAGGGTTTCGGAGCCCGATGTCGTGGGAAATGTAACAATGCCGCTAAAATCCCCCCACCCAGTTTGGGTTTCGTGCAGTGGTCAGGGATTTCGCCACCCCCTTGGGGTGTGACCTTTGGGGTTTACAGTCCACTGCTGTTTTCCCGGGCAGGGTGGGACGGGAACCATCTGTGAAATACACTGCACATTTTCCCTTTCCCTAGTCAGTGCCTGCTTGTCTAAAGCATGTTTGCGGGGATGTTTTGCTCAGGACACTTAGAGAGGGGTCTGCATGATGAAAAATCGGCGGAATCGGACCCCCAGGGAGGGGGGTGGAGGGTTTCCCCAGAAAAAAGGAAAGGTAACAACTCTTCTCACAGAGCGCTGTACGGGCCCAGCAGCTTCCCCCCCGCAGCACAAAACGAACGAATCCGGGAGAAAGCCCGGTGAAGAGTGGGGGGGATCTTGTACATGGTTTTAATATTTTTTCCCTTTAGGGGGGTCCCTTCCGCCGGTCCCGAATCGGGGCCCACTTTAGGCGTTTATGTATCTTACTCTGTCCCAAAGGGAAAAGGAACCCGGGGGCCCCAGATCGAGAAAAATGTGTTGGCCAGAGGGGGGAAACCAAGCATATTTTCTTATCGCCTGGTTTGCAGGGCCCCCCCCCTTTTGCTGCTCTGGGGAAGAGAGCTAACGCCGGTGCACCGTATCAAGGGAGCGAGCGTATAGTTTTGTATAAAGTAAAAGGGAAAATTTTTTCTTTGCTTGCCCCTGCACGGTGCCTCGTCATGGCTCTCATGGCTTTGAGTCTGAGTAGAGACGTGACCTAAACATACTGGGGCCCTGTTTCTAAAAGGGTTTCAGTTTTTTAAAAATGAAGACCCCCAAAGTACGGGTGGGAAAGCCGGGCCCACTCAAGTTCTATATCCTGAATACGAAATCGTTCACGGGAAATCGGCCCCTTGAACTTTTTTGCAAGAGATTTCTGGGCCGAAAACTTGGGCCTAGTTCCTTGCAAGACTGCGAAATTTAGGTCCCAAACCCTCTCTGACCTGTCTTTTAAAAATTCCCTTTCCCCTTTCCCAAAACGAGTGACTTTTTTTGGCTTAAAGTTGGTTTTATCTGCTTCAAAACCCTTTTTCACTGGGACGGGGGATTTTACATAATTTATCTTCTTCGGGCCCACTAAAAAATTTAAATTTTACCGGAATATTATTAGGGGTCTTCCTGTGAAAAAACCCGAGGGGAAAATAATTATTTAAAATCAGCTTTATTTCATTTTTTTGGGTCAGTAAGAGCCCATAGTTTTTTTTAAAGGGGGAACCTATCTTAATCTTTTGCTTTTTTTTCTATAGACCTGGAAAAAAAACCTTTTTGGGGTTAGTTTCAAAATCCCTCCAATTTTTATTTCATAGTCCCTTTTATTTTTTCTTTTTTTTCCACCCCTTTTTAATTTTCCCTTTTAAATTGCAATATACGGATTTATAAGAGGGCCCCTTCACCTCTTTTGATATGCAAAAAAAATTTAATTTCTTATGCCCATAGATATTTCAGCCTATTATTCACCCCCATTTTGGGTCTTTTCATTTGATTAATTTCCTTATATGGGAAAAAACGTTCTTTGGCAGCATGTATTGTTTTAAAAAAAACTGTCATATTGAAAGCTCTTTTTCGTTCCCCCCAGTCAACAGTGAAAGTTTTTCTCAAAGCCCATCGTAATCATGCTAAGGAAAATCTGAGACGTTACTGAGTTATCGCTAAAATTTCTATTTCCCAAATTAAATTGCTAAATGAAAATTGATTTGGGGTTTTTGCAAGCCCCCTTTTTCCCTTTTTAAAAATTTTAAAATTTAAATTAAAAAAGGGAAATTCATTGTTGCCGGGAACTAATCAAGAAGGTTTTTAACCCCTTGTGGGTTTGTCACAAATGGCTTAAAAAAAACAATCCTGAACTACTTCTAAGAAATCATATGATTCTAAATTCCCAGTCAAAAAATTTCCCCAAATAAAATATACTAAATTTTTAAAGCCTCCTAGAATTACTACTTTTATGGGTGCCTTGGGGCCCCTAACAATTTCCCCCCCTTTATTTAGTCTCCCCGGGCCCCCAAAACAAAATTTTTGGGGGGACGGTATATACACCTAAAATTAATTTTTCTCCCCCTCTAAAAAATTCCTATCCAAAAAACTCTGTATGTGTTCCCTTCAGACTTAATACCCGTTTTTATGCAACATTTTCAAGCGATCTCGGACATCCAATCCCCCCACCCCCCTTCTGATACTTTCCTCAAATTGGAAAAATTTAAAAACCCCTGAATGTGACATTCTGCGGGCATGTCCCGCCCCTTTTGAATTTAAAAACCACGTTCAGTAATGGCAAATAAATCTATGTTTACCTGCACTAGAAACCTAGTCTCAAATTTGGGCCCATGTTATCTAGCATCCCGATATTTGTGTAATAAATATGAAAAAGACCCTCCCCCCTTTTTTCCCCTTTCCTGCTCCTTTCTGTTTATTCCACAAAAACCTATTACTGTCCTTGTCAATTCATTGTACTGGTTTTTAAAAATTCCACCCCCTTTTGCCTTTTTCATTCTTCTAGTTCCTATTACTACCCTCGACTTCACATTTTTCCCGCCAAAACCCATCCCCACTAACTTTTCCTATTTAAGACCTAACAGTTTCCCTCCACGGCGTTGGCCGTGCCCCACCCCACACCTAGATAAGGGGAACCCCCAACCCGGGCATAGTTTTCATTTTCCCAAGAAAAAGGCCCCTTTGTCAATGAATTTTACCACTTTTTCCCTTACAGTTTTTCCCCCAGCCAGCAATTGACCCCAAATTGCCGGGAAAAACCTTTCCCTTTTCCAACCCCTCTCCTTGGAAAATGCCACATATGACGGGTTTTCCCCCCACACTTCCCCTAATTATCTCAAATTGTTAAATTATCCCTTTCTAATCAGGTCCCCCACCCCTTTCGTCTGCCAACTTCGTTCCCTTCCACCTGGGGGGCCCAGATTTTAGGATTGCTCCCATTCCCTTTCTCATTTGCCCACCCGACTTTTCAAAATTCCCTTCATCCCAGCCCCGGAAAAACACCCCCTCTCTGCCTCCTACCCCCTACCCTTCAAGCAAAATGCCCTATCCATGTACCTAATTTTGGCAACCCCAACAAAAACAATGTTTTTAACCCTTTCCCTTTGGGGTTTGCCGTCGTGATGTTCCCAGTAGTCGACTCACATTCGCCAGGTGCATTTTACCACTTGTAGAATTTGTCCCAAAACGTTCTTTGGGGGGGGGGGGGCTTCGTTGGGGGGGCCAGGGAGGGCTTACTCACGTCTGCCAATGCTTCTTTGGTGCTCATTTTTGGGATTCCCAGTAAAAACACTTCCCCGTCAAGTTGCACCCAGAAACGGTTGGGGGTTTTCCCCCGGTAGTCTTTGGTTTTCCCTTTTTTCTGCCTCTCCCCAACCCTTTCTAATTTAAATCCTTACTGCGGGGTTTTCTCTTGGAGGGGATATTCTCAAGACCCCTTTTTAATTCCTCTTTATTTTAAACCTATCTTCCATTATACACTTCGATCAGGTTCCCCTCATTCTTCGTCTAACAAGTGAATCCATCCTTCCGTTTTTTTTGGCTGCAGGGTTTGGCTTTCCGAACTGGAGACTTTTCCTCTGATGAAAACGGAGTGGTTCGCAACTTTTTTGCTAGGGTTTCGCCCCAAATTTTAAAATTCCCAGTCGGCCATTTCTAAATCCGAGTATCCGTCGGGGGTCCCTGGAACATCCCTGAACCCCTTCCTTTCGGCAGAAGCCATGTGCTGTCCATGTAGTGCTTTGGGCTGTGATGTTTCAAAAATACAAAAAGAAAAGAAAAGAAAGAAAGGGCAGGGAAGATCCCAAAAAGGGAAAGAGCGGGGGAAAAAGGGGCAGACGAAGAATAGTGCCCGGAGAGGAGTGGTTTTTTTAAACGAAAAATGACCCGGCTTTAAACCCGCCCCGAAGGCGTTTTGTGGGGCCGATATTGAGAAGAGAAATTCAGGCTCTTCTGATAGGGGCTCCCGTGGGGGGAGCGAGGAGGAAGGGACATGCGACGTTTAGGGCTAGAGAGGAAATGTTAAAAAACTGGACCATTCTTTAAACCCCCAAAAGCTAAGGCAAAAAATTGGGGCAGAGGGAAAGGTAAACCGGGCTTAGAAAGGGACTGTCAGCGGATCCAAAGGTTTTTTGTAAGTAGGGGTTGGAGCAGGGTCATGCAAGGAGTTTAAAAAAGGGTTTTGGGGGGGTTTTTGGGTCGCCCAATGTCTTCCCTCAAGGAAGAGATGCCAGTAGTCCCCTGCGTGTCTAAAGTTTTTTCTATCTGTCTGTTTACCCGAGCCTCCTTTTTTACGATTCACGCAGGGGGGTCTAACTGGCATGGAGAGATTTGCTTTTGGCGAAAATCCTCCCCTCTGACATCAAGCACCCCGCGCAGTGCCTTGTTCTGGACACGCCCGCGTTTAATTTAAATTTTTTTTTGCTGCAAGGAGAGGGGGTAGAGGGGGTAAGTTATCCCGAGGACGTATTAGGGATTTGTTTGAGGGGTTTTTAGTGCGTTAGAGGCATGTTTCAGCTTGTAGGGGGCCCGAAAAGGGGCCCTTTCAACTTTGCATGCCCTTTAAAAATGTGTCCTTTAAAAGAAGAAGGTAGTCAAATTTAAAGCCAAGGAAAAGTGCAGATTGTGTGATAGGGGAAATAAGTGCGGGGGTCAGCTGTTCTGAGTTCGACAGGTAATGGAGGGGGCACGTTTCCTTTTAGTTTAAAAAATTTTAATGCTGGATTTTGCGCTTGGTTTTTTTTCCTCCTTTTTGTTCCCCGATGGCCCAACCTGTCGACCTCCCTTTTGTTTTTTTGTTTTGAGTGTATCCCATATTGGGATGAGTGATAAGTTTTAAGTCGTCTGCATAGGGTAAATGTGATGGAGTTGGGCGTACACAGGTGTTTTTAAAGTCATTATGTATTAAAAAAGTAAGGGTGGGGAGGGACAGATCCTGGGGGACTCCCGGGTTTTAGTGGGGAAGTAAATTTAAGTAACAGCCTTGGAATTTGATTCTATGGTTTCGGGCCCTCTGGAATTTAAAAAGGATTTTTCGAGTAGTGAAAGGCCCCCGGTTGAAGAGTTTGGGGCAGAGTTTGTACTTGAGCCCCTTGTGCCAGACAGTGTCAAAGGGTTTTTCAAAGTCTTTTGCAACCAGGGCTGTCCTGTTTCTTTGTTTTGGGGTTGATGTGGATTATTTTAGAAATTTAAAGGCATCCCGTTTTGGGGCGTGTGTTCTGAAGCCAAAATGGCCATCCGAAAGTAGAGAAATTTTGTTCCCCGGGATCTGCGAAGGGGATGATTGAAAGAGTTTTTCAAAAAGTTTTCCCAAGGGTTTTGGGAGGTGATAGGGGGGTAGTTTTTAGGGGCAGAGTGGTTTTATTGAGTTTAGGAAGGAGGATGCAGTAGCAGCTTTGAAGAGGGGAAAGGGGAATATCCCGAGGCAAGGGAGGCCCTTGAGGAGGGTTTTTTGTAGGCCCGTAAAGATAGAGTCCCGGAAGGTTTTTTAAAGGGTAAAATGGTTTAGGCCAAGGCGCCCGGGGTTGGGGAAGGGTCTGAGGGAGTTTTAATGTCTGTTTTTGGTGAAAAGGAAAGGGCCCGGGTTTTTGGGGGGAGTTAAAGAGAGTCTAGTGCATGTGGGGTGTTGGTGTTTTTTCTTGTGTGTGTGTGTTTTTTCCAGTGTTTTTATGTTTGAATGTTTAAAAAACGTTTGGGTTTAGGTGGGTGAGCGTGGAAAATGTTCTCCAGAGTGTTTGAAGATATTGGGGAGCCCGCCTGCGGGTCTGAGTTTTGTGTGTTGTTGTGGTGGATGTGTTTGAAATTTTTTGGGGGGAGTTGGGGCCTCTGGTTTTTTTTTAAAAAAGTTCTAGAAGGCCCCTTTTGTGTTTTTAATTTCGCGCTTGCCCCGCTTGTTGTATGGGGTTGTTTACCCCTGATTGGGTGTGGTCTTGGTTAGGTGCGTAAAATAAACGTTTCTAAGGTAAGTGAGATCTAAAACGGGCTTGATTAAATCTTGTTTTGTTGTAAGGAAACGGGGTTTTTTGGAGGGAGATAAAATTTGGTCTTTTGTTCTGGGGGCCCCCCCCGGGTTTTTAAGGGGAAAAAAACGAGTTTGGTTTTTGAGTTTTTTTTTTGGGATTGCGTTTTTTGGCTGCTTTTTGTAAAAGGTGTCCTGGATAAAATCAAATTGAGTAAACGATGTCGGGATGGGGGTTTTTTTGTTGTAGTTCAAAGGTGAGGTTTAAAATTGTCCCTTTTGTTGTTTGAAAACATCCCCGTCACTTCTTGTGGGGAAGGAAGGTGTGGTTTGGGAATTTTGGGTAGGGTTGGGGAGATGTGAAAAAAAAACTGGGGTGTTTATCAGAGCCTGAAAAAGGGCCCGGGGAAAAGTAGTGGTTGAAATAGAAAAAGCTGGTAGGTTTTGCCAGAAGATGTTTTGGTTTTCCTTGGCCCGTGGGGGTTGTAGGGAAGGGGATTGAAGTCGGGCCCAAAATGAATTTGGGGATTAAATTTTTGAAGGGTTAGTAATTTGGGACCAAAATTGGGGTTTTTATGGCGTGATGAAAAGGGGGGTTTTGGCATTCTTCAGCTAGTAAAGGGAGGGGGTGTGTTGGTGTAAATTGAAGGGCTAAGGGAAAAGGGCGTTTTATTTTAGAATAGGGGTTTTTTGGGAGCATAGGTGGTTTAAAAAGATAAAGGGGGCCCCCGGGGGGTGTTTTTATTCTGACTGCAAAAACAAATGTTGGGGAAAAAAGGGGTTTGGGAAATTCGTTTTTTTTATGTTGGGAAATTTAAAAAGGGTGGCAACCCCCTCGTGGGGGTCAAAGGGGGCTGTATGCAGTATAAAACCCTAAGGGCAAAATGCGTTGAGGGGGTTTTTTGGCAGGTTTCTGTTTAGCAAAACAATTTTCGGCCTCCCTGCCCTTTAAGTAGGGTCGGGGCCCGAGGTGGGCTAAATTTTAAAGTAAGAAAAGTACGTTGAACTGAATCACCTTAAAAGTGATTTAATGGTTTTGTCCCCTAGCAAAATTTTAAAGTCGGGGGGGATTTTTGGGTTTAAAAAACCCCTTTATAGTGGTGCCATATGGAGTGTGTTTTAGGGTGCAAAGGACCCCTTTCCCCGGGAAAGGGGGGAAGAAGATGGATCTTTTTTTTGTTCTTTGGGTTTTGTCTGTCAGAAGTTGGGGGAGGTTTGGTTTTAGTGGATTTTTGGGCTGGAGGGGGTGGGGTTGACCTGGGAAATTTTGGGTTTTGGGGAAAAAGTGGGCAAAGGGGGATGCAGAAAAAAGGGGAAAACAATACATTACACAGGGGTTAATAGGCTCAGAGTGAGGGGCAATATAGTGAGGGTTTTCCCCTTTCGATGTTCCCCTAGGGGGGAGAAAAGTAGTATAGTAGTAGGGAGTGACAAAAGTAATACAAAAAATGGTTTTTGCAATTAATTCGTACATGAGAAAAAGGGGTAAAAAGCTATTACTTGGGTAACATAAAAATAGGTTTGGGCCAATATAGACGGAAAGAGGCAGCTTGGGTTTTAGTGTCACCTTGTATGTGCTTGTGTAGTATAACAGGGGAGACTATGTGAAGGAAGGGGTTTACTGTTTTTTAGGAGGAATTTTTTGCTAAGGATTCGGGGATGGGGGGAAAAAATTCCGTTGTTTTTTTTAAATTTTATTCGAAACAAACGATCCCGTGCTGATTCGAAGGGGACTTGCGTCTACGGAAATTATTTCTTTTAAACATAATTAGGGGTCTCTGAATTTCATGAATGATTGGTGGAATTTCGGTGTTTAAAACAGGCGTTTTTTCAAGTTTTTCGTTCCCCATGGTTTAAAAGGTTCATTAAGGCGGGTGTCGAGGTTTCTTGCTGTTTCACCTACGGGAAATCTTTCACGCTCCACTCAGAAAACTGCAGCAATGGGTTCCCCTTTAGGAAAAATGCCTTTAAAAGAACAAGTATTTTTTAAAACCCCACTATCCTCGTCCCTTTTATCAGAGACTGCAGACGGGGGCCCTTTAAAAATCTTCAAACCAACCCCCCAAAAGAAAGGGCACTGCCCAGAAGAGATACTTTGGGCCTCCCCACCAATTTCCCTTGCCCAAAAAATGTTTCCCAAAATCTTTTCCCAAAACATCTTTTCCCAAATATCTACCCCCAAACCCCACCATCAAGGGCATCACCAGTAGTAGACAGGACAAGCTTCCCTCTTGCAGGGGTATACATAATCCCTTGTAATGACTGCAACAAATTATACGTGGGCGAAACATCAAGAGACCTCCCAAACACGTATTTCAGAACACCAATACGCAGCAGGACTGACGATACAAGGAATGCCTGTGTTCAACATCGCAATTCATACAATCATTTAATTAACTACAGAAACTCAAGACTCATCGCCACAGAAGACAAACACTCAATACCGAAGAATCCTGGATCATCGCTTATCTCTATAACCAACAATTTCAACCAGAACAAACGGCTTCTATAACATAGCTGAACCACTTGCCAAGAAACTTCTTCATCGCTATCCCACATAAGAACATAGAACTCTGCAGAAGGTCTATTCACAACTTGTCCAATACCCCTGCCAAACTACCCAAGACTCTATAACCCAACCCAGTGGATCATCAGATGCAGCATTCTCCACCTGACCTCAACATTCTGAGCCTGACTATAAATGCTCCCGTACCTTCCACCCCAGGTAGATTTGTTTGTGACTTGAAAAAGCCCATTGTGTGGGTGAAACGTTGTCAATAAAGGATCACATTAAACTGCATATGTGTTTATGTTTCCATCTACAACTCTGTTAGAAAACCAGTACTTACCTATGTCCTTTCTAAATCTAAATTTATCCAACTTCAATCCATTATTTCTGGTTCTTACCTGGTTCGACAAACTCAGTACTTTATTAATATTTCCCTTGTTTATGCCTGTCATCCACGTATACACTTCATTGATATCTCCTCTCATTCTACGCCTCTCCAGAGAGTGGAATTTTTAAGGGTTTTAAATTTCTATTTTTCAAACGGGGGGTTCCTTAACAGAAAATCATTTTAGTCATTCTTCTTTTGTTCTCAATGAGTCTATGTCCCCTGTATAAGGAGACCAAAACAAAACACATAATCTAATGGGGCCCTCATAGTGATGTATAGAGGGAAAAAAATTTTGGACTTTTTTACTTATACTTTTTGAGAAAAAACCAAGAAATTGTTGGCCTTTTTGGGCCGCAAAGGGGCATGCGTTTTGGGTTTAGATTTTGTTTACCATGACCCAAAGTTTTTTTCACATTTGTATGATCAAGTTTAATTCCCTAGATATACTTCGGGGGTTATTTTCATTACCAAGGGCGTACTTACACTTATCCACATTGAACTTCATCGCCTTTTTCGCCCAAAAGACATTAATTTGTCCAAATCGTCCTGGAGTCTTTGACGCCCTCCCAGAGTAAAATTTATACGGCCTATCTTTGTATCATCAAAACTTACTCATGTCACTCGTAATCCCCATCAAGGTCATTAATGTAAAATTTTAACAAAAGGGGGGCCCAAAACTGTCCTTGTGGAACGCCACTAGTGACTAATCCCCCTTCAGATTTCATCCATTAATGGGAACTCTTGCTTTTAAATTTGGGAAGCCTCCCAAAACCTGCTAGAAATTTTTCCTCCCAACCTGAGCTGCCACTTTTTTTTAAAGTCTCTTGTGAGGACTTTATCGAAGTTTACTAAATCCAAAAAAACAATAATATTCCTTATCACTGTAATGCCCCAAATTTTCATTGAAAGTCAGTAATTTGTCAGGCAGGGAAAGACCTCTCGTGAATCCATGCTAAGATTTATTTTTCAAGTTATGCTCTTCAAGGTGACTTTGATAAGTCGCTTAATTGATTCTAATTAAATTTCCCCCTATAGATGTCAGGTTTTGGACGGTAATTTTAAAGGGGTGGGGGTTTTCCCCCGATTTGAATTGGGGCCCATTTGCCATTTCCACAAATCTGGCACAACACCCGGAAAATTGGGCGCATGAATACACTCGTTAAAGGCTGCTAAGCTCTACTTGCATTCCTTTAAATACCTGGAAAAAGCTCATCGGGTCCCGGGGGCTTATTTTGCTTCAGTTTTTCTTTGTTTAATAACCTGTCCTCTTACAGAAAAATTGTAACTTAAATTCATAAAGGGAAATAAAAATTTTTAATTATGGAATCTCATTTTTCTCTTCCCGTGTAAAAACTGACAAAAATATCATTAATTTGGAAAAAACATTTCCCTTCATTATCCCAGGGGTCCATTCCCATTTCGGGTCCTCTTTTCCTTTCCCCTTTGTCCTTAAATTGAAAGAACCCTTTGGTTGGTTTTGTTTTTTGCTCTCTAAAATTTTGTCAGTTTAGCCTTTTTAATTCCCTTTTTTACTATTTTTTTTAAGTGAACATATTGGTCAGAAGGTTTAACCCTTCCTCTTCTGATGCGCCCATAAATTTCCCTTTTCCCCCCCAAATAGATGCTTTAGCCCCCCTTTAACCCATTTGGGGATCGTTATTATTAGACTTAATTTCTCCGGGGGAATGTATAAATCTGGGCACTGTGTACATTTTAAGAAAACAATCAAAAAAGCAGATCCCTTCAAAACATAAGTAGATTATCGTAAAAAAATCATTAGCTAGATAACCCCAATCAAGATTAACAAATGTTCCCTAAGTCCATTATAACGGCAGAACGAAAATCAGGGGTTTTACTGTATTTTCATTATTTTTTCTTCCCAATTAATGCAAAGTGATGGTTTTTTGGGTAAATTGCGCCAATTTCAGTGATCTCCAGATTTTCCCAAATGTTTCCTTTTTTGAAAAACTAGGGGCTAGCAAAAAATTACCCCCGGGAGGGTCAGTTACACTCTGTTTCAAAAACAGTCCTGAAATTTTCCAAAAAGTCACTGGACTTAGATTACCCATCAAGAAAATTTTTATCAATTTGACTAAAGTTTAAAAACCCCCACGAAGTTACTTGTCCAGAAGCCCCCAAAAAATTTTTACCCAAAGAAGTCTCCCCTTTTCGGATCCAACCTGGAGGTCGGGTTTTTAACCTAGAATTAGTTTTTCTTGACCCTCTACGAACCTCCCAAAAAAACTTGTTTTCGCTCCATCTATTTTTAAACCGTTTTATGCAAAAATTTAAAAATTTTCTCGAACTACAAGCAACCCTCCCCCCTTTCCCCCAAAAACTATCCCCAATGAAAAAACTTAAATCCCTAAATATTACACTCAGCAGTCATACCCGACCTTTAAATCATACCACGTTTCAGTTAATGCAATGAAACAAAGTTCCAGCACATGCTACCAAAAGTAGTTCATTAATTTTATTTTTTGCACTTCGAATGTTAGCATAAAATACTATCTTGTTTTTTTTTTCTGACATTTTTTTTATTTATCTTTGTTTTTACACAATTTTTGAAATTTTCATTACCCAGAGTTACTCCATGACAGTTACTATTAAGATTCTTAATATCAGAGCATACGTCAATATATCCATACTCATTATTTATCATTTCTAAACCCATACCTCTAACTAATCCTAGTTTAAAGTCCTAACAACCCCCTCAACTGAGTTAGTAAAAAAACCCACACCTGCCCTGGATAAGTGAACCCCATCCCTGGCATACATGTCATTTCGTCCATAGAAGTTGTCCCAGTTGTCAATGAATGGTACTGCATTATCCTTACAGTGTTTATCCAGCCAACAATTAATACCAATTGCTCTAGTCAACCATTCATTACCAACACCTCTTCTTGGCAAAATGCCACATATAACAGGGCGCCCCCCTTCTTCCTAATTATGTCTATAGCTGTCCTGAACTTTCTAACTAAATCCTCACTTCTACGCTTGCCTACATCATTGCCTCCAGCACTGAGGCAAATAATAGGATTGATCCCCTTACAGTTCATGATGCTGTCAAGCCGGCTAACAATGTCCTCCATCCCAGCCCCAGGAAAGCAAACCCTCTGTCTCCTACTCCTGTCCTTCAAGAAGAATGCCCTATCCATGTATCTAACCTGGCTATCCCCAACAACAACAATATTCTTACCTTCCTTGTTGTCGTTCGTCGTGACGATCCCAGTAGTCGACTCACATTCGTCGGGTAGCACCGAGAATGCGTTGGAGGTTTCCACAGGAGTTTCCACAGCAGTCTCTTTCTTCTTCATCGTTTCTGGCTTTCCATTCGTCTTCTTGATCGTCAACTTCGTCGTCCCCTGCTGTCCAGCCACTGACCACGATCCCTGCTTGAGCTGAGGACTCGAAACAGGAGGACTACTACGAATCCTCTTGTTTTCCTCTGTCAATCGCCGTATCTCCATCTTCGCTACCCTCAATTCTTCCTTAAGTTGCTGGTAGAGTTGCTCGATGGAGGGCATCTTGGTTCAGTCCACGGGAGCACACAAGACACTTCTTCAGAGAGTTAAGTACACGTCACCAATGAGTTAAGTACAGGTCACCACTGAGCAGTCCCTCAACCTTGAGTCGATGTGTTCAGTCCATCAATCTTGAATAGAGTGAAGTCCATCGACTCAAGGTTGAGGGACTGATTACCTCATTCTCCTCCTGTCCTTCAAGTTTCTCCTACGTATGGACTGATGAAGCCACTGTGTGGCGAAACGTTTCCTCAATAAAGGTACACAAGAGTTGCACATGTGTCTAATTTACTTACCTATGTCCTTTCTAAATCTAAATTTATCCAACTTAAATCCATTATTTCTGGTTCTTACCTGGTTCGATACCCTCAGTACTTTATTAATATCTCCCTTGTTTATGCCCGTCATCCACTTATACACTTCAATGATATCTCCCCTCATTCTACGCCTCTCCAGAGAGTGGAGATTTCAGGCTTTAAATCTATCTTCATACGGGAGGTTCCTTACACAGTAAATCATTTTAGTCATTCTTCTCTGTATGTTCACTAATGAGTCTATATCCATCCTGTAGTAAGGGGACCAAAACTGAGCAGCATAGTCTAAATGAGGCCTCACTAGTGATGTATAGAGCTGTATAATAACTTTTGGACTTCTGTTACTTATACTTCTTGAGATAAATCCAAGTAATCTGTTGGCTTGTGCGCACCTAAGCACTGCTGTCTTGGCTTTAGATTCGTTACCATGACTCCAAGTCCTTTTCACATTCTGTATGATCAAGCTCTACTAACTACATTTATAGCTTCGGGGTTATTTTCATTACCAAGGGCTAGTACCTTACACTTATCGACAATGAACTTCATCTGCCATTTTTCAGACCAGGACATTAATTTGTCCAAATCCTCTTGGAGTTCATTGCTATCCTCCTCAGAGTGAATTATACGGCCTATCTTTGTATCATCAGCAAACTTACTCATGTCACTCGTAATCCCTTCACCAAGGTCATTAATGTAAATTATGAACAAGAGAGGGCCCAAAACTGATCCCTGTGGAACGCCACTAGTGACTAATCCCCACTCAGATTTCACTCCATTAATGGTAACTCTCTGCTTTCTATTGGTAAGCCATGCCTCTATCCATGCTAGAACTTTACCTCCTATACCATGAGCTGCCACTTTTCTTAAGAGTCTCTTGTGAGGCACTCTATCGAAGGCTTTACTAAAATCCAAATAAACAATATCATATTCCTTATCACTGTCAACTGCCTCAAATGTTCTATTGAAGAACGTCAGTAAGTTTGTCAGGCAGGAACAACCTCTCGTGAATCCATGCTGAGATTCCTTTATCAAGTTATGCTCTTCAAGGTGACTTCTGATAATGTCAGCTATAATTGATTCTAATAACTTGCCCACTATAGATGTCAGGCTTATTGGACGGTAATTTGAAGGAGTGAAACAACAATATTGTTTCATTGTATGAAACAACAATATTGTTTTATACTATGGAACAATGCTCTTCTCCAGATTGAGGGACTGACCACCTCAAAACTTTAAGGGTGGTGGACTGATTACATCGTCTTCAAGTATCTTCTGCTTCTATCAACTTTTCTGTACTAGACTGAAGAAGCCTACTGTGTAGGCGAAACGTTTCGAAATAATGATACCTAACTGTTGCATATGTGTCTTACCTAACAACCTGTCGGTATTTTATACCATTTTAATGTTCATGTGTCCTTTTACTTTACATACAACACAGGAGTCACATGATCTCATCGTCTACCTGTCCTCATCCCAACATGGCATTCTTCAGGTCACCATGCGCCACTCACACTTCACTCTCTGCCTATATATAATGTTTTTCTACCTCTGTACATTAGAAGTGATCAAGGTCCCAGGACCAAAACGTTTTCTAATAAATATGTCATAGTGTTAGCTATATGTCTTTCTAAACCAACTTGTCGGTATTTATTACCAAGGTTTATTCCAAGGAGGATATTGCTAGCCGGATTGACAACATCATGAATGGTAATTGGATCAATCCTATTATCTACCTCAGTACTGGAGGTAATGATGTAGGCAAGTGTAGAAGTGAGGATTTAGTTAGAAGGTACGGGACAGCAATAGACATAATTAGAAAGAAGGCGGGGCACAATTAATCTTAGCTCATCTATCTTATTTCTTACAATCCTGCTATTAATATAGTAAACCTTAAGGGAGTTAGTATATCCCTGCCCTCTGCTGTCTCCCTTTGTTTGCTGACCTGATCCATTGTCTTTATTTGTAACTTTATAATGAATAATGTCTTTTAAACAATTACTGTTTTCAACCCTAGTGCTGCAAACTGTATCCTGCACACACCTACACCTCTATCTTCTATCAGTGTAAAATCCTAAACATGTCAGCAATGGCCCTCCCAATCGAGTTAGCAAATGCTGCCACCCCTACCCCAGAGAGATGCACCCCATCCCTTGCATACTTATCATGTTTGCCATAAAAGTTCTCCCAGTTGTCAATGAATGAGATTGCAAGTTCCTTGTAGTATCTGTCTAGCCAGCAATTTACACCAATTTTCCTAGACATTCATTCATTGCCCACTCCCTTCTAGGCAAGATGCTACATATGATTGGGATCCCTCCCTCAGACCTAATTAAATCTACAGCTGATCTTTGCTTACCTAGCAACTCCTACCCTTACCGATATCATTTTCACAAGCACTGAGACAGATAATTGGCTTGTTCCCATTTCCTGACATGATATTATCCAACCTGTTGACTATGTCACCAACACCAGCTCCAGGAAAACACACTCTCTGTCTCACCTTATTCCTATTACAGAAAACACAGTCCATGTATCTTATCTGTGAGTCACCAACCACAAGAATGCCTTTTCCTCTATTAACAGGGGAGGTAGTGCCTTTATCTTCACTGACCACTGAAGTACACTCGTCCTGTAAAACAGAGAAGCGATTTCCTACCTTCAAATCTTCTCTCATAATTTTCCTCATTTTGATGCTCCTCCCATTACTGGGAACCACTCGTCACTTGTAGCAGGTGCTGGACTGTCCTCACCACCTTCAGCCTCCTCACAGCGAGTGACAGACTGCTGCTCACTGCTGGTAGCCTCATTCCCCTCACCCACTCCAGCCACCTCACTCACTCCCAAACCCATCGAGGTGAACCTTCAGCCTCCTAATTTACTTCTGGAGAAGTAGGACCTCCTCCTTCAACACTCTAACCTCAGATTTTAAAATACAACCTAAATTTGAAACTACCCAAGCTTTTAGCTTCAATAACCCTACTGTGTAGACTGTTCCACTAAACAACCACTCTATTTCCAAACCGGTACTTTCCTATATCCTTTCTAAATCTAAACTTACCTAATTTGAATCCATTATTGCGGGTTCTCTTTTGGAGAGATATCCTCAAGACCTTATTTATATCCCCTTTGTTAATACCCATCTTCCACTTGTACATCTCGATCAAGTCTCCCCACATTCTTCGTCTTACAAGTGAATGTAATTTAAGGGACTTCAGTGTTTCTTCATACGGAAGATTTCTAATACTATGTATTAATTTTGTCATTCTTCGCTGAATGTTTTCTAACGTATTTATATCTGTTCTGTTATATAAAGACCAGAACTGAGCTGCGTAATCCAGGTGAGGCCTTACTGTCATCTGGCATCTTGTTCCTAGTGAACAGGATGGCAGATGCTAACATAAATTTTAGTGATCTCTCACCAGGATCAAGTGAATGGTCTAGTAATATGGTTCCAGAGCAGGATTTTTACTCGGGGAATCTATTTGGCCTGGAATGGAGACGCAGAAGTATCACGAAGTCAGTATGGGTCCGGCAGAGGGCTATTAATAGATCTGGGAGACTTGAACTTACGCTCTACCTCCACTGTTAGCAGCAAGTTGGGAAGACGAGGTGGAAGTAGACAGGTGAGGCTGAGAGGATGAAGGGTGGCCTTGATGGCTGAGGAGTATTGTTGTGTTGAAGAAAACCTGCTTGCTGAGTGGTGAAGTTCCTAGATGCTGCGCTTTCAACGAGAGGGACCGCATGAGCGTTTCTAAATGCCAACGAAGTCCACACAATGAGACATCGCCCAATTTAGGAGCAGTAGACAGATCTGGAGATGAGATGGCAAGAATACTGCAGTATAACACAATGCTCTATGCCCTCCGTCGACCCCTTCATATTTCTGCCTCGCTTGCCCAATAATTTGTAGAGAGCTTTCCTCTGGGCCAATAGCTGCCCCCAGTCAAGCCAATTATGTCCTTTACTACTAGCCAGTGAAGCTTGGGAAATGCTGAATAGAGTGGTTGGTTTTTTTATGTATGGTATCTCCACTGTCAGGGGTTGATCTATTTTATGTCAGCTGTTGGGCCAAACATGTGTTTTATATTATGTGAGTTAGCTCCTTGCTGGGAGGGATCACCGTAGAGATAGGATGCATTTCGTTTTCAGATGGAGAAATGTAAACACCAATCGGCTCGCCGTCAGAAGAGGAGTTGTTTTATATGAGGGATGGGATGTTTTTGTAGTTCCGAGAAATAGGCTAATAATGGGTCCTGGTTGCAATTCCTGCCTTGTCGCGAATGGTCGCGGAAGGATGCAAGAAAAATGTGACCTTGTGGTTGTGTAGTGGTTCAGTTGCAAGTACCTGAGGGAATAATACCCACTTGAGTTATTTTCCAAGCCAGAAAAACCTTAAGTGGTTTGGCTCAATGGTTAATTAGCGAGGGTAACTACAGAAGCTAATTTATTTCTAGTGAGGTACGGAAAGGTACTGGAGCCAGATACTAAGTTTTAAGGATGATAAGAAGGTTTTGCACCAGAGTCATTGTTATTCGGTTCCTCTGCTAGTTTTTTTATTATGCTGATCTGTGTAATTTGATATTATCTGTTATCGTATTGTAATAGAATTAAAGGGTTAGGATTAAAACAGTCTAATAACTTATGAAAATTTGTCCTAGTTCTCAGATATTTTAAACTTGGGGAGAAAGGGGGATGTGATGTAGGTCATCTCTGCTTGTGAGGTCAAAAGGTTGACCCAACCAGCCAGTGTAAATTGTCACACCCCATGCCTTGGCAAGGAAGTGTGATACTGTCATGACTCCTGGCACTGTCTCTGTCTCAGTTCTTTTGTTCTTGACGGCGACAGTAAGGTGGTGTGACACATGGAGGATAAACCCCCAAAACCTGGGGTTAAGGGGAGATGCAGGCAGGACGATATAAATTCTACGAAACAGCTAGAGAAGAGATTCTGGCGAAGCTATGGCCTGTGTGTAGAGCTCTGGCCCGAGATTTTTCGGGAAGAGCTGCTGCTTGTGTGTGGAGTTCTTAGAAATGGCCTGTGTACGGGAGTTCTGGACAGTCGAGTGTGTAGTGGGCCATGTAAGGTGGAGCTCAGGTCAGCTGGTTGGTGAATTAAGAGTGAGTACAAGTCTGTGTTTCTAGTCACATTACCACCTCCTCCTGGTAATAAGTTCCATAGGTCAATTATTATGCTATGTAATTCTCCGTATTCCCTCTCTTTATTTGATTCAGTAAACTATAACCATTGTTCCCGTTTATATTTGTACCCTCTTATTCTATTCCCTCTTTTGTTAAGCACTGGAGAAATACAGACGTGCTCACTTGCTGGAATACAGTAGGCAGAGAGGGTATAGGTCTCACAACATATCATTGTAGCGCACTGATTAGCGGTAGCTGTAAAGAGGTTTAAGCTAAACACTCACACTGCGCCACGTTGTCACTTTATCCTGACATTAACACCCACTGTGAGGTTGAATTCGTCCTTTTTAGCTTACAGTAAGAATGAGGGATAAAATGTTGTTGCTGGTATGATTAAGTTTTTGATTGTTGTGAGTTAGACTGTTTTTATCATCTTGGTGAAAATGATACATCTTATCGAAGTTCTTATCTTCGGTGTGATATCAAAGCTCATTTTAAAAGTAATTATGTAAATAAACCAAAGCATATAATATTGTTTGAGAGTAATACTCACCTTGTTTGAGAGTAATACTCACCTTGTTTGAGAGTAATACTCACCTTGTTTGAGAGTAATACTCACCTTGTTTGAGAGTAATACTCACCTAGTTTAAAGTAATACTCACCTGTTTGAGAGTAATACTACTGAGTTTAAGAGTAATACCAAAGAGTAATATCACCTATATCCATTTTAAATGTCAATATTCACCTAGTTTAAGAGTAATACTCACTTAGTTTAAGAGTAATACTCACCTAGTTTAAGAGTAATACTCACCTTCCCCTGTGAAAGCATTTGGTCCTCCCATTATTAGACTGTTGCCCTGAAATGAACCAGAATAGGATGAGTTATTTTCGACACCTGTCACTGAGAATCACACCTGTCATTGAGAATCTCACATGCCATTGAGAATCTCACATGTCACTGAGAATCACACCTGTCATTGAGAATCTCACATGTCACTGAGAATCTCACATGTCACTGAGAACCACACCTGTCACTGAGAATCACACCTGTGAAAGACCTCTCATTGCTTGTACTTTCCGGTACTTGTTAATTTAATCTGGCTTCAACATACACTTGTGCCGTCATAAACATGTACTACACTTGTAGTATCCTGAAAAAACTTGTCATGAACAATTATACTTGTCACTAACACTTGTTATAAATAAGCACATTTGTCATGGAACACCTGTAATTTCTTAAAGGAATACCTGTCACCTATCACTGAACACCTGTCACTTCTCATGGAAAACCTGTCACCTCTCATGGAGCAACATTTACATGTCATGGAAGACCTGCCACCTGTCATGGAACAACCGTTACATGTCATGGAACACCTATCCCTGTCATGGAATACCTGTCATGAAACGCCCGTCATGGAATACCTGTCATGGGACACCTGTTATGGGGAATTAAGGAAGTGTGTGTGGGGTCACGGCTGAGTCGGGTTAGTGGTCACTTGTTTCAGTCGTGAATTCGGTCTGAAGCCTGCCACGACACTCAGGGTAACTTCAATCAATGGGGTACTAACCTTTATTCCTCACAGTAGGCAGTGTATGTAAGCAGCTGTGGTAGTAATCTCTGGTAGTGGGTGGCCAATCACCGCACGAGTATGCAGAGTACTGATGTATGTTCAAGGTCTCGAATACTTACGCAGAGGTAGAAGGCCGGGAATCTCCTCAAAATACCTGGCGAGTCAGTTACAGCTGCCTGCTCCTGTTGCTGAGTGTAATGGGGCTATGGGACCCAAAATGTATTTATGTATCTGTAACAGTTACTCTGGAATACCTAATTATATTGAATTGATGGGGACTCAGCTCTAAATGTCATAAGGGCAGATCATTCTTATGGCTGTAAGGCAGCTGAGTCAAGCCTGTTTTTCTCAATATAATAGGTTATACTATAGACACACAAACACACAATTTAAATAAGTAGTTTATAAAGTTGTAATTCTTTTTGTAAAAATAAAATTAAGGAGTGGTATAATTGTGGTAACTGGAGAATTGTGCTTGGCAACAGTCTTTTGTTTTTGGTGGGTGTGGGAGGAGCTTAGCTAGGCTCCTCCCTCTCCCTCTCTTTCTCTCTCTGTTGCTGGACTTCAACCTGGCAGGACCTCTGGGTCTTCTATTTTTTTGGGCATTATGTGTACTCCAGGGGTGAGTTTTTATAACTTTAGTTGTGGCCACCATACCCAGGGTGACTAAAGTATGTCAAAACACTGGTTAGTCAAGAAGAGAGAAGGACAAAGTTGCTGAGATGCACCATGTGGGAGAACAGCTAAGGAGTGTGTAGATTTTTGTTTTGAATATGTGAGTGCTGTAATTGTATATTCTGTACATATCTATTTAGAATACAGTTATATTTTTATAGTAGTAGTTTAAATAACCTGTGAAGAGGGCTGGTGAAAGGATATCAGAGACACTCAAGATGATCAGCCATGATGTAAGTATTACCCCTAGACAGATAAGGCCATTAAGTAAAAAGCTACCCCACACTAGAACATATAGTGAGAACCTTACTATCAAAGTAATAAGACATAACAACATAACACCGAGGATACCTGCACATGGTTGGTATGTAAGTTACATAACTGGTAATTTACCGCTCACGGCCGAGGATTTGAGTATCTCGGTCACTAAATTTTTTGGGACTGACCCCTCAGCTCTCCCCGCCGACACTCAAACTGGCGGGCCGAGGGTGCCTATGGCTTAATTAATGTATGGGACGTACAGTACTACAGTGAGCTTAGCTTCAATATGTGTAGTAGTAATGTAGTAATTGCAGTGTATAATTAGCCTAGGAGTTACGAGGCTAATTTTTAGTAATTATGAATATAAAGAATTGACACCTCTCTAGGCGTCGTTCTCCCTTCCCTGCATTCCACCACCTGGGGGGTGGGCATAACGGCTCTGGAAAATACCGATATTTTTCCACAGCTGTTATGGAACTCCTGTCAGGGAATATTCATCATGGAACATCTGTCATTTTTCTCGGAACACCTGTCATGTAACGTCTGTCATGGAATATCTGTCATGGAACACCTGTCATCTGTCTCGGAACACCTGTCATGGAACACCTATCATGGAACACTTGTCGTGGAACACCTGTCATGGAACACCTGTCACAAAACACCTGTCATGGAACACCAGTCATGCAACACCTCATGAAACACCCATTATGGGACAGCCCATCATGGGACACCTGTCACTTGCCAGGGACTCACCAGGTCACTGAGTGCAGCACTGAAGCCAAGCATCGCGTCCTGAACGGAATCAACCTTGGGTACTCTACCTGATGATACAGACACAAGTAGGTGAGGACACTGAGGATAAAAATACTGTAGCCACAGTGATTAAGAACTAAGATTACTTTAGCTACAGTGATTAATAACTAAGAATACTGTAGCCACAGTGATTAAGAACTAAGAATACTGCAGCTAAAGTGATTAATAACTACGAATAATATAGCCATAGTGATTAATGACTAAGGATACCGTAGCTGCAGTGATTAACAACTAAGAATACTGTAGCTACAGTGATGAATGGCTAAAAATATTGCAGTATAGCAATTAATAACTAAGAATACTGTAGCTACAGTGATTAAGAACAAAAAATACTGTAGACACAGTGATTAATAATCAAGATTAATAACTAAGTGATTAATAACTGAGAATAATGTAGCCACAGTGATTAATGACTAAAAATACTGTGTATACCCTGTTGGGATTTATGTTTCCGCTTCAGGCCTCCCCTTTGTATTTTGCGTCACAACAATCCTGTCATCTCGTGGCTTTAGGCCTACTTGCAGCTCGCCCCACACTATCCTTTTCTGCTTCACTTATACACCCAGCAACCTAGATACAACAAGACTACTCTCTCTCTCCCACCTGGCCGGGCTGTCAGTATAGCTACTGAATCCCCTTATGTGTATACTTGTGTAATATAGTGTGGATCGTATCATCCATGTATATATTTAGGCTCCCTGGTCAGTAGGCTCAATGACTAGCATGTGTGACGTCACGTGACGCTGTTGTGAGCCTTTCGAGCCTGGGATCCTTCTCAGTTCCCATTAGACCTACCAACAGCTACAGGCAGGCTGGGCCTCCCTCTTCACACTCTGCCAATATATGTGTTACCATCCAACAAATGTGTTTATCTCCAACCATCATATCTCCTACGAACCCCCACTACAAATGGTGCCAGCAGAGGGCATGTAATTCTGACGATTACAGCGATTTCTGAAGATAAATTTCTACTGAGCCGGTCGCCATTTCCCTGCTTAGCTAAGCCTGCTGATGCTTAACATCCCAAGCCAGCTACCCTGAGCAAGCTTTCATCAGCCTATTACTTCCTACATACTGGTCATTCTCTGTGTATTAGTTTTATTTGCTTATTTGCATTACTTCCGAGGGGTTGACATGAGTTTGCAAAGTAAGCCAAGCCACCAAGCCAGTCTGTGGGGGCAGTCCAGTCAGTCCTACACTATCCAGCCTTGCCTGCCAAGCCAGCTTTCTACCCCTGCTGTGCTCATCATTACAAGTTATCAAACCAGCCTGTGTGAAGGGTTAAGCCAAGCCAGTCAGCAACTAACCCAGGTGACTTAACCCAGTACTCAAGCAAGCCACGTGGGTACAGTCTCCTCCATCGCTTTGTGCTTCCAGTTCTAGCTGTTCTGAGTGTTTTACCATCCCTGTGGTGTTGTGGTATTTTGTGGGTTTTTAAGCCAGCCTGGCTTAGAATATTTTCGTGCCTAGTGCAAGTGTCCCCAGAGTGGCTTACGCCGCTCATTCCATAGGCCCATGCAGTGTCTCAGCGCGGCTGCCTCAAGCACTCACCCAACTTCCCACTACCACTGTATTTTTTTTTTTACCCTTATCACAGGTTCTAGCACCATATTTTACAGACCACATAGGGGGTCAAGAGACAAGAGTGTTCCTTCGACCCTTTGTGCCTACCTAAAAGCCTCCTGTGTAAGTCCATCGTCGATTTAAGCGCAAATTCATTGAGGCGTCAACGTGTTGAGGGTAGCGAACGCCGCCAGCCACGAGACTGCAACTTCTACCTTTCTTCACCACCATCACTACTCTTTCTCCACCAACGTCGTTACAGTGATCATATTTTTATAGAGACATTTGCGAGTGTTGAGACAATTTTGAAGTGATTCCTGAGTGACATTTCTTTTCAGTGACTCTTGATCAGTGTTCATTATATCCTGTTTGCAATATTTTTTTTTCTTTCTTCAGTGTTAATTTTCGTGCTTTATTTTATGTCTGTTGTGTTGTGTTCATTTTTTTTATATACTTGAAGTAAATATTTTTCCAATTTTCCCTGTTGAGTGCAATATATAAGCAGTATAAACTTGTGTTTACACTTCACAATTATCTTGTGTTCACAGTATTGTGTTCCTTGTCTAGTAATTTATGCAGTGAAGCAATTCAGTAACTTGTTACCTTATATTCTGCATTACAACTCAGTGTTGTCTCAGTTATTTTTTTTTCTCCCAGCATTTGTGTACTGATTTTTTTTATTCATTCATTTGCCATTTTATTTTCTGTGTGCTGAACATTCTTGTGTTAATTCTTTTCATTTAGCCAGTGTCTAATTTGTCTTATCTCCACAGACAATAGTGCCATTATTTTGTTGAAGCAAGGCAATTATTTCTCAATTTTTGTCACCCCAAGCTTCATTGCAAGACAATTCTCATAATATTGTGCATATATTGATGTGTTGTGTTCCTGCCTTATTGTGAGTGTTAACCTTTCTCTGTTTTGTATTTTTGCCTCTATTATTTTTCATATTTCATTGAACAAATTCACTCTTAGTGCAATTTTTTTTTTTTTTTTTCAAAGTAAAACATTCTTTTGCTTGTTCAGTGTTGCTTAAGCTGCAGTTATGAGTTAAAGTGTTCAATCAGTGCATTCCTTGATAATTTTTTTTATTGTTTTTGTAAACTGTATTTTCTTGTGTGTGTAATTTTTTTATTATTGCAATATTGACTCATTTTGCAATAATTCTTGTGTAAATATTGTGCTGCCATTAATTATTTTCTTTCAGAAATTTTTACGTAGTGTTGTGTTGTGCAGGACTTTTGATTAGAAATTGTTATTTGCAATATTGCTACAGTTTATTACAGTGCAATATTCTGTGATTTCAGTTTTACATTCCTTGTTCTGTGCATAATATTTTATTCTTGTGTGTCATTTTGTTTTGTTTTTTTACATAGAATTGCTTTCCCAGTTTGTTTTATTTTTGCACAAAAATTTATTGATTCCATTTTATTATTTTTGCTTGATTTATCATTTTTTGTTGAATTTCTTTATTGAATTGAGAGTAAAGACAACTCACTGTGCCATTAATTCACTTTAAAGTAAATTTGAGTAAATTTGATTTGAGTAAAGTACAATTTCTCTTGATTTTCAAAGTGTTGTTTATCCAGTTGAGTAATTTTTTATTTTCATGTGAGTTTTCCTTGCTTACAGTGTGACTTGTCAATTTTTCTTTACTTATGCAGAATAGTTAAGTATATTCTTCCCATTTAAGTATACTGTGTTGTGTGTTCCTCAGTTATAATTTTTTTTGTTTCTTTAAACTCTTGTTTCACATTTTGCAAGCATGTCTCAAGTCTTCTCAAGCGATGCCTCAGCACATTCTGCTAGTCCAAGCAATAATGCGTCAGTCCAAAATTCGAGTAATTCCTTATCAAACGATAGACACACTCAGACTTCGAGCCTTCGCAATTTTAGTTGTGACCCTTATGATGCTATGCCATTGTTCAATGGGAATCCAGACAACCTGGAAGCATGGTTTACCGCTGTTCGTGCTAGGGCAAATGCCTCAGTAGATGTCCTTCCATCAGAGAGTTGTATAATTAATATCGGAAAGGAAAATTTAGCTAGTTCACCAGTCACCTCGAATGTCTTTAATTTAATCTGGATGAAGGACTTTCAGGGTCTAACCTACTGGCAAGATTATGAGCAATTAGTACATAACTATCTTGACCCAGTGAGAGTGACTGATCCTTTTGTTGTCCTTAAGGAATTAGTGTACAGCTCCGAGGCCAGAGGAATCATTAGATGAGTTTGCTCTTCGTTTAAATAACCTAATGTCCTCATTAGTTAAGGCCGGTCAAAGTTTCAAGTACCTTGCAGACAATGATAAACCAGCTCTTGAGGGGTTTGCCAAATTAGCAGCATTTGGCGTTATTAGTTAATGCCACCAACTTCAATGTATGTGTATAGTTCCAGTCCTCTAACTGCCGTATTGGGACCGCTTGCAGCCCTTGTCCATGTGCGTGACTTGTGTCCCACGGGAACCTTCCCCTATCGAAGGCCTACATCAGCCACTTCGACTAATCCCGTTCCTCCTCTTGTTTGTGCTACAACCAAAACTCCCGATCGAAATCACTCGCGATCGTCATCCAAAGCTAGTGTCAAGAGTTATCATTCCTGTAGCACTTGTAGTATGTACAGTACACATAGCCAAAGAACCTACTATAATTGTGGTTACCATGGCCATATCGAGGTAGATTGTCCTGATAGCCGCTCTAAGAGGTATCGAAATGCTGACGGGTACCAGTCCGATTTGCCTTATTGTACTTAACACAGAATTCATGGCCATGAGTGCAATGCTCTCTACAACATGCAGTACTCTAGATCCTTCCATGGCCATTCCAACCGCAGAGCCAGGAGAGGAAATAGAGGATGGGGTTCCTCAGAATAACCAGAATCAACCTCATTTTTCCAATGGGGGGGGAATTCGAGCGCCCCAGTCAACCCATCCCATGGTGACAGTAGATGATAATGAGTACACCATCCCCGTTCACAATTCCTTTGCAGCCTTAAGCAGTCTTGAGAATGACAATCCTGTAAATGATGTTGCTTCACACGTCTCTGACGTAGATGAATTTGGGGATGAAGTGGAACATGCCTTCTCCGATGACAACCCACCTTTTTGTTTGCACATAACTCCCAATGAAACGATAGGTCCTCTAGTGCAAGCATCTATTCATAATGCACCCGTTCATGTGTTCATGGACTCTGGTGCGCAAGTTAATATCATCATGTCTAGTTTGTTTAAAAATAAACAGTTACGACGTGTGCTCCTAGTAGAACCAACTACTGTAACCTCCCTAAGTGGAGTAGCTGGTTCCCTTCTGCGTGTCCGAGGCCAGACTTCCCTCACCTTTTCTATCCAAGGTAGAGACTTTACTGCTTCTTTCCTTGTTGTTGACCAGATTACTTTCCCTGTTGACCTTCGAATGGGATTTGCTTCCATGAAAGACTTACGTATTGTGCTTGACCCTTACTGATGGCATTCCCAAACTGACGACTTGATCATTCCATTTTGGGGTTACCAGCTTGGATCAGAGATCTGCCATACTGCCGCAGAGTACGACGTTCGGATTAAGTCCTTACAAGCCAATGCATTTTCCAGTAGCATACCCAAGCAGTCAGGCACTAGTAACTCTCTTACTCCCATCTGTGTTCCACCTACACCTTCAGACATGCAAGATAGTGTTCAGTTGCCTCAGGTGTCTGAGGATGCTCAGACTGCCTTGAGTGCTCAGCTTATCCCTGCAATGTCTTCTAGTCCAAGTAGTAGTTTCTCCATAGGAACGCCTTGTCGGAAAATGATTACTTGAAACTAGTAAGGCCATCTCTTGTTGATGTCACATGCCATCTGCAGAAAGACGTCTCTGTTGCGGCTAGTGCTCTCACTAGAGTGTCTGTTGTTGTTCCTAGTGTTCCAGATGGTGATAATGTCCTAGTTGACAGTGATTCCTGCAAGGTCAAGGGTTTATTTGTTGAACCTTCCTTACATGTTGTAAGAGACAGTAAGATCCATTTATTCCTTGCTAACACTTCTGGTCACAGTGTTCGTCTCAGAGCAAATACCAATCTTGTTGACCTGGTTCACTATCCTTACCCTGTTCAAGTACAGAATGACTTGCCACCTGACCAGTGGGTCGGTGCTGTTTCAACAGGGGAGACCTCATCCACTCCACTGGATCAATCCATCCCACCAGTTGAGGAGAAAGACTAGCTTCCACTGACTTCCCAGACGAGGTCCAACATTTGTTGACTCTGTTGAACAAACGTCGTAAAGCCATTGCCTTACAGGTGAGAAGATGGGTATAACGAACTTATTGTCCCATCGTATTCCACTTGAACCTGGTACTAGACCTATCTATATACCTGCATAGAGAATGCATCATTCCCAAGTTGCTGTCGCAGAAGAATTGATCAATCTGATACTCGATGATGGAGTTATCGCACCTAGCAATTCACCCTGGAATGCACCCTTGATCCTAGTACCTAAGAAGGATGGTACTTGGCACCCAGTGATTGACTTTAGGAAGTTAAATGTGAAAACTATTCCAGATCGCTTCCCACTTTCTGTATTTGGTGATCTTTTATGTAACATCAGAGATAACAAAGTCATCTCGACCCTGGACTTGTTACAAGGGTTTTGGCAAGTCCCTCTTCACGAGGACAGCCAAGAGTTAACCACATTCTCCACTCCCAGAGGTCATTATCACTTCCTCCATATGGCCTTGGATTACGATCCTCCCCTATCACATTCTCTAGGCTCATGACCAATATCTTTAGAGGTCTCATAGGTAAAGCACTTATGATGTACTTAGATGACGTAATCGTCATGTCCGAAGATGTGGATACACATTTGAAAAGACTTGATGTAGTACTTGGTAAGCTTGAAGAAGACAATTTAAATATCAAACTGTCCAAATGCCAATTTTTCAGATCAGAAATTAAGTTTCTTGGTCACGTAGTCACTCCTAGAGGGGTTACGACTGATCAAAGTAAAGTAACGGCAGTACTATATTTTCCATCCCCCAAAACTGCTGATGCCATAAGATTCTTTGTGGGTCTAGCAGGTTTTTATAGATCTTTCATTGCTAATTTTTCCTCCACAGCAGCTCCTCTGAGTTGCTTAAGAAAGATGCTCCTTTCGTTTGGACCTTCCATCAGGAAAGAACATTCCAAACACTAAAAGAAAAGCTAACGTCTGCTCTAATTTTGAAATTTCCAGATTTTTCTAAGCCCTTCTATCTGATAACTGATGGCAAGTACAATGCAGTTGCATTTGCTAGTCGAGTCCTTACGAAGGCTGAACGAAATTATACAGTAATGGAGCAAGAAACTTTACCAATAGTATGGTCTTTAAAGCACTTCCGAGACATTATTTACCAGTATCCTGTTCATGCCTTGACAGACCATGCACCACTGATACCTTTATTCCAGAACAAACAACCTACTGGAAGGCTAGCCAGATGGACCTTGACTATTCAAGAGTTCAATCCTACTTTTGAGCATTTACCTGGCAAGTCCAATGTAGCTGCAAGTCCAATGTAGATGCTTCATCGTGACATGTTAGTATAGTAACTGCAGAGCCTCCATTTATTGCCGAGGATGTAAAGAGTGCCCAAAGAACAGATCCCATGTGGTCTGGTGTGATTCGATTCCTGCTCCACGAAGACCTTATTCTGACTGTGAAGCCACCAGCACCCATTAGTGACTTTGTCATGAGTCAAGAATTACTGTATCAAACAGCCGAGTTGGGTACTCCAAGCAGAAGAGTGTACCAATTAGTAATTCCACAGTCACTAGTGAATGTAGTTCTACAGCTAGTTCACTATGCACCAGGTGTTGCACACCCTGGTATGAATCGTTCTGTGGAACAAGCCAGAATGAAATACTTTTGGCCACATATGGCAACTGACATTTCTGAGTATGTTAAGAAATGTAGTGTCTGTATGCAGCATAAAGGAAATGTCAATGGTCCTAACCCAATCCAGGTGTATCTAACTACTAGCGAACCGTGGAAAAGAGTTGCGCTTGATTTGTTAACCAATTTTAAATGTTCCCTCCAAGGCAACAAACATCTGTGTGTTATGGTAGACCATTTCACCAGATATTGTGAGTTAGTTCCTATTGCAGATAAGACTGCCGAGACAGTAGCTAAAGCGTTTAAAGAACGCATTATCTGCAGGCATACCATCCCTAAGTCCTTAGTAACAGATAATGGAGGTGAATTCTGTAACGAGATACTTGAAAAATTGTGTACCTTGTACAAGATCTCTAAGTCAACCATTGTTCCCCATCATCCTGCGAGTAATGGTTTGGCAGAACGTACCAATAAGAAAGTACTTGATGTCTTGAGAGCCACTATCAACCCCAATAGTGAAACCTGGGATGAAGTTATACCAGATGTTCAATGTGCCATAAATTCTGCTTCACAGTGCTTCCATAGGTGACACTCCACATTATGCATTGTACGGTGTAGACAAGCATTTACCTTATGAGTTGTTATATTCCACTCCGAAACCCAATTATAACCCTGATGATTTCATAGCAACTCGTACCAGCATAGCTCAAAGTGTTTTTAGAAGAATCCGTGAAACACTTCATAAATCAACAGCAGAATTTACTATAGTAACTAATAGCCGTGCTAAGCCGACAAAAGTTAAAGCGGGTTCGAGAGTAATGCTGACTAATTTCAACAAACATCTGCAATGCCTACGCTTGACCAAAAGTTTGTTGGCCCTTATCCAGTAGTTGAACATATCAATGGCAATGAGTATAAGGTTAGAGAAATTAGTACTGGTCAGTATAAAGAATTGCATTTAGATCATATGAAATTAGTATGCGATGTCGAGGATGATAATTCTACCCAGACTAATGTGTCAGTCGCTGACAATCCTCTTGACTCTGTATGCTCAACCTCTAATACTCAGCCAGGTAATCAACCCAAATGTCGTTATTCTTTGTGTACTCAACAAGTAATGAGAAACCCACAAGTATCTTTTGTAGATACTTGTTCAGATCTCCCTCAGTCAAGGCATGTGTTAGCCATTGCAAAGGAATTCAATACTCCCAAATCGATAACCATTTTGCATATGTAAATCTGACCCTCGCAGAGTTGGGTTTAAATGTACATAGTCTGTTGAATTAGATGTTCAAGATGAATGAAGTTGTCAACTGTGTGTTTTTTGTTATCAGCTGATCAGTTTTCAGATTTTTTTTTTGTGTGTGTTCACGTCCCCTCCGAATTCTGAGTTTAGCAGTACTGATCTGTGCACGCCAGATTTGCCTTTGCTGTTTATTTACTTTCACCTTTGTAAATATATATTTATTCTTCCTCAGAATCCATAGAGTGCATGAATACAGATCGATCGATCAATTCCATCCTTTATTATAATATGATTTGTACTTATAATTTGTAATGCATTACGTTAACATCCATTATGATACCATCCATTAGTTCTAAGTTACATATGTCTTTGTTATTGTATTGAATCAGCCCAGAGCCACCTGCCTGTTCAGCCTATAGCATAGTATTGTATGTCGAGACGACATACGTAACATGACCGAGCTGTCAGTATAGCTACTGAATCCCCTTATATGTACACTTGTGTAGCATATTGTGGATTGTATCATCCATGTACATATTTAGGCTCTCTGGTCAGTAGGCTCAGTGACTAGCATGTGTGACGTCACATGATGCTGTTGTGAGCCATTCACGCCTGGGATCCTTCTCAGTTCCCGTTAGACCTACCAAGCAGTTACAGGCAGGTTGGGCCTCCCTCTTCACACTCTGCCAGTATACGTGTTACCATCCAACAAGTGTGTTTATCTCCAACCCCCACTACAGGGCCTGCCCTTAGGGCCGCCAAAACACACCGCCTGTAACCCAAGGACTCAATAAAACAACACATTGCTTCCAAAGAGAATTCATTCTCCACCAACAAGAAATGTAATTTTGATGCCAGCGGTGGTCGTAGCAGCTGTGTTTTGCCCAGAGAGGGGACGGAAGATAAAGAAGATATCTCCACTATATCGACTGGTACAAGCAGTATCTATCCCTCTCCCAACTCGTTATTCCAGTGTTGTGTTTGCCACTCTCAGAATCCAGACACAAGTATAGCCGGGATCAGGCCGATTTCACTGAATTTCCACGAGAATCGTGACATCATCTGGGACTCTACAGTGCCCCATGCTGTTTCAAGTCACATGTTCAGCATCACCTGTATGTTGCTGCTGTTGTTTCAGCTCAGCATGGCTATTTCAGCACCCATTCCACCACTACCACTCAATGCTCACTCCCTCTCTGCTGTTTTCTCTTTGAATTCAGTGTGAATTTTCGCCAGAGCTGTATATCGGAGTGCCTGAGTTCACTCGAAGCCATGTGAATCAGCAAGCCACTTGGATCTCCGAGCCGTGTGGTTCTCCATGCTGCGTGGATCAACAAGCCACATGATTTACCAGGTCAGTGGATGATAATGCCACTTGATGCCCAAAGCCACATGTTGTCCATGCCTGATCAAGCCCGATATCCAAGCCACGTGTTGTCTGTTGCCTGACATCACCTCGCAACGTCACCATGCTGCCTGACGCTACGTTGTTACATCACCGTTGACTGACGTCACACCTGATGTCACTTCGCAACGTCACCATGCTACCACGACGTCACCTCGCTAAGTCACCCAGGACGTCACCACAGGACGTCTGCCACGATGTCACGTTGCGATGTCACCCCACGACATCACCTCACGACGTCACACCTGACATCACACCATGATGTCACATCGACAGTGTTATAGTTTCATAGTGAGCAATTTGTTATCAGTAATGTTCAGAAAGATTGAGAGAAAAAATATTGAAAATTTTCAGTATTGTATGTCACATGTTAATTCCTCTAAGTCATTGTTCCATTACAAGTGTCCTCACATGTTTGTGAATGCCTTAGTATCGATTTTTGCACAGAAAAGCATCATTTGCTAGTGCAAACCATGTTGTAATGATATTACTGCATGCTCAGTAAGTTTATTCAGGTATACACAAATACTGTTACATAGATTATCATACATAGCAGAATATGTGTTGAGAACATAGAATAACCCCAAGAAGCCCGACGAAATGACTTATTTCCATTGGGGCCTTTTTAATACCTTATTTTATACTATGAAGGAGATACTATCTTATTATTATACAGTAAAGGAGAGACATAAAAGAGATATACTAGGAATAAGGTAAAAAGAGCTATTTTCATTTACATGTGTGTTAGGTAAAAAAATAAAAAAGCATTCTCCTCCCTTTCTGTCGCTACATTCATTAGGTACCTTTTGGGTATCTTCTTGAACTGGCTCATGCTATGACTGACTTTGACATGTGCAGGCAATCTGTTCCAGTCCATTATTGCTGAACAATAAAAGGTGTTGAACAGATTGCCTGTATATGTCAAAGCCAGTCATAGCATGAGCCAATTCAAGAAGAAAGCCAAAAGGTACCTAATGAATGTAGCGACAGAAAGGGAGAATTATTATTCATTTTTTAGTTAACACACATGTAAATGTAAATAACTCTTTTTCCCTTATTCCTAGTAAATCTCCTTTATATATCATCTTGATTGTATAAGTATAAGATAGTATCTCCATAGTATAATAATAAGTGTGGGTGTGCGTCACACCATTGTGACCATTTGTCAACTGATACTTGTCAGTCCAAGGATCAGATTACGAGTGTTGTCTGGGCCCCTGTGTATAGAAAGTACTCATGCTCGCCTCTCTCGTAGACGCCACGTCAGAGTCATCCCTACTACGACTCACTCTCGCCGGCACCACCAAGATTTGCTGCGACGAGTTCCAGTAGTGACTGCCCTGCGACAGTGAACTCTGCAGCGACTACTACGATGACCGCTTCACCGTTCCAGACGAGACCGTACCCTGATATTTCATAGCTCAGCCGCAGCGATGTCTCCTGATGTGTTGTAGTATCTGTGAAGACCGCAGGAAGGCATGCAGTAATGCCTCAGAGGCTCATTGCATTGAACCACGATGTTTAAGCACACCCCCTTTTTTTTCTTCCCTCCCTGTAGGAAGCTTTTCTTGTCCATGTCCACATGGATATATAGGTTTCATTTTGTTTTTTGTGCCCTGTTCCGGCGAGAGAGAGAGAGAAGATTTTTTTTTCAGTCCCCTAATACGGTTAAGGATGACAGTGGGTAGTTGGCCTAACGAAGTATACCCTGTTGGGGTTTATATTTCGCGTCAGGCTGCCCTTTGTATTTCGTATCACGACAGTTCTGCCATCTCGTGGCTATAGGCCAGTTGCATCCCCTGAATGGGACCCAATGTATATTATATGTGTATATTATTTTACATATAATTTTATATTGCCGATATTTTCATTAATAGCTAAAAATGAAAATATTTTGCTTAATATAATTATTTGAATTGTAGGTAGGATGTTACATTTACAATTCACTGTACTTACTGTTGAAGAGTTGTGACTGGCTGTCCTCTTTCGCAAACTGCCTTGCTAACTACCTGCTCGCTAGTTTCAGTCATTGGTGTCAGGCAGTGGAGTAGCATTGACTAGTCACGTGATAGCACCTGAGGTTGGAGCTGCCCTCCCTACCTCACTTTCTCTCAATATCTGCTTCTTGTCCTGGAAGTATCTCTGTTGTATCTCGTCTCTCTGGCTGTTCATGATTTAGATTCTGTTTATAGTAGAATATGATTTCGTTGGAAAGCCGAAACATTCTTCTTGTAACTCTGTGTTCAGACTTACTGATTTTAGACGTTGTAGTCAGGGATTTGGTTATGCTGAACTTAGATTCAGTATTAAGAGAGTTTTATGCCTTTTATGGAGGATCTGCTGATGGTTCCCAGTTAGGGTCGTTATTTTGTCTGCTTGTTACTGACATTGTGCTGCTGCTTGGTACATTATTGCTGTTTGGAGAATGGTTCTTCTTATTGTTCAAGCAAGCTGTTTGATGGCTTTGATGGTCGAGAAGTTGTATTGTTTCTGAACTTGTTGTCAGTCACTGTTTAAGTCTAAGTCGAGTCGAGTCTTTCTGAGACATAACGAGCACTTTGAGCATATACACACATTTTCACACACACTTGTATACACTAGTATTATTCTTATATTTGATATTAATATACCAGATGGTACTTGTGAGCCGTACTGTTATGAAATGTGCCCTCAGCACTATACTGCTATATGTATAATTTAACATTGAACTGCAAGAGAAGTGTGGGAGCTTATATCCTAAATTATATTAAACTTATTTACTTTGATTTTGTCCACCTAGACAACTTTGTTATTGAAGATCACAAATTTTATTTCGTTGGTTTAAGTTCAACCAGTTGGAATCCCGAAGCACTATAAAAATGTGTCTTAACTTTAGGGGATAACTGGACTAGAATTTATTCTAACAAACCGTTACAAAACCAGAAGCATGCTAGATGCTAGAGGGGAATCAATAAGTTGACTTTCTGGTATTCTCTGGAGATGTCTATACTTTATGGATACTGCATTTTGTAACGAGGCATACCTTCAGCTCGCCCCACACTACCCACCAGGCTGGGCCTGCCCTCAGGGCCGCCACAACACACTGCCTGTAACCCAAGGACTCAATAAAGTTATACTCTCTTAGTGTACTCGTGGCAACCCTGCTTATCAAAGGGGAAATGTTGCATCTCCTGCCAAGTCTTTTGCTTTCGTAGGGAGCGATTTTTGTACGAAAGTTTGGTATTAATCCCTCTAGGATTTTCCTGGTGTATATTATCATGTATCTTTCTTGTGTATGTTCCAGGGAATACAAATCAAAGGACTTCAACTGTTTCAAGTAATTTAGGTGCTTTATCGTACTTATGTGTGCCTTGAAAGTTCTCTGTACACTCTCCAGATCAGCAATTTCGCCTGCCTTGAAGGGAACAGCAGTATTCCAGCCAAGAGAGAAAAAAATAAGCGACATGAAGAGAATCGTCATGGTCTTGGAGTCCCTAGTCTTGAAGGTTCTCATTATCCATCCTATCACTTTTCTAGCAGATGAGGTAGATATATTGTTGTTGTCTTTGAAAGTGAGATCCTCTGACATTATCACTCCCTAGTCCTTCACATTATTGTTTCGCTCTGTTGTGTGGCTAAAATTTGTTGTATACCTTGATACAGTTTTAATTTTCTCAAGTTTTCCATATTTGAGTAGTTGAAATTTCTCTTTATTGAACTTCATATTGTTTTCTGTGGCCCATTTAAAGATTTGGTTGATGTCTTCTTGGAGTCTTGCAGTGTCTTCGATGGAGGTCACTGTCACGGCAATTCGGGTGTCATCTGCAAAGGAAGACACGGAGCTATTGCTTACATCTCTGTCTAAGTCAGATAGGAAGATGAGGAACAGGTTGCGGGCGAGTACTGTGCCTTGTGGAATAGAGCTTTTCGCTGTAGCCACCTCAGACTTTACTTTACTTTACTTGCTATTACTCTTTCTTTTCTATTTTTCAGAAAGTTATAGATCCATCTACCAACTTTTCCTGTTATTCCTTTATCACACATTTTGTGTGTTATTACACCGTGATTGCACTTGTCGAAGGCTTTTGCAAAGTCTGTGTATACATCTGCATTTTGTTTTTGCTCTAAAGCATCCAGGACCTTGTCATAGTGGCCCAGTAGCTGGACCACTATTACTCAACCCAGGTGTGATCTGGGTTGAGTAATTGATAGATATCTAGGTGGTTGGCGATTTTGCTTCTTAGAACCCTTTCAAAGACTTTTATGATACGGGATGTTAACACTATCGGTCTGTAGTTCTTTGCAACTGTTTTATTGCCACCTTTTTAGTGACTGTGGTATGACCCCTGTGTCCATGCTCCCTCTCCACAAAATGCTGAAGGCACATGAAAGGGTCTTCTTGCAGTTCGTGATGAACACGGAGCTCCACGAGTCCGGGCCTGAGGCATAGTGCATGGGCATGTCATTAATTACCTTTTCGAAGTCTTGTGGTGTTAGGATAATATGAGAGATTTTTTAAATGACCAAATTTTGGGTCTCGGTGTTTCATCAGGGGCCATGTCTAGGCCTGTTTTGGCCCCTTCTGTAACAATATGTCGAATCAAGCTCTGGTCTAGTTGTCCATGAACAGAGATGCCATTTTAATTTGGGGATTATAATTAGAGGATTGATCAGACTAAATAAAATTTATAAAAACATAAGAACATAAAGAAGGAACACTGCAACAGGCCTACTGACCCATGCGGAGCAGGTTCATTCCCCTCCCCCCCCCAGATTAGTCCAATGACCCACCCAGTTTGAACATTAAAATGGTATAAAATACCGACAGATTGTTAGGTAAGACACGTATGCAACAGTTAGGTATCTTTATTGTGAAACGTTTCGCCTACACAGTAGGCTTCTTCAGTCAAGTACAGAAAAGTTGATAGAATCAGAAGATACTTGAAGACGATGTAATCAGTCCATCACCCTTAAAGTTTTGAGGTGGTCAGTCCCTCAGTCTGGAGAAGAGCATTGTTCCATAGTATGAAACAATATGGAGAAGAAGTGACAGGATGGAGCTTTTATAGCGCCAAGAGGTGAGACTAGGAGAGGTAAGAACTCAGATGTTGAGAGGTCCCTCTCAAATCCAGCCCCTCTCACTAGTGGAAGTTGTCGAAGTTGATTGCAGGTCTGTACCAAGATCCCCTTTGTGTTGCGTGCCCTGACAGATTGAACATTAAATGGTATAAAAAACACAATTGTTAGGTAAGACACGTATGCAACAGTTAGGTATTTTTATTGTGAAACGTTTCGCCTACACAGTAGGCTCTTCAGTCAAGTACAGAAAAGTTGATAGAAGCAGAAGATACTTGAAGACGATGTAATCAGTCCCATCACCCTTAAATTTTTGAGGTGGCCCAGTCCCTCAGTCTGGAGAAGACATTGTTCCATAGTTGAAACAATATGGAGAAGAAGTGACAGGATGGAGCTTTTATAGCGCCAAGAGTGAGACGTAGGAGAGGTAAGAACTCAGATGTTGAGAGGTCCCTCTCAAATCCAGCCCCTCTCACTAGTGGAAGTTGTCGAAGTTGATTGCAGGTCTGTCCAAGATACCCTTGTGTTGCAGTGTCTGACAGATTTGAACATTAAAATGGTATAAAATAACGACAGATTGTTAGGTAAGACACGAAATGCAACAGTTAGGTATCTTTTTTGTGAAACGTTTCGCCTAAAACAGTAGGCTTCTTCAGTCAAGTACAGAAAAGTTGATAGAAGCAGAAGATACTTGAAGACGATGTAATCAGTCCATCACCCTTAAAGTTTTGAGGTGGTCAGTCCCTCAGTCTGGAGAAGAGCATTGTTCCATAGTATGAAACAATATGGAGAAGAAGTGACAGGATGGAGCTTTTATAGCGCCAAGAGGTGAGACGTAGGAGAGGTAAGAACTCAGATGTTGAGAGGTCCCTCTCAAATCCAGCCCCTCTCACTAGTGGAAGTTGTCGAAGTTGATTGCAGGTCTGTACCAAGATACCCTTGTGTTGCAGGTTGTTACTCACAGTGAAGAGCCTATCAATAAAAGTAAACATCCTACCTATAAACATAGCTAACAATATAGAGGCAGATAATAGTATAAAGCACAATATCATTATTTTATCCATTAATAATGATATGGGCAATATAGTATTAAGTTAATAGGAAATTATATACTTATAACATTAATTATTAACACTGGGCTCAAGCAGAGGACGCAACACTCGGTCATAAAAAAAATCATTTAGATTGTCGACCCTGAGTCTGGTTAATTGGTCACTGAACACCGAGTCGTACTGGGACTTTAGTATCTCACTCATATCTTTGCTGTCATCTGTGTAGGTCCCATCTCGTCTAAGAAGGGGTTTAATACTGGATGTTGTTTTGCCCTTAGATTTGACATAAGAGAAGAAGTATTTTGAGTTTCTTTCAATTTCCTTTATGGCTTTAAATTCTTCCTGAGACTCTTGTCTCCTGTAAGATTCCATAAGCTTAAGTTTGACATTTGCTCTTTCTCTGACCAGTGCCTCCCTTCGTATTTCAGATATAATGGCCCCTTTCAGCAGCTCTGTGATTCTTTGCCTTCATCTCTAGAGAAAGCGTCTCTCTCTTTCTAGTTTACATCATCTCTTTCTTCTTCTTTATGGAATATACATCTTAACAATGCAAAACAAGCCACGAGGGGGGTGGAAATCTTTAGGATAATATCTTTCACATATCTCCATACGTCATCAGGGAGGTAGCAAACAGTATGCTATTAACAATAAATAAAATTGAAATAAGTAGATGAGTAATTTCATTTACACACGGGTACACGTAAGTATAATTATCAAGCATAGTGTAAATTACCTATGGTAACCCCCCAAAAGTCAGATAAATTGAATAATAATTCGGAAAGCGAGCATAAGTAGGAAGGAGTAGGAGAAAGAATCTTGAGGGTGAGGAAGGGGAAAGAGGAATGAGAGAAAACAGTGGTGGTAATTATAAGGCGGTGGAGTTTACTCACCATTGTAAGGCAGGAGCAGGTGTGGTTGCTGGCCAGGCTGGGTCAGTACAAAACAAGCTCCTCGGGTTTGTATACTCTTGGGCTCCACTCGCGGGTACCGTGGAGCACATGCCTGGTGATGATCTTAATATTGGTGGTGGTCGTTCTGCTTGTATGGATGGTGGTAGTGGTATTGGTGTTGTGTTTGTGGTGGTGGTGTGGTGGTGGTGGTAGTGGTAGTGATGTTTGTGGTGGTGGGAGTAGCGATGGTGGTGGTGGTAGTGATAGTGTGGTGGTAGTGTTTAGTGGTAGGAGTGGTGGTGGTAGTGATAGTGGTAGGAGTAGTGGTGGTGGTAGTGGTGTTGGTGGTGATGGTGGTGTTGGTGGTGGTAGTGGTAGTGATGGTGGTGGTAGCGGTGATGGCGGAATCAGTAATGGTGCTTGCAGTGATGATGGTGACGAGAGGGTAATGCTTCTCACTATCACAGAGTACACAACACAAGTGTGAAACTCACACTAGATCAAGCACGTTCAGAAGATAGAGAAGGTTACATGAGAGGACCATATGTAAGACGAAAGTAAAAGAATTAAACCTGGTGGCATTAGATGATAGAAGGGCCAGGGGAGACATTATTACGACGTACAACATTCTTAGAGGACTTTTTAGGGTGGAGATTGAAGGCTGAAGACATTAGACATGTCTCCACATGTTAAGGAATATATCCTAGCACTGTCACTGGCAGAATAAGAGGCTGTTACTATAAGCTAAATAAGTATACATGTTGAGAAGATACCAGGAAGTTTTGAGCAGAGAGTTAGAACAATACAGTGGATTACAAATATAGTGTCTGAACAATACTATAATCGTTCATTACAAACACAATAAGGAGTTAGAATCATGTGCGATACTTGGGTTACATTATTTGAAGATTGATGGGCGAAATGATTTCAAATAAAGATACCCACATGTTACAAGAGGAGTTACAACCACAGGAAACTTTGTACATGTATATACATACATATATATACATACATATATATACATACACACACACACACACACACATATATATATATATATATAAAATATATATATATATATATAAATATATATATATATATATTATATATAATATATATATATATTATATATATATATATATGTGTGTGTGTGTGTGTGTGTATGAAATGTATACTTTGTGATAAGCCAAATACCAGTGACAGGACACCACAAGATTACTTGTTATTGTAGTTAAACAGACACATGAGGTACCAGAGACGTAGAGGGTTAAGATGCTGGAGGCGGTGCTGGAAAGTTTCGTGCACCAACGTGTTAGGGACAAAATCAGAGAGGGAGGAGAGGATGAACCAGCAAGGCTGTTCCCTGTATTCACCTTCAACAGTTTAGACTTCGGAGTTATTACACGTGAAAGACCACTCGGCACTAGTGATCATGTGATCCTGAGATTCAAGTACATAATAGAGTTAATAATGGAGACTTCACTGGATTGAGACAATTCCTGCATGAGTTGCGATGGAAAAGAGGGCTAGAAGGAAATAAAATAATGAAATGATCGAACACGTGACCACTAAGTGCAGGGAGGCAGAGGAGAAGTTCATACCAAAGGGTAACAGAAAAAATAGTAAGACCAGAGTGAGCCCATGGTTTAACTGGAGATGTATAGAGGCCAAAACCAAGTGTGCTAGAGAATGGAAAAAGTATAGAAGGCAAATGATTCTAGAATACAAGCAGATGAGCAGAAGAACCAGAAACGAATATGCAGGGATAAGGAGAGAGGCCCAGAGGCAATACGATAACGACATAGCATCAAAAGTCAAATCTCATCCATAGTTGTTATACAGTCACATTAGGAGAAAAACAACAGTCGAAGATCAGGTAAACAGGCTGAGGAAAGAAGGAGGGGAGCTCACAAAGAGTGACAAGGAAGTATGTGATAAACTTAACACAAGATTTAGAGAAGTATTAACTATAGAGGCAGAAATGCTTCCAGCAACCCATGGTGGCAGGGTGCACCAGCAGGTGTTGGACACAGTACACATAACCAAGGAGGAGGTGAAGAAACTGCTTGGTGAACTAGATGCCTCAAAGGACGTGGGCCCAGATAACATAACTTAATGGATCCTGAGAGAAGGAGCAGAGGAATTATGTGTGCGGTTAGCAGCATTCTTCAATAAATCTATCGAAACTGGGCAGTTGCCTGAGGCGTGGAAGACAGCGAATGTAGTTCTAATTTTTAAGAAAAGAGATAGATAGGCAGTGCTGAACTACAGACCAGTATCACTGACTTTTACAGTATGTAAAGTCATGGAAAAGATTATCAGGAGAAGAGTGGTGGAACACATTGAAAGAATTGGGCTCATGCATGACAATCAGCACGGCTTCAGAGAAGGGAAATTCTGTGCCACAAATCTACTTGAGTTCTACGATAAGGTAACAGAAGTAAGACAAGAGAGAGAGGGATGGGTAGATTGCATCTTTTTGGACAGCAAAAGGGCTTTTGACACAGTACCACATAGGGGACTAGTGCAAAAATTAGAGGAACAGGCAGGAAAAATAGGGAAAGTACTGCAATGGATCAGTGAATACCTGATGGGAAGGAAACAATGAGTATTGGTACGTGATGAAGTGTCAGATTGGGCGCATATGTCGATTGGGGTTCCTCAAGGGTCAGTCCTAGGTCTGGTGCTGTTTCTTGTATATATGAATGACATAATGGAAGGAATAGGTTCAGAAGTGTCGCTGTTCGCTGATGATGTGAAACTGATGAGGAGAATACAAGTGGATGAGGATCAGGTACAATTACATGGGGAGCAGGACAGACTACAGGTCTGGTCCGACAAATGGCTCCTGGAGATTAAACCCAGTAAGTGCAAAGTCATGAACCCTGGTGAAGGACAAAGAAGACCACAGACGGAGTACAAGTTAGGGGATCTTGGGGTAAGCTTTATAATGAACACGTCCCCTGAGGCACACATCAATAAAAGACTGCTGCAGTATATGGGTGCATGGCAAACCTGAGAATAGCATTTTGACATCTGAGTAAGGAGTCATTCACGATACTGTACACCGTGTACGTCAGGCCCATACTGAAATATGCAGCACCAGTATGGAGCCCACACATAGTCAAACACGTCAAGAAATTGGAGAAAGTGCAAAAGTTTGCAACAAGATTTGTCCCGGAACTGAAGGGTATGTCTTACGAGGAGAGATTAAAGGAACTCAATCTGATGACACTAGAGGATAGAAGGGATAGGGGGTACATGATAATGATGTATAAAATACTGAGAGGAATTGACAGGGTGGACAGGGCTTGAATGTTTCAGAAATGGGATACAGGAACATGGGGCCACAATTGGATGCTGAAAATCCAGATAAGTCATAGGGATATTAAGAAGGGATATTAGAGTTGTCAGAAAGTTAAATAACCTGGGGAGAGAAAAATTGGAAGCAAGTTCCCCACATAGCTTTAAGAAGAGGTATGATAAAGCTCAGGGAGCAGGGTGAGAGTGATTTAGTATCAACCATTGAAAAGGCAGTGCCAGGATCTATGAATCGACCTCTGCAATCACATATAGGTGAGTACACCAAAAACACATAAACACACAACACACACACACAACACACACACACACACACACACACCCAAAACACAACACACACACACAACACACACACACGCACACCACACACACACCACACACACACAAAACACACACACACACACACAACACACACACACACCACACATGGCTGAGGTGGCAAGAAGAGCTCACTCGAGCAGACCAAAATTACTGTAATGGGCGATTTCAACCACAGGGAGATCGACTGGGGAAAAACCTGGACCACATGGGGGTCCCGAAACATGGGGAGCCAAGATGATGGATGTGGTACTTGAAAACCTCATGCATCAACATGTCAGGGACACAACCAAGAGAGAGGGGAGAGAGCCAGCAAGACTGGATCTTGTGTTCACCGTGAGCAGTTCAGACATGAGGACATCACTTACGAGAGGCCCCTTGGAGCTAGCGATCATGTGGTTCTGAGTTTGACTTATAGTAGAGTTACAAGTGGAAAGGTAACAGGAACTGAAGGGGACAGGCCAAACTAAAAAAGGGGGGACTACACAGGTATGAGAAAATTCCTGCAGGAGGTCATGGGACAGAGAAATGGTAGGAAAATCAGTAAACGAGATGATGGAATATGTGGCAACAAAGTGCAAGGAGGCAGAGGAAAGTTTGTTCCCAATGGAAACAGAAATAAAAGGAAGACCAAAACGAGTCCTTGGTTTACCCGAAGGTGTAGGGAGGGAAAAACTAAGTGCAACAGAGAATGGAAAAGGTACAGGAGGCATAGGACCCAGGAAAACAAGGAGATTAGTAGAAGAGCCAGAAACGAGTATGCGCAGATAAAGGAGGGAGGCCCAGCGACAGTATGAAAACGACATAGCATCGAAAGTCAAATCAGCCCCGAAACTGCTGTATAGCCACATTAGGAGGAAGACAACAGTCAAGGCCCCAGGTGATAAGGCTGAGGAAAGAAGGTGGAGAACTCACAAGAAACGATCAAGAGGTATGTGAGGAGCTCAACACGAGATTTAAGGAAGTATTTACAGTAGAGACAGGAAGGACTCTGGGGGGACAGACCAGATGGGGACACCAACAAGGAATACACCAACAAGTGTTGGACGACATACATACAGATGAGGAGGAGGTGAAGAAACTGCTAAGGGACATCGATACCTCAAAGGCAATGGACCGGACAACATCTCTCCGTGGGTCCTTAGAGAGGGAGCAGATATGTTGTGCGTACCACTTACCACAATCTTCAACACATCCCTGGAAACTGGGCAACTACCTGAGGTATGGAAGACGGCAAATGTAGTTCCCATTTTCAAAAAAGGAGACAGAAAAGAGGCACTAAACTATAGACCTGTGTCATTGACGTGTATAGTATGCAAAATTATGGAGAAGATTATCAGGAGGAGAGTGGTGGAGCACCTGGAACGGAACAGGAGTATAAATGCCAACCAGCACGGATTCACGGAAGGCAAATCCTGTGTCACAAACCTTCTGGAGTTTTATGATAAAATAACAGAAGTAAGACAAGAGAGAGAGGGGTGGGTTGATTGCATCTTCTTGGACTGCAAGAAGGCCTTTGACACAGTTCCTCACAAGAGATTAGTGCAGAAGCTAGAGCATCAGGCGCATATAACAGGAAGGGCACTGCAATGGATCAGAGAATACCTGACAGGGAGGCAACAACGAGTCATGGTACGTAATGATGTATCACAGTGGGCACCTGTGACGAGCGGGGTCCCACAGGGGTCGGTCCTAGGACCAGTGCTATTTTTGGTATATGTGAACGACATGACGGAAGGGTTAGACTCAGAAGTGTCCCTGTTTGCAGATGATGTGAAGTAGTGAGGAGAATTAAATCTGATGAGGACCAGGCAGGACTTCAAAGAGACCTGGACAGACTGGACACCTGGTCCAGCAAATGGCTTCTCGAATTTAATCCTGCCAAATGCAAAGTCATGAAGATAGGGGAAGGGCACAGAAGACCACAGACAGAGTATAGGCTAGGTGGCCAAAGACTGCAAACCTCACTCAAGGAGAAAGATCTTGGGGTGAGTAAACACCGAGCATGTCTCCGGAAGCACACATCAATCAGATAACTGCTGCAGCATATGGGCGCCTGGCAAACCTGAGAACAGCATTCCGATACCTTAGTAAGGAGTCATTCAAGACACTGTACACCGTGTATGTCAGCCCATACTGGAGTATGCAGCACCTGTTTGGAACCCGCACTTGATAAAGCACGTCAAGAAACTAGACAAAGTACAAAGGTTTGCAACAAGGTTAGTTCCAGAGCTAAGGGGAATGTCCTATGACGAAAGATTAAGGGAAATCGGCCTGACGACACTGGAGGACAGGAGGGTCAGGGGAGACATGATAACGACATATAAAATACTGCGTGGAATAGACAAGGTGGACAAGGACAGGATGTTCCAGGGAGGGGACACAGAAACAAGAGGCCACAATTGGAAGTTGAAGACACAAATGAGTCAGAGAGATAGTAGGAAGTATTTCTTCAGTCATAGAGTTGTAAGGCAGTGGAATAGCCTAGAAAATGACGTAGTGGAGGCAGGAACCATACACAGTTTTAAGACGAGGTTTGATAAAGCTCATGGAGCGGGGAGAGAGAGGGCCTAGTAGCAACCGGTGAAGAGGCGGGGCCAGGAGCTAGGACTCGACCCCTGCAACCACAAATAGGTGAGTACATACATAAGCCTGGGAAGGAAGATTGGGCAGCAGAGCTCATGAAAAGGAAAGAAGAGCAGGGAACAAAGTTAGAAGAGCTTAGCAAGTAAATGGAGGAGAGGATTGCTGCAGAGAGCAGGAAATGGAAGATACAAGCCACAGTAGCAGAAGCTATGGTACAGAGCTTGGAAGAGGAACTGAAAAATCTTAAGAATCAAAGACCAGTACGGGCATGACATCAGTACCTGCTACATTAGTCACAAACGAGGGGACTGTAAGGAACACAGGAGTTATGCTGTATGCAGAGGCCCTGTCAGACCACCTTGGAGCCTGGGAAAAGATGAGGAGCACACCAGAAAATAAAAGAGCTAAATTGTATGCAGAGGCCCTAACAGACCATAGCAGTGCCCAGGAAAGGCTGAGAACGGAAAATATCAGACCACTGAGCACAGGAACATCAGACAGAGAAGAGGTTGAAGGGAGGAATGCTACAATAGAGGCAACTAAATTGACTCAGGAGATGCAAAGGGTAATGCAGTGGGAAGCTGAAAGGGAAAGGTAAATTTTTGTGTATGGGCTCCAGGAAGCTGAAGAGGAAACTTATGAAGAAAGAAGTATCATGAAAGCAATAGGAGAGGATGCCATGACCCAGCTCACAAATTTTCTGATAATAGGGGGGTTTGCAACAGGTAAAAACTGGGCTGTCACAGTGATTTTCAAGGTAGAATGGACTCTCGAAACAGGATCCTGCAGGAGACAGCAAACTATGGGACATATTGACATACCAGAGGGTGTACCTCGACCATGGCAGAACACAAGAAGAAAGGCAGAAATTGAAAGAGAGGGTACAAAGACGCCAGGAGGAAAGAGAGAGAGAAAGATGGAGACGAGCAGGAGAAACCAGACTCAGGAGGAAGAGCAAATACAACCTCCCTCAGAACAACCTACAGAAGGACCTCAGTCACGACAACTCCAATGCAACAAAGCAATCTAACCCAAAACACACACACACACCATATGCACTGCCCCCATCCCTATCATCACAAACTTTACCCCCACAGCAACTCCCCATAGTTCCCCACCAGGTCTCCTGCTCCCCCAACCCCAACATTCTCCCTGGACCATGGTTTTAGAGAAGAAGTTGAAGGTTTGGTATATGAATGCAGATGGAATAACAATAAATGTGATGAGTGGCATGAAAGATTCAAGGAGACGTCCAGAGACAATATAACACTCACAGAAACAAAACTCACTGGGATAATAACAGACGCAGTCTTCCCATTCGGATATCAGATCCTGAGGAAAGTTAGAGAGAGCAGAGAGGTGGGAGAGGGGTTGCACTGCTCATTAAAAACCGATGGGGCTTTGAGGAAATGGAAGGAATGAACAAAATGGGCGAAAGGGACTACATAGTATGTACAATTTAGTCTGGAGGACATAAGGCAGTCATTGCAGTGATGTACAACCTCCCACAGACCTGCAGGAGGCCAAGAGAAGAGTATAAAGAGAGCAACAGAACAATGGTGAACACACTAGCTGAGGTGGCCAGAAGAGCTCACACAGGTAGAGCAAAGTTACTAATTATGGATGATTTCAATCAAAAGGAGACTGATTAAGAAAACCTGGAGCCACATGAGGGTCCCAAAATATGGGGAGCCATGATGACGGATATGGTACCGCAAAACCTCAAATATCAAAACTTTAGGGATACTACCAGAGAAAGGGGTGAGGATGAACCAGCAAGTCTGGGCCTCGTGTTCACCTCGAGCAGCTCAGACATCGAGGACAAGTGGAGAGGGTAACAGGAGTAGGATGGGAAAAGCCAAACTACAAGAGGGAGAACTACACATGAATGAAGAACTTTCTGCAAGTGGTTCAGTGAGAAAAAGAACTGGTAGGAAAATCAGTAAATGAAATGATGGACTATGTGACAACAAAAGGCAAGGATGCAGAGAAGAGGTTATTCGCAAGCCTGGTTCAGCACTTGGTTCTGTGAATTTAACCCTGCCAAATACAAAATCATGAAGATCGGAAAAGGGCAAAATCACAGAATATAGTCTAGGTGGCCAAAGACTGTAAACCTCACTCAAGGAAAAGGATCTTGGTGTGAGTATAATACCAAGCACATTTCCTGAGGTGCACATCAACCAGATAACTGTTGCAGCATACGGGCTCCTGGCAAACCTGAGAATAGCGTTCAGATACCTCAGTAAGGAATCGTTTAAGACTCTGTACCGTATACGCCAGGCTCAAACTAGAGTATACAGCACCAGTCTGGAACCCACACTTGGTCAAGCACGTCAAGAAATTAGTGCAAAGGTTTGCACCAAGACTAGTTCCAGTGCTAAGGGGAATGTCCTATGAAGAAAGGTTAAGAGAAATTGGCCTGACGACACTAGAGGACAGGAGGGTTAGGTAGACATAATAACGACATACAAAATACAGCAAGGAATTGACAAGGTGGACAGAGACAGGATGTTCCAGAGAAGGGACACAGAAACAAGGGGTCACAATTGGAAGTTGAAGACTCAGATGAGTCAAAGAGATGGTAGAAAATATTTCTTTAGTCATAGTGTTCAGGAAGGGGAATAATCTGGCAAGTGACGGAATGGAGGCAGGAACCACACATACTTTAAAGACGTGGTATGATAAAGCTCATAAAGCAGAGAGAGAGAGAGGACCTAGTAGCGACCAGTGCTAGGACTCGACCCCTACAACCACAACTAGGTGAGTATACAAACACACACACACACACACACACACACACACACACACACACACACACACACACACAGAGAGAAATGGTAGGAAAATCAGTAAACGAGATGATGGAATATGTGGCAACAAAGTGCAAGGAGGCAGAGGAAAGTTTTGTTCCCAAGGGAAACAGAAATAATAGGAAGACCAAGACGAGTCCTTGTTTACCCGAAGGTGTAGGGAGGCAAAAGCTAAGTGCAACAGAGAATGGAAAAGGTACAGGAGGCATAGGACCCAGGAAAACAAGGAGATTAGTAGAAGAGCCAGAAACGAGTATGCGCAGATAAGGAGGGAGGCCCAGAGACAGTATGAAAACGACATAGCATCGAAAGTCAAATCTGACCCGAAACTGCTGTATAGCCACATTAGGAAGAAGACAACAGTCAAGGACCAGGTGATAAGGCTGAGGAAAGAAGGTGGGGAACTCACAAGAAACGATCAAGAGGTATGTGAGGAGCTCAACACGAGATTTAAGGAAGTATTTACAGTAGAGACAGGAAGGACTCTGGGGGGACAGCCCAGATGGGGACACCAACAAGGAATACACCAACAAGTGTTGGACGACATACATACAGATGAGGAGGAGGTGAAGAAACTGCTAAGGGACATCGATACCTCAAAGGCAATGGGACCGGACAACATCTCTCCATGGGTCCTTAGAGAGGGAGCAGATATGTTGTGCGTACCACTTACCACAATCTTCAACACATCCCTGGAAACTGGGCAACTACCTGAGGTATGGAAGACAGCAAATGTAGTTCCCATTTTCAAAAAAGGAGACAGAAAAGAGGCACTAAACTATAGACCTGTGTCATTGACGTGTATAGTATGCAAAATTATGGAGAAGATTATCAGGAGGAGAGTGGTGGAGCACCTGGAACGGAACAGGAGTATAAATGCCAACCAGCACGGATTCACGGAAGGCAAATCCTGTGTCACAAACCTTCTGGAGTTTATGATAAAATAACAGAAGTAAGACAAGAGAGAGAGGGGTGGGTTGATTGCATCTTCTTGGACTGCAAGAAGGCCTTTGACACAGTTCCTCACAAGAGATTAGTGCAGAAGCTAGAGCATCAGGCGCATATAACAGGAAGGGCACTGCAATGGATCAGAGAATACCTGACAGGGAGGCAACAACGAGTCATGGTACGTAATGATGTATCACAGTGGGCACCTGTGACGAGCGGGGTCCCACAGGGGTCGGTCCTAGGACCAGTGCTATTTTTGGTATATGTGAACGACATGACGGAAGGGTTAGACTCAGAAGTGTCCCTGTTTGCAGATGATGTGAAGTTAATGAGGAGAATTAAATCTGATGAGGACCAGGCAGGACTTCAAAGAGACCTGGACAGACTGGACACCTGGTCCAGCAAATGGCTTCTCGAATTTAATCCTGCCAAATGCAAAGTCATGAAGATAGGGGAAGGGCACAGAAGACCACAGACAGAGTATAGGCTAGGTGGCCAAAGACTGCAAACCTCACTCAAGGAGAAAGATCTTGGGTGAGTATAACACCGAGCATGTCTCCGGAAGCACACATCAATCAGATAACTGCTGCAGCATATGGGCGCCTGGCAAACCTGAGAACAGCATTCCGACACCTTAGTAAGGAATCATTCAAGACACTGTACACCGTGTATGTCAGGCCCATACTGGAGTATGCAGCACCTGTTTGGAACCCGCACTTGATAAAGCACGTCAAGAAACTAGAGAAAGTACAAAGGTTTGCAACAAGGTTAGTTCCAGAGCTAAGGGGAATGTCCTATGAAGAAAGATTAAGGGAAATCGGCCTGACGACACTGGAGGACAGGAGGGTCAGGGGAGACATGATAACGACATATAAAATACTGCGTGGAATAGACAAGGTGGACAAGGACAGGATGTTCCAGGGAGGGGACACAGAAACAAGAGGCCACAATTGGAAGTTGAAGACACAAATGAGTCAGAGAGATAGTAGGAAGTATTTCTTCAGTCATAGAGTTGTAAGGCAGTGGAATAGCCTAGAAAATGACGTAGTGGAGGCAGGAACCATACACAGTTTTAAGACGAGGTTTGATAAAGCTCATGGAGCGGGGAGAGAGAGGGTCTAGTAGCAACCGGTGAAGAGGCGGGGCCAGGAGCTAGGACTCGACCCCTGCAACCACAAATAGGTGAGTACAAATAGGTGAGTACACACACACACGACATACTAGATACTGCGGGGAATAGACAAGGTGGACAGAGACAGGATGTTCCAGAGAGGGGACACAGAAACAAGGGGTCAAACTTGGAAGCTGAAGACTCAGACGAGTCACAGGGACGTTAGGAAGTATTTCTTCAGTCACAGAGTCGTCAGGAAGTGGAATAGGCTAGCAAGTGAAGCAGTGGAGGCAGGAACCATACATAGTTTTAATAAGAGGTATGACAAAGCTCAGGAAGCAGAGAGGGAGAGGACCTAGAAGCGATCAGTGAAGAGGCGGGGCCAGGAGCTGAGTATCGACCCCTGCAACCACAATTAGGTGGGTACAATTAGGTGAGTACACACACCCGCGCGTTCGCGCATACACAAACACATAGAGACGAGATGTTCCGGAGAGAGCACACAGAAACAAGGGGACACAATTGGAAGTTGAAGACTCAGATGAGTCAGTGGGGTGTTAAGAAATATTTCTTCATTCATAGAGTTGTGAGGAAGTAGAATAGTTCGGCAAGTGATGTAGTGGAGGAAGGAACCATACACAGTTTTAAGACGAGGTATGATACAGCTCAAGAGGCAGGGAGAGAGAGGACCTAGTTCGCAATCAGTGAACAAGCAGGGCCAGAAGCTGAGTCTCGACGCCTGCAACCACAATTAGGTGAGTACACACACACATACAAAATAAGGAGATTAGTCGAAGAGCCAGAAACGCGTATGCACAGATAAGGAGGAAGGCCCAGCGGCAGTATGAAAACGACATTGCATCGAAAGTCAAGTCTGACCCGAAACTGGTTTACAGCCACATCAGGAGGAAGACAGCAGTCAAGGACCAGGTAATTAGGCTAAGGAAAGAAAGTGGGGAGCTCGCAAAAAATGATCAAGTAGTATGTGAGGAGCTCAACATCAGATTTCAGGAAGTATTTACAGCGGAGGCTGAAGGGACACTGGGAAGACAAAACAGTGAGGTACATCAACAAGGGATATACCAACAAGTGTTGGATGAATTACACACAACTGAGGAGGTGAAGAAGCTCCTAAGTGACCTTGACACCTCGAAGACAATGGGACCGGACAACATCTCTCAGTGGGTCCTTAGAGAGGGAACAGAGACATTATGTGTGCCACTAACCAAAATCTTCAACACTTCCCTTGAAACTGGGCAACTACCTGAAGTATGGAAGAAGTCAAATGTAGTCCCCATCTTTAAGAAAGGAGACAGAAATGAAGCATTAAACTATAGATCAGTGTCACTGACGTGTATAGTATGCAAAGTCATGGAGAAGATTATCAGGAGAAGAGTAGTGGAACACCTGGAGTGGAACAAGATTATAAACAACAGCCAGCACGGATTCATGGAAGGCAAATCCTGTGTCACAAACCTACTAGAGTTTTATTACAAGGTAACTGAAGTAAGAAATGAGAGGGAGGGGTGGGTTGATTGCATTTTCTTGGACTGCAAGAAGGCCTTCGACACAGTTCATCACAAGAGATTAGTGCAGAAGCTAGAGGAGGCATATATAACAGGAATGACACTGCAATAAATCAGAGAATACCTAACAGGGAGACAACAGCGAATCATGGTCCGTGATGAGGTATCACAGTGGGCGCTTGTGACGAGCGGGGTCCCATAAGGGCCAGTCCTGAGACCAGTGCTATTCTTGGTATATGTGAACGACATGACGGAAGGGATTGACTCAGAAGTGTCCCTGTTTGCAGATGATGTGAAGTTAATGAGGAGAATTAAATCAGATGCAGACCAGACAGGTCTACAATGAGACCTGGACAGACTGGATGCATGGCCCAGCAACTGGCTCCTAGACTTTAACCCAGCCAAATGCAAATTCATGAAGATCGGAGAAGGGCAAAGAAGACTGCAGACAGAGTATAGGTTAGGAGGCTAAAGACTGCAAACCTCACTCAAGGAGAAAGATCTAGAAGTGAGTGTAATACCGAGTACATCGCCAGAAGCACACATTAACCAGACAACTGCTGCGGCATATGGGCGCCTGGCAAACCTGAGAATAGCGTTCCGGTACCTCAGTAAGGAATCGTTCAAGACTTTATACACTGTGTACATCAGGCCCATACTGGAGTATACAGCACCAGTTTGGAACCCACACCTGGTCAACACGCCAAGAAATTAGACAAAGTGCAAAGGTTTGCAACAAGGCAGGTTCCAGAGCAAAGGGGAATGTCCTATGAAGAAAAGTTAAGAGAAATCGGTCTGACGACATTGGAGAACAGGAGGGTCAGGGGAGATATAATAACGACATAGAAAATGCAACGTGGAATAGACAAGGTGGACAGAGACAGGATGTTCCAGAGATGGGACACAGAAACAAGGGGTCACAATTGTAAGCTGAATACTCAGATGAGTCAAAGGGATGTTAGAAAATATTTCTTCAGCCATAGAGTTGTTAGAAAGTGAAATAGTCTGGCAAGCAATGTAGTGGAGGCAGGAACCATACATAGTTTTAAGACGAGGTATGATAAAACTCATGGAGCAGGGAGAGAGAAGACCAAGTAGTGGTCAGTGAAGAGGCAGGGCCAGGAGCTGAGTCTCGGCCCCTGCAACCACAACTAGGTGAATTAGGTGAGTACACACACACACACACACACACACACACACACACACAGGCCTGCAGACCTGGTCCAGCAATTGGCTCATGGAGTTCAACCCCACCAAGTGCAAAGTCATGAAGATTGGGGAAGGGCAAAGAAGACCGCAGACAGAGTACAGTCTAGGGGGCCAGAGACTACAAACCTCACTCAAGGAAAAAGATCTTGGGGTGAGTATAACACCAGGCACATCTGAAGCGCACATCAACCAAATAACTGCTGCAGCATGTGGGTGCCTAGCAAACCTCAGAACAGCATTCTGACATCTTAATAAGGAATCGTTCAGGACCCTGTACACCGTCTATGTTAGGCCCACATTGGAGTATGCAGCACCAATTTGGAACCCACACCTAGCCAATCACGTAAAAAAACTAGAGAAAGTGCAAAGGTTTGCAACAAGACTAGTTCCAGAGCTAAGAGGTATGTCCTACGAGGAGAGGTTAAGGGAAAATCAACCTGACGTCACTGGAGGACAGGAGAGATAGGGGGGACATGATAATGATATACAAAATACTGAGAGGAATTGACAAGGTGGACAAAGACAGGATGTTCCAGAGATGGGACACAGCAACAATGGGACACAGTTGGAAGTTGAAGACACAAATGAATCACAGGGATGTTAGGAAGTATTTCTTCAGCCACAGAGTAGTTAGTAAGTGGAATAGTTTGGGAAGCGATGTAGTGGCGGCATAATCCATACATAGCTTTAAGCAGAGGTATGATAAAACACACGGTTCAGGAAGAGTGACCTAGTAGCGATCAGTGAAGAGGCGGGGCCAGGAACTTGGACACGACCCCTGCAACCTCAACTAGGTGAGTACAACTAGGTGAGTACACACACACACTCACACAACCTTAAGGCATCTGTGGTTCAAGCGGTCACTCTATCCAACTCCTTCCTGCCCCCTTCCCCCTCTCCCCCCCTCCCCCTCCTCTTCAATCCCACCTCTCTCTCTCTCTCTCTCTACCATACACACACACACACACACACACACACACACACACACACACACACACACACACACACAAACACACACATACTTGCCACATTCATATACTTGCCATTTCTCCCCCTCCCCCTAACCATCTCTTCCCCTCTCCCTAACCATCTATCCCCTTCCCCAACTATCTCTCCCCCTCCCCCTTACCATCTCAACCCCTTCCCTAACCATCTCTCCCCCTTTGTTCTGTGGTGCATGGGGCAATCAAGAACAAGGACGAGAGCCAATGGTGTGACAGACAAATCTAGGAGGGAGGATTGGGAGACAGTGCTCAAAAAAAGGAAGGAAGACTGGGGAAGGAAGCTAGACGAGCTTGGAAGGAAGATGGAGGAGAAGTTAGCTGAAAAGAGCAGAAAGTGGGAGGAACATGCCAGAGTAGCAGAAGCTAAGGTACAGAGCTTAGAAAAGGAGCTGAGAAATCTGAAACAGCCTAGGGAAAAAAATAATACAGACATAGCATCAGGAATATCTACATCAGACACAGACAAAGGGACTGGAGGGAGCAAAGAAGCTGTACTGTATGCAATGGTCCTGTCAGACCCACACAGGGCCAAGACAAAGACAGGGAGCACACCAGGACCAAATGAGAGGTCAGGCGACATTGAAGGAACTAGGACAAATGTAGGGACTCTACCAGACACTTGTGGGGGCCAGGAACAGGTGAGCAGAAAAGACAAACCAATTAGCATAGGGGCCACAACTAGGGAAGGGATTGAAGGAAGGAACACTCCAAGGGAAGGAACTAAAACACCTCAGAGGGTGCAGTGGGAGACATGGTGGGAGAAAGAAAGGGAGAGATCAGTTTTTGTCTATGGGCTCCAGGAAGCTGAAGGGGAAACCTATGATGAAAGAAAATCAGGAGGAGAAAACAGTGACTGAAGGTGATAGGCGAGGGCGACATGTCCCAGGTGGCAAATTATTGGAGAATTGGGGGGTTTGCAAGGAGAAGAAAATGGCCTCTCAAAGTAATTTTCAAGGCAGAATCAACTCGAACCATGATTCTGCAGGAGAAAGCACAGCTGAGAGACAAACTGGAGTTCTAGAGTGTGTACCTGGATCGAGACAGAACACAGGATGAAAGGATGATACTGAAAGAAAGAGTGCAAAAACGAAAAGAGGAATGGGAGGAAATGACAAAGAAAAGCAGAATAACCCAGGCACAGGTGGAACGGTAAGCACACCCCCCAGAAACACCCACAGAAGGAATCCAACCACGACACTCTCAAGGCAACTGAACAATCTAAATAACAATCACACACTGATCCCTCTGTCCTCACCCCCCCACATCACGAAACCTACCCCTACAGCAACCCCCTATGGGAACTCTGCCCCCACCCCTACTGCAATCCCCCATAGGCCCCTGCCAGGGCTCTTGCTCTCCCAACCCCAATATTTCCCCAGGACCACAGTTTCAGTTTTAGAACAGAAGTTGAAGACTTGGTACACAAATGTGGATGGATTAACGGATAAATATCAGAAGTGGTAAGAAAGATTCAACGCAAAGTCCCCAGACATCATAGCAGTTACAGAAACGAAACTCACTGAGACAATAACAGATGCAATCTTCCCACCAGGATATCAGATCATGAGAAAAGATAGAAGGGGCAGAGTGGGAGGAGGGGTTGCACTGCTAGTAAAAAAACGATGGAAATTCGAGAAAATGGGAGGCATAGACGAGATTGGAGAAAGGGACTACATAGAAGGTACACTTTTGTCTGGGGAGCACAAGGAAGTCATTGCAGTGATGTATAATCCGCCACAGAACTGCATGAGGCCAAGAGAGGAATATGAAGATAGCAACAGAGCAATGGTGGATACACTTGCTGAGGTGGCAAGAAGAGCTCACTCGAGCAGAGCAAAATTCCTGGTTATTGGCAATTTCAACCACATGGAGATTGACTGGGAAAACCTGGAGCCACACGGGGGTCACAAAACATGGAGAGCCAAGATGACAGATGTGGTACTGGAAAACCTCATGCACCAACATGTTAAGGACACTACCAGAGTGAGAGGGGAGGACGAACCAGCAAGACTGGACGTTATGTTCACCCTGGGCAGTTCAGACAATGAGGACATCAGATATGAGAGTCCCCTAGGAGCTAGTGACCACGTGGTTCTGTGCTTTGAATTCATAGATTTACAAGTGGAGTGGGTAAAAGGAGTTGAATGGGAAAAGCCAGTCTATAAAAGAGGGGACTACATAGGTTTGAAGAACTTCCTGCAGGAGGTTCAGTGGGACAAAGAACTGGTAGAAAAGTCAGTAAATGAAATGATGGAATATGTAACAACAAAATACAAGGAGGCAGAGCAAAGGTTTATTCCCAAGGGCAACAGAAATAATGGGAAGACCAGAACGAACCCCTGGTTTACCCGACGGTGTAATGAGGCAAAAACTAAGTGCAATAAAGAATGGAAAAAGTAGAGAAGGCATAGAACACATGAAAATAGGGAGATTAGTTGCAAAGCCAGGAACGAGTATGCACAGGCAAGGAGGGAGGCCCAGCGACAGTATGACAATAACATAGCATCGAAAGTCAAGTCTGGCCCAAAACTGCTTTATAGCCACATAAGGAGGAAGACAACAGTCAAAGACAAGGTGATCAGGCTGAGGACATAAGGTGGGGAACTCACAAGAAACGATCAGGAGGTATATGAGGTGCTAAACAGGAGATTTAAGGAAGTTTTTGCAGTAGAGACAGGAAGGGCTCTGGGAAGACAGCACAGAGGGGAACATCAAGAGGGAATATTCCAACAAGTGTTGGATGACATACCAACAACGGAGGAGGAGGTGTAGAAGCTAAGTGACTTTGATACCTCAAAGGTAATGGGACCGGACAACATCTCCCCATGGGTCCTTAGAGAAGGAGTAGAGATGCTGTGCGTGCCTCTAACCACAATCTTCATTACATCCCTTGAAATTGGGCAAGTACCTGAGGTATGGAAGACAGCAAATGTAGTCCCCATTCTTAAGAAAGGAGACAGAAACGATGCACTAAACTACAGACCAGTGTCACTGAAGTGTATAGTATGTAAAGCCATGGAGAAGATTATCAGGAGGAAAGTGGTGGAGCACCTGGAATGGAACAAGATTATAAATGACAACAGGCATGGATTCATGGAAAGCAAATCCTGTGTCACAAACCTTCTGGAGTTTTATGACAAGGTAACAAAAGTAAGACACCCGAGAGAGGGGTGGGTGGATTGAATTTTCCTGGACTGCAAGAAGGCCTTCGACACAGTTCCTCTCAAGAGATTAGTGCAGAAGCTGGAGGATCAGGCGCATATAACAGGGAGGGCACTGCAATGGATCAGAGAATACCTGACAGGGAGACAACAACGAGTCATGGTATGTGAAGAGGTATCACAGTGGGCGCCTGTTACGAGCGAGGTCCCACAGGGGTCAGTTCTAGAACCAGTGCTATTTTGATATATGTGAATGACATGATGGAGGTAATAGACTCTGAAGTGTCCCTATTCGCAGATGATGTGAAGTTGATGAGAAGAATTAAATTGGATGAGGATCAGACAGGACTACAAAGAGATCTGGACAGACTGGACAAGTGGTCCAGAAACTGGCTTCTCGAATTCAACCCTGCCAAATGCATAGTCATGAAGATTGGGGAAGGGAAAAGAAGATCGCAGATAGAGTATAGGCTAGGTGGACAAAGACTACAAACCTCACTCAAGGAGAAAGATCTTGGGGTGACCATAACACCGAGCACGTCTCCGGAGGCACACATCAACCAGATAACTGCTGCAGCATACGGGCGCCTGGCAAACCTGAGAATAGCGTTTTGATACCTTAATAAGTAATCGTTCAAGACACTGTACACTCTGTACGTTAGGTCCATACTGGAGTATGCAGCACCAGTTTGGAACCCACACCTGGTCAAGCACGTCAAGAAGTTAGAGAAAGTACGAAGATTTGCAACAAGGCTAGTTCCAGAGCTCAGGGGAATGTCCTACGATGAAAGGTTGAATGAAATCGGAGTAACGACACTGGATGACAGAAGGGTCAAGGGAGGCATCATAACTACATACAAGATACTGCGTAGAGAAGATAAGGTGGAAAGAGACAGGATGTTCCAGAGAGGGGACCCAGAAACAAGGGGTCACAATTGGAAACTGAAGACTCAGGCGAGTCACAGGGATGTTAGGAAATATTTCTTCAGTCAGAGTCGTCAGGAAGTGGAATAGCCTTGCAAGTGACGTAGTGGAGGCAGGAACCATACATAGCTTTAAGACGAGGTATGACAAAGCTCAGGAAGCGCAGAGAGAGAGAGAGGGCCTAGTAGCGATCAGTGAAGATGCGGGACCAGGAGCTGAGTCTCGATCTCTGCAACCACAATTAGGTGAGTACAGTTAGGTGAGTACAAACAAACACACACACACACAGTCACACACACACACACACACACACACACAACACACACACACACACACACACACACACACACACACACACACACACACACACACACGAAAAAAAAAAAAAAAAAAAAAAAAAGGAAGCACGTACTTACAGCAAGACTGGATACGTTTTGCTTAAGAGTGGCCAGCGAATGTCCAAATCCCATGCCATACGTTTTTACACCGAAGCCAGTTGTTTTATCAGCTGCAAGGGCAGCTTCACTCTTATCTGCCAACATAGAAACACACTGTATACATATATATATATATATATATATATATATATATATATATATATAATATATATATATATATATATATATATATATATATATATATATATATATATATATATATATATATATATGTCGTGCCGAATAGGCAGAATTTGCAATCTTGGCTTAAATAGCAACGCTCATCTTGCCATATAGGACAAGTGAAAATTTGTGTATGCAATAATTTCGCCAAAATCATTCTGAACCTATCGAAAAATATATATTTCACTGTGTTTGTTTAGTATTAAATTACTGTAAACAAAACTAAAATATATTTAGTTGGGTTAGGCTAAAATAAATTGCTCTTGTTATAATAAGGTTAGGTTAGTTTTCTAAGATTCTTTTGGTGCAAAATTAAAATTTTTTACATTAACATTAATGAAAAAAATATATCTTTAAACGTATAAGAGAAAATTTTAGAAAGGACTTAATCTTAAATGAGTTCTTGCTAATTGATCAGTTTTATATATTCGGCACGACATATATATATATATATATATATATATATATATATATATATATAATATTCCACTGGGTGACTTAAAAGGAAAACAACTATTTAATATCATGACAGCCAGAAACTTGTCATTTCAAGGTCCATTCTTTAAATCATATATTGGACCTCATCCAGGGACACCAGATATAGTACTGACAAACAGGGACTGTGACATCTTTCACTGTCGTATATCTCCTGGTGGAAATGTAGGATCTGACCATATCCCTGTTATAATACAACTACAAACTTCTCCATTTAGAATTCCTGTACCTCCTAAACCCAATCTTAACACCCTAGGATTTGACCCCTTCAGGGCATTTCTGGGTGAAGATGAAATTGTGTCGTTGGAAAATCTACCTTCCACTGCAATTGACGACGCTATCAGGTCCCTTCATAATCGAATAATTGAAGCTACTAATGCAACTTGCCAATTAGCTTCCACAATATATACCAACAATATAAACCTACTAGGGAAATCAGAGACTCTTTAAGAAATTATCATGCAGAATGTCGAAGGCATCATCAAACGCGACAACCACCAGCAGCTACACTGCACAGATTAAGGCGAGAATTAATTAACATGATTAGTCATCACAAACGTGACTTATGGAAATTGCTAGTTCTTCAAGCTAACCAGTATAAACGTGAGCCAGCAAAATTTTGGAGCAAGATCCGACAACTTTTAGGGCAAAGCACAAGGCTCCTAACTACCTAGTTCATACCTTCACTGATGAGGATGATGAAGATGTTGAGATTAAACTTGACGATCCACAGGACCAGGCTAATTTGATGGGTGATGTATGGGAGAAAATTCTCTCCCACAATAACAGTCGTCAATTTAACAATAAATGAAATTGGTAAATTGGTAATGAATGGAGAGATGAGAACTTGGATGATCTATAACCACTACCTTCCATCGATACTTCAACTCTTGAAGATACCCACCCGCTTACTAGACCTATTACATTACTAGAGATAAGTCAGGTTATTGGAAGAATGCGAAATAGAGCCCCTGGCCTCTCTGGAATAACAATGAAACAAATAAAGTTCCTACCCAGAAATTGTAAACAGTCTTTGGTTAATATCTTTAATGCCATCTTGGCCTCAGGACATTTTCCAGTGGTTTTTAAGACTGAACATTAAGACTGCCAGGATGATCTTTCTTGCTAAGCCCAATAAAGACATCCACCAACCTGGGAACTATAGACCTATATCTTTACTTGAAGTCACTGGAAAAGTTCTTGAGAAGATCATTTCCAACAGACTGAACTACTATATGGAGTTCAATCACCTTTTTACTGAAAAACAATTTGGCTTTAGAACACATAGAGGTACCAATCATGCAATAAATGTTATTTTCGATACTGTAGCAAGTCTAAAACATCAGGGCAATCTTGCCCTAATTGCCACCAGAGATGTTCATAAAGCTTTTGATAGCTTATGGCATGATGGTCTAATATACAAACTCATTGACCTACCAGACCATACCTGGACTTTTCTCAGATTAATATATAATTTCTTAACTCAAAGAAAAATCATTCCCACCTTTCATGGCAGGTCGACAGAGCCTTTTATACCAACGGCTGGGGTCCCACAAGGTTCTTGTCTTAGTCCGATTCTGTTCAACATCTATGTGAATGACCTTCCTCAACCAGAGTTTAATGATACAATTATAACGCAGTTTGCAGATGATGTTATTCATGTCGTCTCATCAACTCCGGTAACAGGAAAATACAAGTATGAGAGAGTCATAGAAAAAATGAATATTGAACTTCGTCGAACATCTAATTGAGAAAAGAAATGGAGAATTACGACTAATCCTGACAAAGTCCTTGTTAGCACGATAGGGTGTTTTGCATCAACAATCGAAGATAAAGGGGGTATCTCCATCAGAGGTACACCTGTAGCCATTAGAAACCCTAACAAGATCTTGGGATATGAAATAGACAGACTGCTCCACTCAACATCTCATGTAACTAAAAAGATCAACATAGCCAAAGTCGGTCTTAGCAGTCTCTTTCGATTCAATCAAGCTCCTCAACATGTCAAAAAACATCTGTATAAAATGATAATAAGACCTATACTTGAATACCCTTGTGTCCCAATGTCATTAACAACAAAGACCAACATGCTACGGTTGCAACGGGTCCAGAATAAAGCTCTTCGCTTCATTACGGGTACCAGGAGGAGAGACAGAGTTAAAATGGCAGATTTACATGTAGAACAAGATATTATTGCCTTAAACGTACGCCTTGACACCCTGAAAAAGAAACAACTCTATACAATGCAAGAACTATACATGCCAGATAGAGAACATCCTATACAAATTGTAAATACCACGGATTATATCATCAATTCTCCTCCTCACAGGACTCAAAGAATGACTCTCCCACAGAGGGACCGTCGTTTTATCCATAAAGATGATTACCATCGACCCATGATATTGAGCAACTTACCTGACGAAGAAGATTGGGTAACACCAGAACCCTTCTATGTTTACTGAGAAAATCATCACCCCCAATTAGGGAGACATCTTATATAACAATCAACTGAAAAAATTATGCTATAGTTACTATGGCGGGATGCCACCTGTAAGAAGCCATTGTCAAGTAATTCTTTACGAACTGGCCATGAAATTATTGCCTTCATTGTCGCTTAAATATCCGTTGTGCAATCGCAAAAAAAAAAAAAAAAAAAAAAAAAAAAAAAAAAAAAATTGCAACTTGTATATTTACTACCAATTCAGAGTCATGTACTTATATATCTGTTATATCTATGTGACTCTGATGGGTTAGTATTATACCCCTTCAAGAATATCTTATCATTTCACATACACATTTTAAATTACACCAAAGTGGTTGGGCCACTTACCTTTTATATCCTGCCTCTCTTCCCCCTCCCACCCTTTTCCAATATTTCTATCCTTACCCATCCTTCTTCCTTACCCATCTTACCAAAGCTCTGGTCATAAGAAGAAGAAGAAAGAAGGAAGCGCAGATGAACAGGGAGGCTTCAGAATGGGTAGTGGATGTGTGAACCAAGTGAAGCATATTGAAGCATATAATTGAAAATATTTAGATAAAGGTAGGGAAATTTTCGTTGCCTTTATGGATTTGGAAAAGGCATATGATAGGGTAGATAGGGAACCAATATGATGTATGTTGCAGGTGTTTGGAATAGGTAGTAAATTACTAAGTGCTGTAAAGAGTTTTTATGAGGATAGTGAGGCTCAGGTTAGGGTGTGTAGGAGAGAGGGAGAGATTACTACCCAGTAAAAGTAGGTCTTAGACAGGGAAGTGTAATGCCACCATGGTTGTTTAACATATTTATGGATAGGGTTGTAAAAGAAGTAAATGCTAGGGTGTTGGGGAGAGGGGTGGGATTAAATTATAGGGTTGGGAGTTGACACAGTTACTTTTTGCTGATGATACTGTGCTTATGGAAGATCCTGAAGAGAAGTTGCAAAGGTTAGTGGACGAGTTTGGGAGGGTGTGTAAACGAAGAAAGTTGAAAGTGAACATAGATAAGAGTAAGGTGACGAGAATATCAGACAATTTAGATAAAGAAAAATTTAATATCAGATTGGAGGGAGTATGGAAGATGTAAATGTGTTCAGATATTTGGGAGCATACTTGTCAGTGAATGGGTTTATGAAGGATGAGGTAACACATAGAAATGATGAAGGGAAAATGGTGGGTGGTCCATTTAGGTATCTTTGAAAACAAAGAACGTTATCCATGGAGGCAAAGAAGGTAATGTATGAGAGTATAGTGGTACCAGCACTCTTATATGGGTCTAAAGTATGTGTTGTAAGTGCTGCAGCGAGAAAAAGGTTGGAGGCAGTGAAGATGTTGTGTTTAAAGGCAATGTGAGGTGCAAATATTATGCAGAGAACTTGAAGTGTGGAAATTAGGAGGTGATGTGGATTTACAGAAAGTATTATTCAGAGGGCTGAGGAGGGATTGTTGAGGTAGTTTGGTCATTTAGAGAGAATGGAGCAAAATAGAAAGACTTGGAGGGTGTATAAATATGTAGTGGAGGGAACAGATGGAGGAATGGAGTTATAAAATGTTTTGTGTGTAGGGGCATGGACATGCAGCAAGCATGCGTGAGTGCAATAGATAGAAGTGAATGGAGGCGACTGGTTTCAGGGACTTGACGAGCTGTTCGAGTGTGAGCAGAGCAATATTTTTTGAAGGGATTCAGGGAAACCGGTTAGCCAAACTTAAGTCCTGGAAGTGGGAAGGACAATGTCTGCACCTAAAAGGATGGGGATGGGACAGTTGCTGTATGTAGTGACATTTGAAGTGTCATATATGCGGGCCTCTGCAAAAACAGTGATTATGTGTAAATGAAGGTGAAAGAAAAGTGCTGATAATGTGATAATGTGACCCTTGATAATGTGAGAAGTCACGAAAGCGCTTGGAATTTCGTGACTTCTCACATTATCAAGAAACACTTGCACCATTATTCAGCGATATATATATATATATATATATATATATATATATATATATATATATATATATATATATATATATATATATATATATATATATATATATATATAACAGTGGTCCCTCGTTTTTCGTAATTAATCCGTTCCTGGAGGAGCTACTATAAACGAAATTTACGATTTGCGAATCAATTTTCCCCATAAGAAATAATGTAAATACAATTAATCCGTTTCTGACACTCAGAAGTATTAAAACAAAAAAAATTTTTACATGAAATATACATGTAGTACATAAACAGTACAATGGGAAATGATGAATGAAACATTAACAGCATAACACTTACCTTTATTGGAGATTCTTCTTAGTGTATGGGAGACTGGAGGAGGAGAGAGATTGGATTGTTTACAGTTTGGAAGGGGAATCCCCTTCCAGCAACACCTCAGATACCAATTGCTTCTCTGGGGTTGCTTCTCTTCTCTGTTTCTTAATGCCACTAGGACCACCTTGAGAGTCACTCTAGTCCTGTCTCGCAAAGTAACTGTGGAGAGAGCTCTGTTTCTGGTGTCTCTTTAACACTTCCCTAAAATGGTACAAGACTTTGTCACTGTACATATTTCTCACCTTCTTTACCACAGACTTGGCACTAGGAGCTTTCTTTGGAGCCATGGTAGCTTATTTAGTACTTGCAAGCACTAAAATGAGTGGAATATTATGAAATATTTCGTAGGAGCACTTGAGGGGACCTTCACTCACTGGTAAACAATGCCAGACTGGCTGGGTAGGGAGGCCTCCCCGGCTCACACGGTGCATAAGCGTCCTGGACGAACTACTATTCGCGAGTCAACCTATGAAAAGCGAGTCCATGTTTATATGAAAATACCCCTATGATTGGCGAAATTTATATATATATATATTGGAGAATTTATATATATATATATATATATATATATATATATATATATATATATATATATATATATATATATATATTATATATAAAATATAGGGAAGTACCACCTCTATAGCTGGAATGCTGGAATGGGGACCCTCATCCTCAGAGAAGACAATAAACGTACCTCAGGGAAAACTCAAGGTTCTCCCCGGAGCTGTTTGAATATTTTCTTCTCTTACCTCCCCCTATATTTAATATTCTATGTGAACATTTATTAAATAAACAGACTACATTAACAGAAAAACATAAACATGAATACAATGGTACAATGTATTAAAGACCATGAATTTCCTCCAGCTCCTCCGAAGCCGGACGCGAGCCAAGTATGCAGCAAGCATTTCCCTTTTGGATGGCCACGCTGAGGCGCTGGAACATGAAAGTGGCTGCCCTTGGGTCCCTGGTGAAACCCAATTCTTTAAGGAAACGTGTGGCATTTTTTCCCTATGATCTCAAGGTCTCTGATTCAACTGGGACAAATTGATACTGTTGGCTTATGTCCCTGTACTTGCTGATCTTGTACTCCTCCCTGTGGTCAGCAGCTCCTCCCTGTCGCCCGACACTGTGATGGATATAGGTGTCAGCCAGTGTGGACACAGGTATAGTCCCATGCTAAGAGCTTGCTATTCTTCCAAGGATAGATGGTGATCCCATCAGGGCGGTTTGCTGGGTTGTGGGTATTGTTGGCTGCTAATGATCGGGTCTCCCTCTAGGCTGGGCATCCAGCTGTAGCAAGGGTTCTATTAATGATGTCGTTTACCTCATTGTGTCTTGCATGCCAGCCCTTGGTTTTGGAACAGTTAAGATCATGTAGACCGTATTGGTCTGCTTGCGCTTCGCCGCAAATACACGAATGTTCTGTGCGAATTGGGGCAGCAAGACGCAGAGCCACTGCAATGCAGAGAGTCTTAGGGTCGAGGTGTGTTCCCATTGCCGATATGGGAACTGTTTGGAGGAAGTCCCCGGAGTGAGGTGCTCTCACAGCCTGGAGACGGGCAGTCTCCCTATTTGATGTTGCAGCCCTGAGTATGTTGGCAAGCACCTTCTCAGCGATCGAGCCATCCCAGCTTGACTGTTTGTGAGCCAGTGCTTTATATATATATATATATATATATATATATATATATATATATATATATATATATATATATATATAATATATATATATATATATATATATATATATATATATATATATATATTATACATATATATATATATATATATATATATATATAATATATATATATATATAATATATATATATATATATATATATATATATATATATATATATGTATATGTCGTGCCGAATATGTGAAACTGGTCAATTAGCAAGAACTCATTTAAAATTAAATCCTTTCTGAATTTTTCTCTTATACGTTTAAAGATATATTTTTTTCATTAATGTTGATGTAAAAATTTATAATTTTGCACCAAAAGAATCTTAGAAAACTTACCTAACCTTATTATAACAAGAGCATTTTATTTTAGCCTAACCCAACTAACTATATTTTAGATTTGTTTACAGTAATTTAATACTAAACAAACACAGTGAAATATGTATTTTATATATATATATATATTATATATATATATATTATATTATATATATAATATATATATATATATAATATATATATATTATATATATATATATATATATATATATATATATATATATAATATATATATATATATATATTATATATATATATATAATATATATATATATATATATATATATATATATTATAATATATATATATATACATATATTATATATACATATATATATATTATATCATATCTATATATATTATATATATAAATATAAATATACATATATATATATATATATATATATATATATATATATATATATATATATATATATATTATATATATATATTATATATATTTAATATATATATATATATATATATATATATATATATATATATATATATTATATATATATATATATATATATTATATATATATATATATATATATATATATATATATATATATATATATATATATATATATATATATATATATATATATATATATATTATAGTAAATATAAATATTTAATAAATATATGAAACAACCACTGTGAAAAAATAGTCAAATTCTAAGCTCTTTCGTGATTTCTTACATTATCAAGGAACTATAAAAATAAAAGGTTAACAGGAAAGCATATAAGAACGAGACTACACCTCGCTACCTTCCCCCCTGCCCCCAACAACACCTGACTTTTTATGATGTAGGTAGGTAGTCAGTGATCCGTGAAATTAAAAATTTGTTGATTTTCCTTTACGTTGAAAACTTGGTTGATATGCATTCTCTATTTAAGACTTTTAATATCAAAGTTGTATTTAAAAATCTTGATACAGTTAAAAAACTTTTGATAAAATATTCCCCCAAAAATGCTGGCGGGTGTTTCTATAAAATTCCTTGTCAAATATGTGATTAAGTTTATTACGGTCAAACTGGTAAAAGTCTTGAACTAAGGTTAAAACAACATTAATACAACATTATAAGTAAGCAAGATTCTAATTCTCTGTATACATAAGAACATACAACATATGAAAGGTGGAGCACTGCAACAGGCCTGTTGGCCCATTCTAGGCAGGTCCTTCACAAATCCATCCCACTAACAGAATATTTGCCGAACCTATTTTCAATGTTATCCAAGCAATAAGCTTTGATAAATCTATTTACTCCTGTGCAAGTCTCACTCAGATCAAACCCCTCTCACTGATGTATTTGTCCAACCTTAAATTGATTTTCGAAAGACTGAGAAAGTTATATCAAGCAAGTCCATGGTCGATAGGAATATAATTGAATCATGTCTCACAAAAGGTAGTTCTGAAAATAATATGAATATTGAAGATTGAGTCACTTTGGCAACAAATGGGAATCTTTATTAAAGGAACGTTTCACCACACAGTGGCTTCATTAGTCCAATACAGAGCAGAAAGGGGGAAGGAGAACAGAAGTTTGAGGTAATCAGTCCCTCAGCTTGGAATCGATGTATTCAGTCCATCACTCTTGTAGAAACTACAGAATATGAGAAATGGCTAATATGCTGTAGTCACGTGATCGAAGCAGGAGGAAACGGGTTCACAATGGAACCATCACTGGTGTAAGTAGGTCGTCTTCCAAACTTTGGACAAGTATTAAAGAAATCCTTGTCTCAAGATCCCATGATGTTGCAGTGCCTGACAGATGTGATAAATGGTTTTGAAAACCGGCAAGTGGATCACAGTGAATGTTTCTACCGTGATCCCACCTCCTCCTGCATCGACTCACCTGACTACAATATATAAGCCGCTTCTCCGGCCATATGCTGTACTTTCTACAAGAGTGGTGGACTAAACACATCGATTCAAGGCTGAGGGACTGAATACCTCAAATTTCTCCTCTCCTTGTCCCTTTCTGCTATGTATTGGACTGATGAAGCCATTGCGTGGCGAAACGTTTCCTTAATAAAGATTCCTATATGCTGCATAAGTGTCTCAATCTTCGACTTGTCGGTTTTCAAAACCATTTATCACATCTGTCAGACACTACAACATCACTGGATCTTGATACACAGATTACAATGCGAAAATCTTATCCAGCTTCTCAGAGCTTTACCCCTCTGAACCGCACCTCTGAGTCGTTGGAATAGAAAACTAGCTGCCCTGGGATCCCTAGTTACCCTGATGAGTCTTTCACTTAGTTCCTTAAGAAACTTATATGCACTCTTTCCCCATGGGACAAGGTTTTCTGAGCCCATGGGAATAAACATTGAATGACGGGAAAGTTCGCCATATTTTCTAGACTTCAGGGACTCCTTCAAGCTGGCAGCTGCCTCTCCTTCTTCCCTGGTATATTATACCTGGAGTATACATGGAGAGGGTTTTGGGGGCCATCTCCTCCGCGGCCTGGTCTGTGACCAGGAGATAGGTATCAGTCAATGTGAATGCACATGTGTAGTCCCACATCACCTGCTTGCCATTTGTCCATGTTTGAAGGGTGATACCATTTGGACACTTTTGGTTACCATCAGATCTACATAGTTGGGGTGACTTCCCTATTACTGGGCATCCTGATGTTATGAGGTTCCTCTTGATGATGTTATTAATCTCTTTATGGTTTGCAGCTTTTCCCTCTGGTCTATGGCAGATAAAACCATAGTACCCGATTCGGTCTGCCGATTCACTGGATTTACTGCCGCATAGACACATGTGTTCGACGATAATAGAGGCGGTACGGCAAAGGGCAACATCAATGCAGATGATGTTTGGGTCGAAACGTGTGCGAATGGACGAGTTGGGAACAACCAACAGGAAGTCCCCTGCTTGAGGAGTTCTCACTGCTAAGAGGCGGGATCTATCCTTCCCTGACACTCTGAAGCATTATTGAGGCTATATTCTCCAATATTAGGCCAAACTAGTGTGACTGCAGTTGCTGGGTGGAGCAGGTCTGGTTTCAGAGCCCGTTAGATTATCCCAGAGCCTGGCTCCGTCAACGGACTTTTGGTCATGAACTCCAACACTGTTCCTAAGGTGTTCAGGAAGAATCGCTGCTGCAGGTCAACTGGATACAACACATGAGTACAGGAAAGCAGGTAGTGCAATTTGTGATGCCTTCCGGACACCAATACCTAGTCTGACTGTCCATCACTTATTAATTGCCAGAGTTAATTTCACATTTGGATTCAGTATGAGTCCCATTTCCTGTCCGCGTATCACCACCTGTGTAAGATCATCTAGACGGGACTCCTTTGTTCCCGCCAGTGTGCCATCGTCCAGCAACCAGATGTTTAGCTCACTGGTAAGCCTGACAATGTTTTCCCTAACCGCAATACAGAAGAGAAATATGGCAAGAGGATCCCCTTGCTGGACACTCTCTGATGAAGTGATTTCATGCTCTCGAAACAGGAGCATTGATTCCTTGTTATATCCAGTTGAAACAAAAGGAAAGAGACCAGGAAAATGTTGTTGTACAGCTTTTAATACCACGTCTCTTTTCTTGAAATCTAATTTTACCACTGCATTGTCCTCAGGCAAATCATCAATATACGCCCTTGTTGCATGAACCGCTGCTTCGCTTCCTTGAGAGTCCCCAAAGTCAAGCTGAAAAAAAAAAACATAACGCAGACGGGGATAGAACACGCTATCAGAGAGTCTCAACACTCCAGACTGTTGCTAACGCGACGGTCTGGAGTTTTGAGACTCTCTGATCGCGGGTTCTATCCCCGTCCGTGGTATGGTTTGTTTGCAATCGTGTCATTACGATTTCGTGAGTCAAGTCAAACTGCTTTGGTTGAAGCATCATGGCCGCCTGTGTGCGAATACTGCGGACAGCAGCTTCGGAAACGAGGCGGCGAACAGTGTTGCCTACGGCAATTGGCCTAATTCCTCCATCCTTCTTTTTAGGGACAGAGAGTGATGCACCAAAAAGAAAGGATTAATTTCCTCAGGAATCAGACCAGTCAATATCTATACAATATCAACTGAAAACAAACATAAAATATATTGTCTGAATTATGTGGTATATATAGTTTCAAGATTTTTTCAGCTGTTTTATTGCGAATATATTTAGTTTGTTCTGGAGTTTTAAAATATTTTGCTAGCTTGTTTCGGAGAATTATCTATGGTAATTCTCGCGTAAAAGTTTAACAGAAATCTCGCAAATTTAACTTACTTTATCACAAATTTATTCAAGACTGCGAACATTCATTCCTTTCACGAGCACAAAACAATCAAATAATTTCAGTTTCACGAGGAAATAAGAATGAACACGTAAGCACAAACAGACATAGATACGATTTCAATAAATGACAAGGGACTATCATGTTCTGTTTCAGTGGTAAATTTAATTGGAGAGGCTGAGCTATTCAGTCTGGCATAAAATTTTGGCAAGGCAAGAGATTTCATATTTGAACCATTTAGCCCTGGCTGACATAATTCGGTGAGTGTCTTGTTTTAAAAAATATACAAATTGCAAAAACAAATTATTAATAATTACCTATAGAAATGCAGAAACATTGGGGATAATACATTTCCCTGAACTTACATTTGATACCTTCAATAAACAATTTGCTTATTCACTTGCAATGGTTGTATCCACTTGATGCTTGCGGTTGGAAAATTCATGAGCCATGAATTCTGAAAGGTGATCCACGGGGATCTCTGTAAATTAATTGCTCAGTAATTACAACAATTTACATATAACCGAGAGGCCCCGAGTTGAGTGAGACTTTTGAACGAGTCTCTGTGCACCTGCTCCTCCTGTTCCCATAGCAGTAAATAAATACTTTGGTGTTAACTCGGGGCGTAATCTCAAAGAAATGATAGTGTACCTCTGATAATCATAAGCATGGATATGATTAGTGGAAGTATGACAGTTTATAACCTGAAAATTAATTAGCTGTGACTCACGAAATGGTAATAACATGATTTCCATACGTTCGAGTCCCACTCTTTTTGTGGTATGATTAATTAACAACGAAAAGAAAAATTAAACTCCCAAGTTGTTCAGTTAAGTCATGATATTAGTATAATAAATATTTTAATTATTAGTATTAATATATAATATAATAATTAATACAAAACATGGAGGAAGAAAAGACACTCTTGAGTTCGAATTGTTTTTTGACTTTAATCTGAGGTCCTCTTCAGCAGAAGAGAATCTCAATTGGAGGTCAATAAAAGGTCGGTCCCTTTTCACAACTTATTTCTTTCTGTCTCCAGTAGAGGTTTCGTGTTAAATTGTTCAGATATGTTGACTATATTCTATGCAGACGATCTTCTGCGTAGACAATGCATTATGCGGACGAAGTTCAATGTTGACGAAGTTCTATGTGGATGATGTTCTGTGTTGATGATATTCTATGTTGATGTTCTATATTGACGAAGCTCTGTTTCTCTAACTACTCGGAAAAATCTCGACTACTTAATATTAGCCTTAACACTAGCGTCCCTGACATTAATATATATATATATATATATATATATATATATATATATATATATATATATATATATATATATATATATATATATATATATATATATATAATATATCCACCAATCGATATAATCCACATTTTATTGCTGACATCCCATGCAGTCATTTAAATCTTCAATTTTTTTTATTATTAATAAAGTTCAGTGAGAAAATTTGGCTACAGGTTAATTATAAGTTACCACAGACTTACGATAACTCAACATCAGTAAGAAGGTGCTGTTAGTAAATGTGGTTCTTTGTGGAATCTCGTTTTTCCTACATACAAATAGGAATGATTTATGTACATTTTTGAAAAAAAAGACGAATCTGCCCATTCTAAAAAGAATTTATGTTTACTGTAGACATCATCTCCTTTATAAATAAGTGAATGTATATTATTGACGACATAAAGCCGATTTACAATGAATTTCAGTAATGACATTATAAGTGCGTTCGGAAAGCCATGGTTTACATTCATATTATTGAAAAAAAAAATCATTGTAACGTTAAAGTTACGTGGGACACGTAAGGATGAATTAGAAAGTGCCGTTGGCCATCAGTAAATGCAACAACACACGAGAAAGTGCTAACAACCTATGAGGTGGTGCCAAAAACCGGCACTGCTAAACTCCCTCTCAGGCAGTACTGAAACACAAGAAACTTCCACGGTCAGCAGTTGACAGAACTTACCATCTCCGGAGACGGTGGGTAGTCTTGTGTCAGCGAGGCAGACGACCTCCCCGACGACCTCACAGAAGAAAATGTTTCCCAGGGGCACGTCTCCCTGCCCGTAGGTGGAGTTCCTGCCCCGTGGGGCTCCCACCACCGCCCTGGGAAGGAGAGTGAGAGGACTGAGCCTTGAAAAAGGACCGTAAGCAAAGCGGAGAATGTGGAAGACACTAGAAGGGAAAGAAATTTTAGATTGTTTCGGTGTCTCAAGACCGAAAGGAAAAAGGTAAGAAATCCAGAAGACAGATAAGGTCATGATATGATGAAAAAACGAAGACAGGTAATCGGAAAATATAGGGAGCAAACTCTTAAGTGTAAACAGCGAGATGTACACCCCCTCCAATGTATATACACTGTCTCTCTCATTACATATACATCAAGAGAGATATACCCCTTTGAATGAGGTCTTTGTTGACCAGTGATGAAGGCAGGTTGCCATTCGTACGATAATTATCGTTCATATACCTAATTTTGCCTTTGGTGCGATATACTATACCTTCAGCTATCGTCGTACGGTTTGTACGGTAAATTCGGGTTTCAGATCCTCGAAATATATTTTTGTTCATGATTTCTGGCTTAAATTGAATGAAAGCAATTAAATGCATGATATTAAATGCATGCCTATTGACAGTATCATACAAAGTAGATAGAAACCTTCGCGATTTGCTGCCGAGGGCTCGTAAATGAATCTAATACCATATTTTTTTTTTTTACAAAAGGTAGACCGATAAGCCAGCGGAAGTACTCGGTCAGACGACCAAAAGCTCCAGCTGCTGGGTCATCATATGACGAGGACCTGCATCAGGAAACACTTGTCCTGTTTCCTGACAAACCTTGCCTAACCTAACCTAACCTAACCTAACCTAACCTAATCTGACCTAACCTAATCTAGCCTAACCTAATCTAACCTAACCTGACCTAACCTAACCTAGCCTAACCTAACTTAACCTAACCTAACCTAACCTAACCTAATCTGACCTAACCTAATCTAGCCTAACCTAATCTAACCTAACCTGGCCTATCCTAGCCTAGCCTAACCTAACCTGACCTAACATAGCCTAGCCTGACCAAACCTAACCTAACCTAGCCTAACCTAACCTAACCTAACCTAACCAAACCTGACCTAAACTAACCTAACCTAACCTAACGTAACTTAACCTAACCTGACCTAACATAACCTAACTTAACCTGACCTAACCTAACCTAACTTGACCTAACCTACCCTAACCTTACATAACCTAACCTAACCTGACCTAACCTAGCCTAACCTGACCTGACCTAACCTAACCTAACCTAACCTAACCTAACCTAACCTAACCTAACCTAACCTGACCTGACCTAACCTAACCTAACCCGGCGTAACTTAACCTAACCTAACCTAACCTAGCCTAACTTGATCTAACCTAACTTAACCTAACCTAGCCTAACTTGGTCTAACCTAACCTAACCTGACCTAACCTAACCTAGCCTAACCTAACCTAACCTAACCTAACCTAACCTAGCCTAACTTGATCTAACCTAACTTAACCAAACCTAGCCTAACTTGATCTAACCTAACCTAACCTGACCTAACCTAACCTAACCTAACCTAGCCTAACTTGATCTAACCTAACCTAACCTTATCTAACCTAACCTAACCTAACCTAACATAACATAACATAACCTAACTTGATCTAACCTAACTTGATCTAACCTAACTTAACCTAACCTAGCCTAACTTGGTCAAACCTAACCTAACCTGACCTAACCTAACCTAACCTAACTTAACCTAACCTAACCTAACCTGACCTAACCTAACCTAACCTAACCTAACCTAACCTAACCTAACATAACTTAACCTAACCTAACCTAACCTAACTTGATCTACCCTAACTTAACCTAACCTAGCCTAACTTGGTCTAACCTAACCTAACCTAACCTGACCTAACCTGACCTAACCTAACCTAACGTAACCTAGCCTAACTTGATCTAACCTAACCTAACCTAACCTAACCTAACCTGACCTAACCTAACCTAACCTAACCTAACCTGACCTAACCTAGCCTAACTTGATCTAACCTAACCTAACCTAACCTAACCTAACCTAACCTGACCTAACCTAATCTAACCTAACCTAACCTAACCTAACCTAACATAACATAACATAACATAACATAACTTGATCTAACCTAACCTAATCTAACCTAACCTAACCTAACCTAACCTAACCTAACCTAACCTAACCTAACCTAACATAACATAACCTAACTTGATCTAACCTAACTTGATCTAACCTAACCTAATCTAACCTAACCTAACATAACCTAACTTGATCTAACCTAACCTGACCTAACCTTGCTGCCGACATGTTCCAAACATATGTTCTTGAACAGGTCCCGCTAATGCGTTAGCATTTTCTCGATTTTATATTTTACTATTTAAATCTTAAACCATAATGCTTATATTAAATGTTTATGTTTGAAAATAGGTTGCTTTAAGCAGTGACTTCCATGGAAAAATAATTAACATTGTTAGAAACAATCTTCTAATAATTCTTCAGAAGTGCTCTGGTCAACACTTAGAATCAAAGGACCTTTTTCTTTACATTATTTAAAATAGCTTTAATGTACATAGTTATTAGAAATTAAAAGCAACTTAATTATTACCTATTCCTATGATAATTGTAAATGAGTAATATGGATGAAATAATGGTAATAGTTTGGTGAGCACTGTACTATAATTCTGGTTAATTATATAGTTATAGGAAGAGTGATGTGTGTCTTCCATCGATACACCGTCTTGGGAGCCATTTGATGAATAAGATACATAGTAAACGCCTGGGAATCATTCTTAACGTATTATCGTTGTATCAGGATGATAAGTAACATTACCAGTATCATAGGACATACGATAGTGTGCAACTGTGAATATTAATTGGGACAGTGATGAAATAAGACATTTACTTGGAAACTAATGTTTATATTAAAAATACACGGCAGTGGTATGCCAGATGATTGATCTAATATGATATATGACTACCCTTTGCTTTTATAAGCACTGCTACACACTTTGGCATAGAATCGACCAATGTTGAACACATTTTGGCAAGTTCTTCATCGTGGTACCAGATCCTAATAACAGCAACAATTAGCTTTTCCACAGTTGAGCAGTCATGTTTCGCGATCCTGAGTTTGGTTATTGTCCGTAGAATCTCAATTGGGTTGAGGTCAGGAGAATTTCCAGGCCAATTTAGAACGCTTAGCGCACTCTCTTCGAAGAATTTCAGCAGTTTTTTTGGAAGTGTGATATGGATCAAGATCCTGCTAGAAAATGTCTTCTCCGTCAGAAAAGTTTCTATCCACAATGGGAAGCAAAGGAATTGCCAGGATTCCCTTATATTTATTACTGTTCATCGTTCCCTCAACAATAACATCCCGTCCAGGGCCTTTAGCAGTAAAACTACCCAAAATATCTTCTGGGGTGGGTGTTTTGGCACTTGTTGAATGTGTCCATTCCGAAGAGGTTCACCTTCGCTCCGTCTCACTACCGCTGATCTGTACCCATTCATCTGTCGTCTATTCCTTATGATCGAGTACCCACCGCAGCCTTTTTTTTTTTTCATAGTACCAGTCTCTCTGCAGATCTTTGCTGGGTTTCCTGGGATCCTTCACACTATAATAACCTTGTCATTGTGAGGTGTTGTTCTGGGTTTTCTTCCACATCTTTGTCGACGCAGCGTTTCACAATCACCAGCATCGACAGTTTTTTTCAGAATCCGAACAACAGTTGACTTTGCTATTCTCAGATTTTCGGCGATCTCTCTGATACTTAGATTAGCACGTTTTCTAAGAACTACAATACCTGCATGCTTCCTAGGTGTAACAGCCATCATGAATTTCAGCAGTAATTGTGAACTGAAGGGGAGAATTTGATGACACCACATTCATTCATGGCGTACACTTGCATGAATAGTCTTACAGAACAACAGTTCTTGTAGCACTGACGAGAGTCACAGGGTAACACCACAGCTGGATGGTTGCCAGAAATCAGTAGCAAACTCTTCCGAATAGAAAAGAAACCAAACTACATTAATTTAGCCGAAGACTAAGACATATGAGATACCTGGAGTTTACCTGGAGAGGGTTTCGGGGGTCAACGTCCCCGCGGCCCGGTCTGAGACCAGGTCTCATGGTGGATCAGGGTCTGATCAACTAGGCTGTTACTGCTGGCCACACGCAAGCTGACGTACGAACCACAGCCCGGTTGGTCAGGTACTGACTTTAGGTGAATGTCCAGTGCCTTCTTGAAGACAGCCAGGGGTCTATTGGTAATACCCCTTATGTATGCTTGGAGGTAATTGAACAGTCTTGGGCCCCGGACACTTATTGTGTTGTCTGTCAGTGTACTCGTGGCGCCAATGCTTTTCATCGGGGGAATGTTGCACCTCCTGCCGAGTCTTTTGCTTTCATATGGAGTGATTTTCGTGTGCAGGTTTGGTACCAATCCCTCCTGGACCTTCCAAGTGTATATTATCATGTATCTCTCTCGCCTGCATTCGAAGGAATACAGATCAAGGACCTTCAACCGTTCCCCGTAGTTTAGGTGCCGTATCGCACTTATGTGTGCCGTGAAAGTTCTTTGTACACTCTCCAGGTCTGCAAAGTTGCCAGCCTTGAAGGGGGCCGTTAGTGTACAGCAGTATTCCAGCCTAGAGAGCACAAGTGATTTGAAGAGAATCATCATGAGCCTGGCATCCCTAGTTTTGAAGGTTCTCATTATCCATCCCATCATTTTCCTAGCGGATGAGGTAGATACATTGTTGTGGTCTTTGAAGGCGAGATCCTCTGACATTATAACTCCCAGGTCCTTCACATTACTTTCCCGCTCTATTGTATGGTTAGAATTTGTGGTATACCCTGACACATTTTTAATTTCTTCAAGTTTTCCATATCTGAGTAATTGAAATTTCTCCTCGTTGAACTTCAAAATGTTTTGAGTGGCCCATTCGAAGATTTGGTTGATGCCCGCTTGGAGTCTAGCGGTGTCTTCGATGGAGGTCTCTGCCATGGTAATCCGGATGTCATCCGGATGGTTTACATCTCTGTTTATGTCAGAAATGAGAATGAGGAATAGAATGGGAGCGAGTACTGCGCCTTGTGGAACAGAGCTTTTTACCATGGCTGCCTGGGAGTTTACTCTGTTTACTATTACTCTTTGTGCTCTATTTGTCAGGAAGTTGTAGATCCATCTACAACTTCACACTTATCGAAAGCTTTTGCAAAGTCTATGTATACTACATCTGTATTTTGTTTATCCTTTACAGCATCCAGGACCTTGTCATAGTGGTCCAGTAGCTGAGACAGGCAGGAGCAACCTGATCTAAACCCGTGTTGTCCTGGGTTGTGTAACTGAGGGGTATCTTGGTGGTCGGCTATCTTGCTTCTTAGAACCCTCTCAAAGATTTTTATGATATGGGATGTTAGTGCCATCGGTCTGTAGTTCTTTGCAATTGCTTTACTGCCACCTTTGTGGAGTGGGGCTATGTCTGTTGTTTTTAGTGTGTGTGAGATGACCCCTGTGTCCATGCTCCCGATACATGAGGTCCAGCGTATTTTCTAGTCTTGTAGGCTCTACTATTTGCTGATTTAAGGTGAATTTGTTGCAGAGATTTAGTAGTTCGTGTGTGTGTGAATTTTCAGCTGAGCTGCCTCTCGGAGTAATCTCTACTAAAACATTGTTTGCTATACTCTTCTGTTTTAGGTGTCTCAGGTTGAAATCTCTAGTAGTAAGATGTTTGGGTCAGGAGTTGGGAGATTTTCCAGACAGTGGTCAATTTTCTCAAGCTGCTCCTGGAATTGCTGGGAAGTTGCATCTGGAGGCTTGTATACTTCAACAATGACAAGGTTTTGGTTTTCGATCTTTACCGCCAAAACTTCAACTACATCATTTGAGGTGTTTAGTAGTTCTGTGCAAATGAGCGACTCTGTGACATACAGGCCAACCTCTTCCCCCCCCCCCTCTCCCTTATTGCCTGTTTAGTCTGTCGCATCGGAATAGGTTATAACCTGGGATCCATATTTCATTGTCATAATGATCCTTTATGTGGGTCTCTGTGAAAGCTGCAAACATTGCATTTGACTCCGTGAGCAGTCCCTTGATGTAAGGAATTTTGTTGTTTTTTGACAGCTTTAGACCCTGTATGTTTGCAAAGACAAATGTATTGGTGGAATTTAGGGGGGTTTTATTTGCTGACTCTAATATCTGTTGTTCTGGGGTAGAGGCCAATGTCTGTGCCTCTGCTCCAGAAGTGTTTTCAGGTGGTGTAGGATTATTGTCATTTCTTGCCAGTTCTTTTTTTTTTCCTTATGGCCCTAAAAAAAACCTGTCTGTGGAGAGGTTGTGGCTCCTCTCTTTTGTTTCCAATAGTCTGGCTGGTCTGTGTCTTCTAGTCCCCTTTAGATGATATGCCTGGCAGTATGCATTGTAGCATTTTCTTTCATGGATTGATGGGTGACACATTTCTGGATGAAATAGGTTGCAAGAAAGGAAGTTGCACTCTCCCGTTGTCATGTGGGTGCGGCATTTTTTGGGATGGTCAAAGGTGCATGTCCCGCCTGTTTTACCAGATATACCGTGCCTGCAGATACCCGAGGCATAGTATTTACATAGATTGTACTTATGTTTGCTAGGATTTATTGTAGCTGCGTTCACTGCTGGTGCATTTATTTTTCCTGTTTCCTCAATATCTTTTACCCCTGTATGGCTTTGCTGGTAGTGTGTCGACACTGTTTCCTGAGGCCTCACCCCACTTTGATCCATCTCCAGCAGTATCTCTATTTTGAACCTCTGTGGACTGAATAAGGTTGTCTTCAGTGTCCTCCAGGACAACACTAGTGCCCTCACGAGCTCTAGCTTCTAAGACATCACTAGGACCCTCTGGAGCACTTTCCTCCAGGACAACACTAGCACCCTCAACACTGTCCTCCAGGACAGCACTAGCCCCCTCAGGAGCACTATCCAAGACAGCCCCGTCCCTACCACCCATCTTCTTTTCCCAGCTGTCATACCATGCTGCCATGTCTTTCAAGAAAGATGTTTTATTGGTGTTCTTGTCTTTTAATATAGATGTCATTTCCTCATACAAAAATTTACTCCTGTCCTAATTAATTTCCACACTGAAGTAAAATATAGAGGGTGTTTCTTTCAATGGTGAGGTTCAAACTCCCGCCCCTCTTAATTAACTCTCTCTGT
>NC_069399.1:42214398-42236898 GCF_026875155.1 Cherax quadricarinatus | reverse complement strand
TAGAACAGGACAATAATAAACTATGCACGATTGGGGTAACTAGTGATATGGTTCTCAGACAAATAGAGACATTAAAACCTAACAAATCCCCAGGCCCTAATAAACTGTTTGCAAGGGTGTTAAAGGAATGTAAACAGGAACTTAGAATGCCTTTGGCTAATCTTTTCAACATATCACTACAAACTAACATAGTGCCTGATAAATGGAAAATGGCAAATATAATACCTACTTACAATGCAGGTGACAAGGCCTTAGCTTCGAACTATAGACCAATAAGCCTTACCTCCATAGTGGGAAAATTTATGGAATCAGTAATTGCCAAACCAGTTCGTAGCCATCTCGAAAGACATAAATTGATTAATTAATCTCAGCACGGTTTTACAAAGGGGCATTCCTGTCTTACGAATTTACTGATTTTCTTCTCTAAGGTATTTGAGGAGGTAGATCATGGTGTTGAATATGATATTGTGTATATGGACTTCAGTAAGGCTTTCTATAGAGCTCCACATCAGATTCTATTGAGGAAACTTAAGGCACACGGAATATGAGGAGAAATTTTTTCCTGGGTTGAGGCATGGTTGACGTATAGGTAGCAGAGAGTTTGCATAAATGGGGAGAAATCAGAATAGGGGCACGTCACAAGAGGTGTTCCACAGGGGTCAGTGATGGGCCCCTTGTTGTTCACAATCTACACAAACAACATAGATGAGGGAATAAATAGCGCCATAAGTAAATTTGCTGATGACACCAAAATAGGCCGTCCAATTCATTCTAATGAGGACATTACAGCACTCCAGGATGATTTGAATATACTCATGCAGTGGTCGGAGAAGTAGCAGATGCAGTTTAATATAGACAAATGCAAAGTTCTAAATGTTGGACAGGAAAATAACCATGCTGCATATAAACTAAATAATGTAGATCTTAATATTACGGATCGCAAAAAGGATTTAGGTGTTCTGATTAGTAATAATCTAAAACCAAGACAACAGTGCATTAGTGTTCGCAATAAAGCTAGCAGAATCCTTGACTTCATAGCAAGAAGTATAAATAATAGAAGTCCTCAGGTTGTTCTTCAACTCTATACATCCTTGGTTAGGCCTCATTTGGATTATGCTGCTCAGTTTTGGTCACCGTATTACAGAATGGATATAAATGCTCTGGAAAACGTACAAAGGATGATGACAAAGATGATCCCATGTATCAGAAATTTTCCCTACGAGGAAAGACTGAGGGCCCTGAATATGCACTCTCTAGAAAGTCGTAGAATTAGGGGAGATATGATTGAGGTGTATAAATGGAAAACAGGAATTAAAAAAGAGGATGTGATGAATGGTTTTGAAAACCGACAAGTTGAAGATTGAGACACTTATGCATCATATGGGAATCTTTATTTAGGAAACGTTTCACCACACAGTGGCTTCATCTTTATATCCCCTTTATTAATACCTATCTTCTACTTGTACACTTCGATCAGGTCTCCCCTCATTCTTCGTCTAACAAGTGAATGTAACTTAAGAGTCTTCAATCTTTCTTCATAAGGAAGATTTCTAATGCTATGTATTAATTTAGTCATCCTACGCTGAATGTTTTCTAACGAATTTATGTCCATTCTGTAATATGGAGACCAGAACTGAGCTGCATAATCTAGGCGAGGCCTTACTAATGATGTATAAAGCTGCAGTATGACCTCTGGACTTCTGTTGCTTACACTTCTTGATATAAATCCCAGTAATCTGTTTGCCTTATTACGTTGCTAGGCATTGCTGTCTTGGTTTAAGGTTGCTGCTTACCATAACCCCCAAGTCCTTTTCGCAATCTGTATGGCTAAGTTCTACATTATTTAACTTATAAGTGCTAGGGTTGTGGACACTCCCGAGCTTCAGAACCTTGCATTTATCTACATTGAACTGCATCTGCCACTTTTCTGACCAGTTATTGAGTTTGTCTAAATCCTCCTGAAGTTCCCTGATATCTACGTTTGAATCAATTATCCTACCTAACTTTGTGTCATAGGCGAATTTGCTCATTACTCTTGTAATTCCTATCCCCTTTTTAACGTCCCACTTAATGTCAATGTACTGATTCATAAGAATAACCTCACCTCTTTTGATACGTCTAAAAATTCCCTACTTCTGCCCTAAAAGATATTTGAGCTTATTATTCATTCATTTTTCGTCATTTCTATTCGATCTAATTTCCTTATATGGGATAAATGTTCTTTGGGCAGCATGTATTGTGTTAAGAAATCTCTCATACTTATAGTTCTCTTCGTTACCCCAGACCACAGATGATAAGTGTTCTCTAAGCCCTTTGTAATCTGCTAAGCGAAAATCTGGGACCATTACTGAATTTTCCCTGCTGTCATACTTTCAGTCAATGCTAAAGGTAATTGATTTGTGATCGCTTCTGTTGAGTTCACCTGTAATTTCTAAATTATTAACAAGGGTTTCCTTGTTTGCCAGAACCAAGTCAAGCAGGTTATTTCCCCTTGTAGGCTCTGTCACAAACTGCCTCAAAAAACAATCCTGAACTACTTGTAAGAAGTCGTTAGATTCTAAATTTCCAGTCAAGAAATTCCAATCAATATAACTAAAGTTAAAGTCTCCTAGAATTACCACATTATCGTGCCTTGTGGCCTTAACAATTTCCTCCCATAGTAGTCTCCCTTGGTCCCTATCTAAGTTTGGGGGACGGTATATCACGCCTTAAATCACTTTTTCATTCCCCTCTGAAAATTCTATCCAAACAGACTCTGTATGTGTTACTTCAGATTTAATACCCGTTTATATGCAACAGTTCAAGCGATCTCGGACATACAATGCCACCACACCCCCCTTCCCGATACTTCTATCTACTTGGAACAATTTAAAACCCTGAATGTGACATTCCACAGGCATGTCCCTACTTTTTTAATTAAACCACGTCTCAGTTATGGCAAATACATCAATGTTACCTGCACTAGCAACTAATCTCAACTCGTCCATCCTATTCCTAGCACTACGGCTATTAGCATAATATACATTGAAAGATCCTCCTTTCTCTTTACCCTTCCTGCTCATTTCTGTCTTTCTACTAAACCTATTACTGCCCTTGTCACTTAGTGCCACTAGCTTTCCAATATCCACCTCGTTCTGCTTATTACTCGTTCCCCTAGAACTCATATTACTACACTGGGGCTTCACTGTTTTCCTGTCAAAACCCTTACCACTAACTATTCCTAGTTTAAAGTCCTAACAGATCCCTCCACAGCAGTTGCCAGTGCAACCACCCCAGACCTAGATAAGCGTACCCCATCCCTGGCATACATGTCATTTCTGCCGTTACAGTATTTGTCCAGCCAGCAATTGACACCAATTGCCCTGGACACCCATTCGTTTCTAACTCCTCTCCTTGGCAAAATACCACATACGACAGGGTTCCCACCCTTCTTCCTAATTATTTCTATTGCTGACATATACCTGCTAATCAGGTCCTCACTCTTACGTCTGCCAACATCATTGCTTCCCGCACTGATGCAGATAATAGGAATGCTCCCATTACCTTTCATGATGTCGTCCAGACGGCTAGCAATATCCCCCATCCCAGCCCCAGGAAAACATACCCTCTGCTTCCTCTTTCTGTACCTAAGACAAAATGCCCTATCCATAAACTTAACCTGACTGTCTCCAACTAAAACAATGTTCTTACCTTCACTTGTGGAATTCGTCGTGACGTTCTCAATGGTCTTCGTTGGGGTTTCTAGGGATGTTTCACTCACGTCTGCCAATGCTTCTTTGGTGCTCGTTGTGACGTACCCAGTAGACAGCCCACATTTGTCAGGTAGCACCGAAAATGGGTTTGAAGTTTCCACAGTAGTCTTCTGGTTCTTCGTTATTTCTGCCTCTCCAACAGCCTTCTTGATCCTCAGCTTGGTTCCATGTTGTGCAGCCACTGACCAGGTTCCTCTCTTAACCTGAGGACTCACGACAGGATTACTACGAATCCTCTAGTTCTCTTCCGTTAATCGCCGTATCTCCAGCTTAACAACCCTAAGCTCCTCTTTTAACTGCTGGTAGAGTTGCTCAAGAGTGGGCATCCTGGTTCAGATTCACAGAGAGCACTCGAATAAGTCTTTGCAGAGCTAAGTACACGTCACCACTGAGCTAAGTGTTCCTTGCAGTGTTCCTTCTTTCTTATGTTCTTATGAGGGCAAATATTCTTTTAGTGGGATGGATCTGTGAAGGACCTGCCTAGTATGGGCCAACAGGCCTGCTGCAGTGTTCCTCCTTTCTTATGTTCTTATGTTTTGGGAGAATTGTCCTTACCAGGCACAAAGTGTAACTGCAGCATAAACTCTCAACGTCCCTGGGTTCCTACCAGGAAGAAACACCAAAAGAGGCTTTGATGAAATGCTTCATATGACAGAGAATTGGCACAAAGACGAGAAAATACAGATACCCAGAGAACTTGAGGGCAGCTGTATCAGGCATCATGATCGGCACCATCAGGAAGTCTGATACAGAGCAACATATGGAGATGCGTTATGTTGCAACATATGGAGATACGATGCCGTCACCACTGACAGATGAGTGCAATTACCACAGGTGAGCCACCTAACTTTGTCTATTCCACTCTCTCTCTCTCTCTCTCTCTCTCTCTCTCTCTCTCTCTCTCTCTCTCTCTCTCTCTCTCTCTCTCTCTCTCTCTCTCCCTCACTCTCTCAGCGCAAAACAACAGAATGAAACTCCGAGGGAAGAGATGCAGCTCACATGTCATTCAAGTTTTGTTTATAGTTATAGACAACTGGAACAGATTACCACACACAGCTATAAACACAAACAAAATACACTTCTTTAAGAACCAGCTGAACAATTACCACAGGGAGGCTGGCTGTGGCCGGTGGATCACTGAGGATAGTTCTCACACTACCATGGATGAACCATGTTCATTTAGGTTTGCTAGGACGAACCCTGACCCGAGTCTTCTCCATATGGCTACCCGGCAGTGGCTCCCGAAGAAGTGTCTAAGTTTGTTCAAGTGATGCAATGTTTACAGCCTTATGATAGGGGCCTTTGGAGCATTCTTGTCAAGTGGAATACCACTTACAGCCCTATAGCAGGGGCAGCCCTATGACGAGGCCACGGTGAGTCTTCAGTGGTGTAGCAGTTAGCTACAGTCGTCGTCGACGCTCTGGTGTCAGGGTCGGTGTTCTCGCTGGTGAAAACCTCTGCTCCATTTGAGGCACTCCTGCAACCCAAGCAACAGCCCGAGTGCCAGGAGTGCATGGATGAACCACCTAGGGTATATAAAATAATAGAGGTAGTGATGACGTTACTAGTAGTTGATAAATCACTGTGTACCTTGTTACAAGGTTCGTAGGATCGAGTCTTCTTCAGCCATAGCTCAGTGTTTGTGAATATTTCGCCTGTTCTTGCGAATTCCTAGTGTGTGTGTGTGTGTATATATATATATATATATATATATATATATATATATATATATATATATATATATATATATTTATGTTGTTGTGTGTGTTGTGTGTGTGTGTGTGTGTGTGTGTGTGTGTGTGTGTGTGTGTGTGTGTGTATGTGTGTGTGTGTCGTGCCGAATAGGCAGAACTTGCGATCTTGGCTTAAATAGCAACACTCATCTTGCCATATAGGACAAGCGAAAATTTGTGTATGAAATAATTTCGCCAAAATCATTCTTAACCTAACGAAAAAAAATATATTTCACTTTGTTTGTTTACTATTAAATTACTGTAAACAAATCTAAAATATATTTAGTTGGGTTAGGCTAAAATAAATTGCACTTGTTATAATAAGGTTAGGTAAGTTTTCTAAGATTCTTTTGGTGCAAAATTAAAATTTTTTACATTATCATTAATGAAAAAAATATATCTTTAAACTTATAAGAAAAAATTTAGAAAGGACTTAATTTTAAATGAGTTCTTACTAATTGACCAGTTTTACATATTCGGCACGACATATATATATATATATATATATATATATATATATATATATATATATATATATATATATATATATATATATATATATATATATATATGAAGATTGAGACACTTATGCAGCATATGGGAATCTTTATTCAGGAAACGTTTCGCCACACAGTGGCTTCATCAGTCCAATACAAAGAGGAAGGCGTAAGGAGAGGAGGAGTATGAGGTAATCAGTCCCTCAGCCTGGAGTCGATGTGTTCAGTCCATCAATCCAAGATTGATGGACTGAACACATCGACTCCAGGCTGAGGGACTGATTACCTCATACTCCTCCTCTCCTTACGCCTTCCTCTTTGTATTGGACTGATGAAGCCACTGTGTGGCGAAACGTTTCCTGAATAAAGATTCCCATATGCTGCATAAGTGTCTCAATCTTCTATATATATAATATATATATATATATATATATATATATATATATATATATATATATATATATATATATATATATATATATATAGTATGTATACACTAGGAATTCGCAAGAACAGGCGAAATATTCACAAGCACTGATCTCTGGCTGAAGAAGTCTCGACCCTACGAGCCTTGTAACAAGGTACGCAGTGCTTTATCAACTTATGTTCGTTATCTTTTCTTTTCCTGGCTTGTTCGTATCTAGCTGTCTGACTTCCTTTTTTTTTTTTCTCCCTCTAACTTTATCCATCCTCTTTGTCTTCTTGCTTTGGCCTCCCTACAGTTGCTATTAAATTACTTTTTTTTCATTTCTTTTTCTTCTGGTCGGTAGTTTTCTTACTGTAACTCCTCTCATATATTTCTAGGTTTCTTTATTATATCACGGACTGACTTTTCCCCATTTTCCCATTGCTTTTTAATTAGTAAGTTTCTCATTCGTTCATAGTTTCCTCTCTTGCTATCTAGTTCTCCACTGTTTCATATTTCCCTTCTCACTCTTCCTGTTTCTATTAGAAATTCCAAACTTAACACAGCATGGTCACTGCCTCTTACTGGCTTTCTGTACCTAATTTATTGATGCTAAAGACCTGATTTAGTTTTGCTGGTTCACCATCTCCTATACGTGTTATTTATTTTGCATGTTCGGTCAGTAAATTTACCAATGCTGCGTCCATCAAGTCTCGTTCTCTGCCTATCTGACCCTACATGTGGATTCTAGAATTTATCCAACCTAAATTTGAAACTATCCAAAGTCCTAACCTCAATAACCCAACTAGGTAGACTGTTCCTCTCATCAACTACCCTATTTCCAAACCAATACTTTCATAGGTCCTTTCTAAATCTAAACTTATCTAATTTAAATCCATTACTGCGGGTTCTTTCTTGGAGAGATATCCTCAAGACCTTATTAATATCCACTGTATTAATACCTATCTTCCACTTATACACTTCGGTCATGTCTCCCCTCATTCTTCGTCTAACAAGTGAATGTAATTTAAGAGTCTTCAATCTTTCTTCATAAGGAAGATTTCTAATGCTATGTATTAATTTAGTCATCCTAATCTGAATGTTTTCTAACGAATTTATGTCCATTCTGTAATATGGAGACCAGAATTGAGCTGCATAATCTAGGTGAGGCCTTACTAATGATGTATAAAGCTGCAGTATGACCTCTGGACTACTGCTGCTTACACTTCTTGATGTTTGTAGATGAATGGTTCAGAGAACCGACATGTTGATAAATTAGACACATGTGCAACTCTTGGGTATCTTTATTGAGGAAACGTTTCGCCACACAGGGGCTTCATCAGTCCATACAAAGGAGAATCTTGAAGAACAGGAGGAGAATGAGGTAATCAGTCCCTCAACCTTGAGTCGATGTGGTCAGTCCATCAATCTTGAATAGAATACGGCATACGTGCTGAGAAGGGAATTCTTCGCTTGCCTAATTCTTGGGCACGACCTACTTCAACACTGAACAAATGTTACACCACCTATGACTGCTGCACTTCTCATGCCAACGGTTTATAAGGTCCTTCTCAGCACGTATGCCGTATTCTATTCAAGATTGATGGACTGACCACATCGACTCAAGGTTGAGGGACTGATTACCTCATTCTCCTCCTGTTCTTCAAGATTCTCCTTTGTATGGACTGATGAAGCCACTGTGCGGCGAAACGTTTCCTCGATAAAGATACCCAAGAGTTGCACATGTGTCTAATTTATCAACTTCTTGATGTAAATCCCAATAATCTATTTGCCTTATTACGTACGCTTAGGCATTGCTGTCTTGAACATCAAAATGGTATACAATACCGACAGGTTGTTAGGTAAGACACATATGCAACAGTTAGACAACTTTATTCCGAAACGTTTCGGCTACACAGTAGGCTTCTTCAGTCGAATACAGAAAGTAGGCTGGAACAGTAGAGATGTGAAGACGATGTAATCAGTCCATCACCCTTGTAGTCGTAGAATTTGAGGTTGTCAGTCCCTCGGCCTGGAGAAGTTCAGTTCCATAGTCAGGAACTATCTGAAGATCAAGCGACAGTGCGGAGACTTCCGACAGTATTTAAGTCTCCGCACTGTCGCTTGATCTTCAGATAGTTCCTGACTATGGAACTGAACTTCTCCAGGCAGAGGGACTGACAACCTCAAATTCTACGACTACAAGGGTGATGGACTGATTACATCGTCTTCACATCTCTACTGTTCCTGCCTACTTTCTGTATTCGACTGAAGAAGCCTACTGTGTAGGCGAAACGTTTCGGAATAAAGTTGTCTAACTGTTGCATATGTGTCTTACCTAACAACCTGTCGGTATTGTATACCATTTTGATGTTCATCTTGTCAGACACTGCACACATGGCATCTTGGTACAGAAAACACCTTGGACAAGCTTTTCAAGTGAGAAGTGTTGGATCTGAGAGGGACATGACCTCTCAGTGGCTACATTCTCACTACTACTACTACTACTACTACTACTACTACTACTACTACTCTGCACCTCTCCTTCCGACAGTATTTAAGTCTCCGCACTGTCGCTTGATCTTCAGATAGTTCCTGACTATGGAACTGAACTTCTCCAGGCCGAGGGACTGACAACCTCAAATTCTACGACTACAAGGGTGATAGACTGATTACATCGTCTTCACATCTCTACTGTTCCTGCCTACTTTCTGTATTCGACTGAAGAAGCCTACTGTGTAGGCGAAACGTTTCGGAATAAAGTTGTCTAACTGTTGCATATGTGTCTTACCTAACAACCTGTCGGTATTGTATACCATTTTGATGTTCATCTTGTCAGACACTGCAACACGTGGCCTCTTGGTACAGAAAACACCTTGGACAAGCTTTTCAAGTGAGAAGTGTTGGATCTGAGAGGGACATGACCTCTCAGTGGCTACATTCTCACTACTACTACTACTACTACTACTACTATTACTACTACTACTACTACTACTACTACTACTACTACTACTACTACTACTCTGCACCTCTCCTTCCGACAGTATTTAAGTCTCCGCACTGTCGCTTGATTTTCAGATAGTTCCTGACTATGGAACTGAACTTCTCCAGGCCGAGGGACTGACAACCTCAAATTCTACGACTACAAGGGTGATGGACTGATTACATCGTCTTCACATCTCTACTGTTCCTGCCTACTCTCTGTATTCGACTGAAGAAGCCTACTGTGTAGGCGAAACGTTTCGGAATAAAGTTGTCTAACTGTTGCATATGTGTCTTACCTAACATTGCTGTCTTGGTTTAAGGTTGCTGCTCACCATAACCCCCAAGTCCTTTTCGCAATCTGTATGGCTAAGGTCTACATTATTTAACTTATTTAACAATGGGCTTAGAGAACACTTATCATCTATAGACTGGAGTAACGAAGAGAGCTATCAGTATGACAACTTTCTTAACACAATACATGCTGTCCAAATGACATTTATCCCATATAAGGAAATTAGATCAAATAGAAATGACCCCAAATGGATTAATAATAGGCTCAAACATCTTTTAGGTCGAACATTAAAATGGTATAAAATACCGACAGGTTGTTAGGTAAGACACATATGCAACAGTTAGGTATCTTTATTTCGAAACGTTTCGCCTACACAGTAGGCTTCTTCAGTCGAGTACAGAAAAGTTGATAGAAGCAGAAGATACTTGAAGACGATGTAATCAGTCCATCACCCTTAAAGTTTTGAGGTGGTCAGTCCCTCAGTCTGGAGAAGAGCATTGTTCCATGGTATGAAACAATATGGAGATGAAGTGACAGGATGGAGCCTTATATAGCGCCAAGAGGTGAGACGTAGGTCACTAGAAGAGGTAAGAACTCAGATGTTGGGAGGTCAGGTCTCTCTCAAATCCAGCCGTTCTCACTAGTAGAGGTTGTCGAAGTTGATTGTAGGTCTGTACCAAGATTCCCTTGTGTTGCAGTGTCTGACAGATTGAACATTAAAATGGTATAAAATACTGACAGGTTGTTAGGTAAGACACATATGCAACAGTTAGGTATATTTATTTCGAAACGTTTCGCCTACACAGTAGGCTTCTTCAGTCGAGTACAGAAAAGTTGATAGAAGCAGAAGATACTTGAAGACGATGTAATCAGTCCATCACCCTTAAAGTTTTGAGGTGGTCAGTCCCTCAGTCTGGAGAAGAGCATTGTTCCATGGTATGAAACAATATGGAGATGAAGTGACAGGATGGAGCCTTATATAGCGCCAAGAGGTGAGACGTAGGTCACTAGAAGAGGTAAGAACCATTTTAATGTTCAATCTGTCAGACACTGCAACACAAGGGTATCTTGGTACAGACCTACAATCAACTTCGACAACCTCTACTAGTGAGAACGGCTGGATTTGAGAGGGACCTGACCTCCCAACATCTGAGTTCTTACCTCTTCTAGTGACCTACGTCTCACCTCTTGGCGCTATATAAGGCTCCATCCTGTCACTTCATCTCCATATTGTTTCATACCATGGAACAATGCTCTTCTCCAGACTGAGGGACTGACCACCTCAAAACTTTAAGGGTGATGGACTGATTACATCGTCTTCAAGTATCTTCTGCTTCTATCAACTTTTCTGTAATCGACTGAAGAAGCCTACTATGTAGGCGAAACGTTTCGAAATAAAGATACCTAACTGTTGCATATGTGTCTTACCTAACATCTTTTAGGTCAAAAGAAAGGAATTTATAGGCGTATCAAAAGACGTGAGGGTAATCTTATGAACCAGTATATTGACATCAAGAGGGACGTTAAAAAGGGGATAAGAAAAGCTAAATGGGACTATGAAATTAAAGTTGCCAGGGATTCAAAAACTAACCCAAAAAGTTTTTTCCAGGTTTATAGAACAAAAATTAGAGATAAGACAGGTCCCCTTAAAAATAACTCTGGGCATCTCGCTGACAAGGAGAATGAAATGTGCTCTATTCTTAATAATTCTTTTCTCTCGGTTTTCACTCAGGAAGACACTGACAATATCCCAGCAATTAATTTTTATGTTAGGTAAGACACATATGCAACAGTTAGGTATCTTTATTTCGAAACGTTTCGCCTACACAGTAGGCTTCTTCAGTCGAGTACAGAAAAGTACTCGACTGAAGAATGTTCAATCTGTCAGACACTGCAACACAAGGGTATCTTGGTACAGATCTGAAATCAACCTCGACAACCTCTACTAGTGAAACGGCTGATTTGGAGGGACCTGACCTCCCAAAGTGGCACCAACGTCTCACCTCCTGGCGCTATATAAGGCTCCATCCATCCTGTCCTATTCACCTTCGTTCTCAGGTTCATCGACTTAGCTCGAGTGGTGACGTGTGCTTACCTAACACATCGACGATCTCGCCTCTCTCGAATTACCCCGTGTTGAGTAGTGCTTTGAGTAGTGCTTTGCTGGACTTCGTCTTCCTCTCCACCATCAGGATTGGTCGTCGGTGGTTCCGACCGAAGGCAGGAAGCCTCTTGCTGCCCTGAATTCTCTTCACCTGTTGACTGCACGCCATACAGCCAGTCTCGTCCGCCACTCAGGATATACAGTGCTCCATCAAGCTACAGTTTCACCTCCTCATGTCCTGCGCCAGGGGTCAAGGTACGTGTGTCTACTTACACGTACTTCCTTGCTAGTACTCTTCACTTTTTGGCCGATTGTCACCTCCAATTAACATCTTTTCGTAATTGGACATGCCTTCGATGCCTTCCACCTCCCACCCCCTTCACTCTTCCGCCAACCTCCCAACACCTGCCTCTGCCTCTTCTAAATCCAATTCTTCTCGCTAAACCTACAAATTTTCTAATCCTGATGGCCACTATCTGTCCGGAAAATTTATTATATCAATCACTGGTGCACCTCCACTTGAAGTCTTCAAAACAACTCAGCTTCAAACTCCTTCTTTGACAAACATTCCTAACGAAGTGTCACCTCAAGCGATACCAGACAAAAACCTTTCTCAACGCAGGCTTCACCATTTTTTTGCAGTCTCCTGAGCACCGTGCCAAAAGCACAGTCATTGCAAACACGTAGACTACTCTCTCCGACAGCCAATGAGACACAGACAAAAGAAGACTTAATAAAGAGATCATTAATTAAGAACAAAGTCTCTGTTTGCGATATTTACTGACCAAAAACCCTAACAAATCGCAAAATACGCCAACTGTCTACTCTTGCTGACGCCTATACATCTCTTTCATCAAGGACTTTGCAAGACATCTGCCATTCCTCCTAACCTCCCCTCACTCCGAACTTCCACCCAATCAAACAATCTCTTAAATGCGACAAATCTCGGCCACGAACAAAAACACATGCACATCTACACTAGTCTGCTCCATATGTTCAGCAACTGGCCACTCTGGAACACTTGCAACCTCCCCCTTAAAATGTTCTAACTGCGGCGGGTCACACACGCATGTTGCACATTCCTGCCCTTCGAGACAGCACATTCTCTCCTCCTCAAAGCAAGCCAACCCCTCCCTCCCCAACCCCTTCCCTGCTCCTCCTCCCTCCCCTTCTTCCTCCTCCCCTTCCACACTCCCTTCCCCTAACCCCAATGCCTGGGCCTCCCCACGCACTTGGTCTTAACCTCTTCTACTCTCTAACACACATCAAACACCAACTCCTAGACTACAAGCACTTCTCCTTCTACTAACCCACACTAGACTACAAACAACTGTCAAATTTGCCACTGCTACCCACTCTGCATGGTAATCGCACAAGCTTAACCAATCAGACTACTCAAAATGTCCTTAACAACCTAATCTTTCTGCTAACAATCATTTCCTCTATAATTAATCCCTCCTTCCTGCTTCCTCTCCAAGCCTCCAACAACCTCTCCCTCCTTCCTCTCTTCACCACCCCCCCACTTCCTACTTCCCACCAGCTCTCCTCCTCCCCTACCTCTCCATCACTACTACACCTCCCACCAACACCCCTACTGCTACTGCTAGACCACCCCCTCCCCCACATCCTTACCCACTTCATCCCCTTCCAAAGCTTCCACTACCACATAAACCTTAACCAAAAACATCCACTGTTGTCCTCTGCATCCGCCTTCGCCCACCCACCACAACCTAACCTCATCCAGGTCCCAACTCCACCTCCTCCAGACAAAATCCCACTCCAACCGAAACCTAACCCCAACCTCAGACGGACAGACCAAAGAACATAAAAACAGATCCATCACTTCTCCCCTCCAGGAAACGGGTCCGTAGCACCTACAAACACACATCCACTGATGGCACCACTATCACGGGCTTTAAAAAATTTAAAAAATTCCAAACTCCCCCCCGACATTAACTTGCTAAGACGAAACCATTAACACGTTTAAGGTGATTCCAGTTCACGTAACGTTCTTATTTTACAATTAGACACCTACTGGCCGAGCCCTGAAGCAGAGAGACAAGATATTTGTTTTGCTAAACATACCAGCCTCAAAGCCCCTCAATGTCTCTTATCCGCCATTATGGTTATTACCACTACAGTCCCACCTCTGATCCCCACATGGGGTTTCATCCTGTCAATTGCCAACATAAAACATGAATTCTCCCAATCCCTTTTGTATTCACCAACACTGTCCTTGCAGTCAGAATACCCACCCACCTTGGACCCTTTAGCTTTTCACACCTATGCACGCCCAAACCTATTCTCACATACACGACCCCTCCTAAGTCTTCAACTACAACCACACACCAACTTACCTACTAGCCTGACATGAAATGCCAAACACACCGCCTTCATCACACCAGTAACACCAACTTGTTCACCATTACTCAACTCACAAACCATAATAAACACCGAATTCATCTTGGCCCAGACTTCAAACCTTCTTCCACCCAACGGCCAAAGCAAACCAGACATCATTCTGGCAAACCGAGCCAGCTCTCAATTTTCAAACATTACATCTCACCTGGGCCCTATTACTGGCTCTGATCACATCCCACCCAGCCAGCTATCACATCTCCCTCCAACACATCCTCATTCCAACCAACACAACTTCATTCTCCTACAAGAACGCTGACTGGGATGCTTTCAAACAACACATAACAATATTAACCTCACCTATGACGACAACAAACAAAACCATCTCGGACATCGATACTCAACTGATCTCATCCAGACACCATTACACAAGCAGTAGCCAACATCGCAATACCAAAGAAAACTCAAACCACTCGTTTATTCCTTCAAAACCGTCACTCAGAACAAGAAGACTAATTATCTGGCTACACAACCGCTTCCTCTACAACACCACATAGATTTTCATCAAGTCCGATTAGATCTCACTTACCTTAGAAACCCAACATTTTACAACTAGCCTAGACCAGAACACAACAATCACTTCCACACTAATACAACAAGGCCGGACAGCAGGCGTGTTAAAAACACTAAAGCCTTCTGGAACTTTATCAAAAAAAAATCAGAAGGCACTACTCCCACCACCAACAAATTCAAACACATCACCCACAACAACACACACATCTCAGACCCACTAGGCTGCTAACCAACATCTTAAACACTCTGGGAGAAATCACTTCACCCTCACCCACCTCGCCCTAACGTTTATTTCAACACATTCAACATAGAACACTGGAACACTGCACACAACACAAGAAACAACCAACCAGACAACCACATACAGCTAGACACTCTTACCTCCTCCAAGAACGGACACTCCTTGCAACCAACACAGACCTTAAAACTCTGCTCATACACCTTCCTCCAAAGGCTCCTGGTGCCTCTGCCCTAAACCATATTAGCCTGAAACACTTCCTGACTCTATCATGACTGCCTACACAAACCTCCCTCATGCCCCCTTGCCGCGGATACTTCCCTTTCCCTTTCAAAGCCGCTACTGCTATTCCCTCCTTCCTAAACCCAATAAAGACCACTCTGACCCTAGAACTAATCGCCCTATCAGCCTCCTCGAAAACTTTAAGGAAAACTCTTTGAAAAACTCATTAATCATCGCCTTCGCAGATACCCTGAACATATTTTTCTCTAACTTCCAGATGGCCAGTTTGGCTTCAGAACACAAGATCCACACAGATGCCATTAACATCATTCTCAACTACATCCACATCAACACAATACAAGAAACTGGAACAGCCCTGGTTTCAAAAGACGTGAAAAAAAGCTTTTTGACACTGTGTGGCCACAAGGCTCAAGTACAAACCGCACTAACTTCAACCTGCCTCTCAATACTCGTAAACTCCACTGCAACTTCCTAGACGGCCGTACCATGAGAATCAAATTCCAAGGCTGTTACTCTGACTACTTCACACTAAATGACTGGAGTATCCCAGGGATCTGTCCTTTCCCCTACCCTCTACATTTTATACAAAAACGACAGTCCAACACTGTATAACCACAACTCCATCACACTACCTATGCAGACGAACATTACACAACTTATCAAACTCATGCCAATAAATACACACACACACAAAACACAAAATGAGGTTGACAGATAGCCCATCTGAGAAAACAAAAATGGAGATCAAAACCAATGCTGCAAAATCCAGCAATTACGTATTTTAACTACCGGAAACGTATCTCCATTACCTGACGAACACAGACAGCGACACCCCGCACTTACTTCCCTATCACACATCTGTCACTGTCCTTGCGTTAATCTTGCCTACCTTCCTTCGTTTTACACGGACACATTCACTCAAGGCATGCAATAGCTATAAGCCCTTGCGGCCTCTACAAAGCTGAAACAGCTCTCAACGCAACCAAAACTACAACACTCTACAAATCCCTAATACGTCCTCTGATAAATTACTCTCCTCTAGCCCCTCTCCTCTTGCAGCAAAACAAACTTACTTAAACTGCAGCGTGTCCAAACAAGGCCGCTGCGCGGGTGCTTGAATGTCAGATGGGAGGACTTTCGCCAACAAGCGAGTCACTCCATGCCCATTTAAGACCCTGCGCTGAATCTTACTGGAAGAAGGCTCTCAGTGACAGACAGATAGACAAATCTTGAGACACGACATGACTACTGACCATCTCTCCTGACGAAGACATTCGCAGAGACCCACAAACCAACACAACCTTTTCTAATCTCCATGCATGATCCTGCTCCTAACCCAACTTACAAATAACCCTTGGATCCGCGGACAGGTACTTCTTAAGACAGGTACCATTCTCTGACCCACGTTCGCCCATAGCAGTTTTGGGTTAAGACATGACTCAGTTCTGCACTCCTCTCTAACGCTAACGTCGCATGTCCCTTTCTCCCAGCTCACACACCACCGGAGTCCAACAGAAGAACCTGAATTTCTCTTTTCAATATCTGTCCCACGATCGCCTTTGCTGCTGGGTTAAGCCCTGGCTCTATTTCTACGACTAAGAACACTCCTCTCCAGCACTATTCTTCGTCTGTCCCGTCTTCCCCGCTCATCCCATTTGGGAATCTTACTGACTTTAGTTGTTTCGTTCTTCTCTTCTGCTTCAGAATCTCCACGACTAAGTGCTGTTCGCACCTACTCCTAGGTTGAGGGACTGATTACCTCATCTTCTGTACATAGTTCTACTGTCTTCAAGTTATGTCCTAGAATTTGTATTGATAAAGCCACTGGATGGCGAAACGTCTACAATAAAGATACCCAGATGTTGCACATGTGTCTATACTCTCATCTTGTCGGTATTATATACCATTTTCTACAATCCGAGTACAGAAAAGTTGATAAGGAGCAGAAGAGAATGAAGACATGTAATCTTCCATCCCCTTAAAGTTTTGTAGGTGGATCAGTCCCTCAGTCTGGAGAAGAGCATTTGTTCCCAAGTATCTATGCAAGATTGATGGACTGAACCCAATCGACTCAAGTTTTGGTGACCATACCGTAACTCAGTGGTACCTGTACTTAATACTCTGTGAAGATTGTGTCTTGTGTGCTCCCGTGGACTGAAAAAGATGCCCTCCATCGAGCAACTTTTACCAGCAACTTAAGGATGAATTGGAGGGCAGCGAAGATGGAGATACGCGATTGAAGAGGAAACAAGAGGATTCGTAGTAGTCCTCCCTGTTTCGAGTCCACAAGTCAGAAGGGATCGGGTTCCAGTGGCTGACAGCAGGGAACGAACGAAGTTAACGATCAAGAAGAACGAATGGAAAGGCCAGAAACGATGAAGAAGAAAGAGACTGCTCTGAAAACCTCTGTGGAAACCTCCAACGCATTCTCGGTGCCACCCGACGAAGTGATCGACCTACTGGGAACGTCACGACGAACTGACAACAATGAAGGTAAGAATATTGTTGTTGTTGGGGATAGCCAGGTAGATACCGGGATAGGGCCATTCTGCATGAAGGACAGGATTAGGAGACAAAGGTAAATGCTTTCCTGGGCTGGGATGGAGGACAATTGTAAGCCGGCCTGACAACATCATGAATCAGCGGTAGCCCGATCAATTCCCACACCATTCGAATTGCCTCAGTGTCGACACACACTGTACGGAGCAAAGAAGAAGGGACACACTTGGGCGCCCCTGTTTATATGTGGATTTTGCCAAGAAGAGGTGTTTGGTAGATGAAATGGTTGTCCAGAGCAAATTGGAATTAATTGTTGGCCTGGATAAAACACTGGTAAGGATATAGCAGTACCTTTCATTGACAACTGGGACAAACTTCTATGCCGAAATGACATGTATTCCACGGATGGGGTTCACTTATCCAGGCAGGTGTGGTTTTTCTCTTGCTAACTCGTTGAAGGGGTTGTTAGGACTTTAAACGTAGGATTAGTATTAGAGGTCAGGTATTAGAAAATGATTAATAATGAGTAGGATATAGTGACTTATGCTCTGATATTAAGAATCTTATATAACTGTCATGGATAACTCTGGGTAAGAAATTTCAGAAATGTGTTAAAACAAAGATGACAAGGAAAATGAGCGAGAAGAAAAAACATATGAAGTGTTTATGCATCGTCGAAGAGTCAAGAAATAAAAATAATGAACTACTACTTTGGTAGCATGTGCTGGTAACTTTTGATATCATTGCATGTAACTGAAACGTGTATGATTTAAAGAGTCGGGAAATGACTGCTGAGTGTAATAATCAGGGATTTTAAGTTGTTTCAATGTGATAGATCTAATGGGTATGGGGGAGAGTAGGCATTGTATGTTCGAGAAAATATAATTGTTGCATAAAACAGGTATAAAAAGATTGCGCAAGATGTATACAATACCGACAAGAAGAAAGTTAAGATACAGATTTAAGACACAATGTGCAAACATCTGGGAATCTTTATTGTAGACGTTTTCGGCCATCCAGTGGCTTTATCAATACAAATTCTAGGAACATAACTTGAAGACAGAACATGTTTACACCACCACCAAGCCGAGGGACGATTACCTCATCTTTTGTATATATTCTTCGTTTTTCCTTCATATTCCAAGAATTTTGGTGATTGATAAAGCCACTGGCTGGCGAAACGTCTACAAGAAAGATAACCAGATGTTCACTTTCTCATAAAAAATAGATGGAGCAGTAACAAGTCCTGTTTGGTTTAGAGTTGTGAGGGTAAAGAAAAACAATTCCTAAGGTGTAATATACCGACCTCCAGGCTTGGATCACGATATAGGAGACTTCTTTGGGACGAAAATTGTTTAGGGCTTCTGGACACAGTAACGTTAGTCCATAGTAGGGGACTTTAACTTTAGTCAAATTAACTGGAATTCTTTGAACAGGTAATCTAGAGTCCAGTGACTTTATGGAAACAGTTAAGACTGTTTACTGAAACAAGGGGAACTGAGCCTACCAGGGTAAAAATTTTTGCTAGCCCTAGTCTTTCAAAAAAGGGAAAACCCCTCGTAAAATAATTTTGGAGATCACTGAAGAGTTTGGGCGCAAGTATCCAAATCCATCATTTTTAAGCTTTAATTTGGGAATGCAAGAATAATGATAAAACAGAAAAAATCCCCTTTTTTTTCTTTCCCGCCGGTTTATAATGGACTTGGGGAACACCCGCCCCAAATCTTGTTTGGGGGGTTTTTCTAGCTAATAAATTTTAAATTGCGAAAATCATACTTATCAATAAAAGGGGGATATGCTTTTATATTTTTTTCTTAATAATGTACCATTTCCCAGAAAAATATACTTTCCCCCCAGAGAGAAATTATTTTTAAATAATAACATCCCAAAGGGGTTTTAAACAGGAGGCAAAAAACATCAATTAGGGAAAAAGGGGGAAATTTTTAAATAGGCCATCAGAAAGAGGTTAACCTTACTGACCAAAAATGTTCACTTAAAAGAGAAAAAAAAAAAGGCGATTAAAAAGGGAAAAAACGTGCCCTAAAAATTTGAGTTTCCCAAAAGAATCAAAGACAAACCCAAAAGGGGGTTTTCTTTAAAAGTGTAAAAAACAAAGGGCAAGGGAAAAAGGGGCCCTCTGAAAACGGGGAAGGGGACAGCTGAGGATAATGAACGGGAAAAATGTGTTCCTTATTTAATGACAAATTTTTTGCAGTTTTTCCCCGGAAAAGATGAAAATTGAGATTCCAGTAATTAACAAAAAATTTATTTTCCGATGAATTTAATTTTTAACAAATTTATTACTGTCACGAGGAATGGTTTTTAAACAAATAGACAAACGAAAAAAAAAATAAAAACCCCCCGGGGGCCCCATGGTTGTTTTCAAGGGGACTTAAGGAATGCGGGTGGACTTACAGCCATTAACGAGTGTATTCAATGCGTCCTTTCCCTTTCCAGTGTTTTTGCCAATTTTGGAAAAATGGCCTTTAAAGTGGTTTTCCCATATTTTAAACAGGGGGGTAAGTCCACTCCTTCAAAATTTCGGTCCAATAAACCTGACATTTTTTTTATATTTGGGCAAGTTTTTTAGAATCCAAATTTTAAACGATTTAAACAGAGTTTTCCCTTGGGGGCAAACTTGATAAATGAATCTCGCATGGGTTTTACGAAGGTCGTTCCTACCTTACAAACTTGCTGACGTTCTTTTATTTAAAAATTTGAGGGAGTTTACAGTGATAAGGAAAAATGAATTGTTTATTTGGATTTTAGTAAAACCCTTCCCAAAGAGTACCTCCAAGAACTCTTTTAAAAAAAGGGCACCTCAGGAATAAGGGGGTAAAGTTTTTAGCATGGGTTGAGGCATGGCTTAACCAAACATGGGGAAAAATGCCCTTTTTCCAACTGAGGGGGCGGACCACCTCAAAAATTTTTTAAGGGGGATGGGCTGATTTCAACGTCTTTAAATATCTTCGCTTTTTATCAAATTTTCTGTACTCGATTGAAAAAACCCCACTGTGTAGGGGAAACCCTTTCCCTAAAAAGATACCTAACGTTGCAAAAATTGGGCTTACCTAACCAAACCCTTTTTGGGATTTTTTACCATTTAAAGTTCAAAAGCAGAGAGTTTTCAATTTAAAGGGGTGAAATCTGTTGGGATTAGTCAATGGGCGTTTTCCCCCAAGGAAACATTTTAGGGCCCCCTCCTGTTCATAATTTTTCATTTAAAGCCTTGATGAAGAGATTAAAAAGTGACATGAGTAAGTTTGCTGTGATACAAAGATAGGCCGTATAAATTTTAAATCTGAGGAGGGTATCAAGAACTCCAGGAAAGATTTGAACAAATTAAAGTCTTGGCTGAAAAATGGCCCGAAATTTAAAAATTTTAATGGGATAAGTTAAGGTATTGCCCTTTAAATTTAAAATAACCCTCGAAGTATTTTCTAGGTGAATAGAGTTTCCCTACAGAATGTAAAAAACTTGGGCGGGGAACGAATCAAACCAAGACACAGGTTAGGGGGCGAAAAAAGGCCAACAATTCTGATTTAATTCAAAAGTATTACGAAGTCCAAAATTTTTTTAAAAACCCCCTCAAAATCACTAAAAGGCCCCCATTGTATCCCAGTTAGTCCCCTAAAAAGATGGACAAACACATTAGAAAATCCAGAGAAGAAAGACTAAATAAATTTACTGTGGTAAGGAACCCCCTCGGTACTGGTCGCTGAACACCCGATCATACGTCCCTACACCGCAAGAACCCTCCGACCCCGTCGGGGGTGTAAAATTTATATTCTAAAAAACGTGATACCCTTTTTTCACAATGCTTCGAATCGTGTGAAATAAAGCCTGTAATGGTAATAAATGACTCCTCGAAGTTAGCTTTAGCTACCGTCGTTAGGGAACCTGCCTGCAGGGCAAATTTACGGGAATTCACTCTCTGAAAGACTCCTTTATTGTCTCTGCACAGAGACACGGAAGCACAAAAAAAATGGGCACTCTTCAATCGGACCCCAAACACAACAATTTATTATCCCCGTCCCAATTTTTGAAGTCGAAACTTCGGGCTTGTAAAAGCTTTCAAACTCACCTCTCTCTCTACTAAGCACTGAAGACATCTTTGAGGAAAAAAACACGGGCCCCCGGAACAGCATCTCAAAAATCCCCAAAGCCACATCAATGCTAAAGATTCTTCTCAGAATCTCCATGGCTGCCCAAGCTCTCTCTGACGGGCTGGGGCCCTCTCATATTCCACATTCACCCCAAATCATATAGAACAAGAACGTTTTTAAAATACATCTCCCCCGCTGGACCGCTACTCCTAAACACACCACCAAGGGCGCCCCATCAAGAAAAAAGAATTTTGGTTTTAAAATGGGAAAGAAGGGCACGATTAAAAATCCTGCCCCATTACTACAACACCAAAAGTCTTAACTCAAGGGTAATCATCATACCCTTGCAGCAAGTGCCCACTCAGGAAAGAAATCATATTGAAGAAAACTAAAGTTCGAAAAAAACCTCCATTCACCGACATAGCTGCAATAACCAAACCACAAACCGCGCCACAAACCTACCCGCAAAAAAACAGGCACCCCCGCCCACAACTCCCTCCTCCACTCCCCACGGTGCCCTTCCAAGGGCTGTACGCATGGTATGCACACCTTGAAAGCAGCAAGCCCCGGGACTTCAACACCCTATTAACGAACTATTCCGTCGAACAACATGCCTGCCTTCAAATTTTTCCGAACCAACCTTTAAAAACATCCTCAAGATCCTTCCCCCAAAGTCCTGAACTTTACGCACCTACAAACCGTCTCCTGCCCAAC
>NC_069399.1:42200206-42213898 GCF_026875155.1 Cherax quadricarinatus | reverse complement strand
TGTCCCCCAAAGAATGGAATTACAATGCATCTCAGTCAAGAATAGGGAAAATTAAAAGTGCATTTTTAGTCAAGAAATGGAATTTACAGGCACCTGAATAAAAAATTTTGGGAAATTCAGGCACCTCAGTCAAGAAATTGGAAATTAAGTGCCCTCAGAAAAAAATTTTGGAAATTACATGCACCTTATCAAGAATACTGGAAAGAAATTTTTGTGGAGCTAAGAGATTAAGAATAAACGAGCACAAACAGCAAGAGTATAAGAGACGGATCGGCAGCACAAAGAAATTAAAACATAACTATTAGAGATAGAAGGAACAGAGAGACCTGGGGAAAAGAAGAAAGAAAGAATACGTTAAAACCGGGAAATTAACAAAAACGTAGAAAACAACACTAAACCGAAGATATCCCACGAAACACCTGAAGAAATACAACGGCAATTAAAGAGTCAACTGGAGGTAACACAGGTGTTCTACCGAGGGTAATGAAGAAAAACAACCAGTTTCCACTGTGATAAAGTTTAGGTTTTGGAGAGCTTTATGAGGTCAATGACTAGATAAAGCTCTACATAGAGCGAAACGTTCGACACGCTAAATTCTTGCTCTGCTCCTGTGTCGTTACTTCATATGAGGACCAAATAATATGACTGATGATAGGAGACTAAAGGAAAACAAAAGAAGCCAACATTTAAGCTTCGACAAATTCATACAGAACAGAATAAAACCAGAGTGTGAAAGCAATCAAGGAAACAGCACAAAACTTTACAGTTGTTAGGTAAGACACATATGCAACAGTTAGGTATCTTTATTTCGAAACGTTTCGCCTACACAGTAGGCTTCTTCAGTCGAGTACAGAAAACTTGAAGAAGCCTACTGTGTAGGCGAAACGTTTCGAAATAAAGATACCTAACTGTTGCATATGTGTCTTACCTAACAATCTGTCGGTATTTTATACCATTTCAATGTTCAACTTTACAGTTAACGAGTGAGGAAGTGACGGCAGAGCTGGACACAGCAAAGTCAATAAAAAAAAAGGCTCTGGGAATGTCACCGCTGATTCCAAGACGAGACAATTCATAAAAAAATGGTTATAATCATAACTATATTTTTTAAGGGGGAGGACACGTAAGCCAACGGGAAGGCCTCGTTCTGATGTCCAAAAGCTCCAGTGGTGCGTCATCATATGACTAAGACCCGCATCAGGAAACACTTGCTCTGTTTCCTGATGCATCTTACCTAACCTGAGGCAAGAGACGGCTGCACGTGCGTTGACCTTCAATAATTAATCAAACGAAGACAAGAGAAATACGACACACACACACATTGGGGGGCCAGGAGTTATGGCTCAACTAATCCCCTGCAACCACAATTAGGTAAGTACACACACACACCACACACACACACACACACACACACACACACACACACACACACACACACCTGGACAGTCGCACATATCTCGATTTTCAAGCTAAAACCTTATACGTCAGTGGTTGAGAATATAACAAGGTGGAAACTGTTAGAACACTTAGGAAATATTAATCTCATAACAACACTTCACAGACGAGAAAATCCTTTCTCGCTGTGGTAGTACAACCCCATGACAGACTGACGTAGATGAGACTGGAAAAGGACGAGTGGCTGTATGTTCCTCAGCTGCCTGAAGGCTTTCCACATTGAATTTTCTTAACACTCAGAGGTAGGGGATCCGACAAAGAAGAAAACACTTTCACTGTCACTTATTCCATCACTTTCTTGCCAGAAGGGCGCCGATATAATTTCAGATGACTCTCCAAACAACAGCATCCTCACCTCGCCTCCAGAGTGCAGGCGCTGTACTTCCCACCTTCCACATAGAAGCATACAGAATAAAGTCGATAAAACAGGCCAGTGCAACAGATCTATAATAGTAAGTAAATTACCTGAAGAATAAAAAAAACAGTCAAAGCGAAATACATTAAAATGAACCAGCGTAACCGGTTAAGTCCTTCAAGATCTTCTCTTCACAAAATTCAGATCTTGATTTAAAAAGGTTTTGAACCCAAAACAAAAAAAAACCAAAACCCCCCCCCCAAAAAAAAATTTAAAAAAAGGAAAAAAAAAAGGGGGGTTTTTTCCCAAAGGGGGGGGTTGGGGGCCCCAAAAATTTTTTTAAAAAAAAAAAAACAAAACCCCTTTTCCCTTTTTCCCCTTTTTTCCAAAAAAAATTTTGGGGGGGCCCCCAAAAAATCCCCAAAAAAAGGAAAACCCCCAAAAAAACCCCCCCCAAAAAAAAAAAATAAAAAATTTTTAAAAAAACCCCCAAAAAAAAAACCCAAAAAAAAAAAAACAACCCAAAAAATTTAAAAAAAACCCCCCGGTTTTTAAAAAATTTTTTAAAAAAAAAAAAAAAAAAAAAAATTTAAAAAAATTTTAAAAAAAAAACCCCCAAAAAAAAAAAAATTTTAAAGGGGGGGTTTTTTTTCCTTTTTTTGGGGCCCAAATTTTAATTTTTAAAAAACCCCCAATTTAAAAAAAAAAAACCTTTCCTTTTTTTTCCCCCCCCAAAGGGGGCCCCCAAAAAAAAAAAGGGGGAAAAAAAAAACCCCCGGGGGGGGGGGGGGGCCCCCCCAAAAGAAAAAAATAAAAGGGGGAAAAAAAAAAAAAAAAAAACAATAAAAAACCGGGGAAAAAAAAAAAAAAAACCCCAAAAAAAACCCCCCCCCCAAAAAAAAAAACCCCCCAAAAAAAAAAAAAATTTTTTTCCCCCCAAAAACCCCCCAAAAAACCCCAAAACCCCCCCTTTTTTAAAAAAAAACCCCCCTTTAAAAACCCCCCCCCCCCCCCCGGGGGCCCCCCCCTCTCCCCCAAACCCCAAAAAATTTTTTTTAAAAAAAAAAAAAATTTTTTTAAAAAAAAAAAAAACCCAAAAAAAAACCCCCCAAAAAACCCCCCAAAAAAACCCCAAAAAAAAAACCCCGGGGAAAAAAAAAAAAAAAAAACGGGAAAAAAAAGGGGGGGGGAAGGGAAAAAAGGGGGGGGGGGGGGTTTTAAAAAAGGGGTTTTTAAAAAAGGGGCATTGGTTTTTTTTAAAAAAAAAAAAAATTAAAAAAAATTAAAATTTTTTTTAAAAAAAGGGGGCCCCCCGGGGGGGGGGCCCGGGGGCCCCCAAAAAAGGGGGGGAAAAGGGGCCCCGGTTTGGGGGGGGGGGGCCCCCCGGGGGAAAAAACCCGGGGGATTTCCCCCCCCTTTTTTTTTTGGGGCCCCTTTGGGGGGGGGGGAAGGGGGGGAAAAATTTTTTTAACCCCCCCCGGGGGGGGGGGGAAAAGGGGGCCCCCCCCCCGGGGGCCGGGTTAAAAAAGGGGAAAAAATTTTCGGGGGAAGGGGGGGGCCCCTTTGGGGGGTTTTTTTTAAAAAAAATTAAAAAAAAAAGGGAAAAAGGGGGGAAAAAAAAAACCCCCCTTTTAAAAAACCCCCTTTTTAAAAAAAATTTTAAAAGGGGGGTTTTTTTTTCCCCCAAAAAAAAAAGGGGGGGGGCCCCCCCCCCCAAAAAACAAAAAATTTTTTTGGGAAACCCCCCCGGGGGGGAAAAAAAACCCCCCCAAAAAAAAAAGGGGTTTTCCCGGAAAACCCCGGGGAAAAAAGGCCCTTAAAAGGGGGGCCCCTTGGAAGGGGGCCCCCCAAAAAAACCCAAACCCGAAAAAATTTTCCCCTCCGGAAGGCCCAAAAAAGGGGGAAAAAAAAAAAAACCCGGAAAGGGGGAAAAGGGGAAAAAATTTAAAAGGGGGGAAAAACCCAAAAAAAAAAATTTTTTTTAAAAAAAACCCCAAAAAAAACCCCCTTAAAAAAACCGGAAAAAATTTTTTTAAAATTTTTTTTTAAAAAAAGGGGGAAAAAAAAAAAATTTTTAAAAAAAAGGGGGGCCCCCCAAAAACCCCTTGGGCCTTTTGGGGGGAAAAAAGGGGCCCCCCCCCCCCAAACCCTGAAAAAAAAAAAAAAAGGAAAAAAAATTTTTTTTTTGGGGAAAAAAAAAAAAACCCCCCCGGGGGGGGAAGCCCGGGGGGGGGCCCCGGGGGGTAAAAAATTTTTAAAAAAAAGGGGGGGGGAAAAAAAAACCAAAAACCTTTTCCAAAACCTTTTTTTTAAAAAAAAAAAGGGGGGGGGAAAATTTAAAAAAATTTTTTTAAAAAGGGGCCCCCCGGGGGGTCCAAAAAAAAAGGGAGAACCAAAACCCCTTTTAAAAAAAAAGGGGAAAAAACCCCGGGAAAAAAAAGGGGCCCGGGTTGGAAGGAAAAAACCAGGGGGGGGGAAAGGGGGGGGGAAAAGGGGGGGAAAAAGGAAAAATTTTTAAAAAAGTAAAAAAGGGGGTTTTTTTCCCCCCCCCTTTTTTTAAAAAAAAGGGGGAAAAAAAAATAAAAAACCCCCCCTTAAAAAAATTTAAAGGGGGGAAAAATTTTTTTTTTAAAAAAACCCTTTGGGGGGGAAAAGGGGGGGGGGCCCCCCCCCAAAATTTTGGGAAAAAAGCCAAACCCCTCCGGGAAAAAGGGGGTTTTTGGGGGGCCCCCCGGGGGAAAAAAAAAAAAAAAGGGGGCATAAAAAATTTAAAAAGGGGGAAACCCCTTTTTTTTTAAAAACCCCCCAAAAAAACCCCCAAAAAAAAACCCCCCCCTATTAAACCCTTTTAACCCGGGCCCCAAAAAAAAAAAAAAACCCCCCCCAAAAACCCGACAAAAAAAAAAAAAAAGGGGGGGTTTAAAAAAAAAAAAAAGGGGGGGGAAAAAAAAAACCCCCAAAAAGGGGCCCCCCCCCCAAGGGCCCCAAAACCCAAAAAATTTTCCCCCCCCAAAGGGGAGGTTTTTAAATTTTTTTTTTAAAAAATTTTGGAAATTAAAAAAGGGGGGGGAGAAAAACCCCCCCAAAAGGGTTTTAAAACCCCCCCCCAAAAAAGGGGTTTAAACCTTTTGGGGGCCCCCGGGCCCCCAAAAAAGGAACCCCGGGATTCCAAAATTTAAAACCCCCCCCCAAACCAAAACCCCCCCCCCAAAAAACCCCCCCCAAAACCCCCCCGGGGTTGGAAATTGGGGAAAACCCCCCTTTTTTTTTTGTAAAAAGGGGGGGGGGCCCCAAAACCCCCTTCCCAAAAATTTAAAAAATTTTTTTTTTTTTTTGGGGGGGGGGGGGGAAAAAGGGGGGGTTTTTAAAAAAAAAAAAAAATTTTTTGGGCCCCGGGGGGTTTTTAAAAACCAAAAAAAAAAAAGAAACCCCCCAAAACCCCCCGGGGGGGGTGAACCGGTTTTCCCGGATACTAGTAGACATTTAAACCCCGCACTTGATCAAAAAAAACTAAAAAAATCAAATTTTGAACGGTTTTTTAGACTAAGGGGAGATAAAAAGTTAAAAAGGGAAATCCCGACGAAGGAGGCGGAGGGGTAGGGAAAACGTAACGACTTTAAAAAAGCGGGAAAGAAAGGGACAAAAAATTTTCCGGGGAGGGGGAAACAGAAAAAAGAGGCCAAGGAAAGGGAAGACACAATTTGAGTAAGAAAAAGGGGAAGATTTTAGATAGATTTTAACATAAAAAAGGGGGGGGGGGGAAAAATGACGTATGGGGGCGGGAACCATACCAGTTTTAAGACGAGGTTTGATAAAGCTCAGGGAGCGGGGAAGAAGGGCCTAGTAAAACCCGGTTTGGAAGAGGGGGGGCCGGAGCTGGGACTCGCCCCGCAACCAAAAAAGGGGTGATAAAAATGGGTGAGTACACACAACACACACACACACACCACACAACACACACACACACACACACACCAGCTTTCCCTGAAACGGGTCCCTTTTGGATAAAACGGTACGATGCTACACCCAAGTTTTGGGTCCAGGTGGTAGATGGGAAAAGACTGCGACTTCCAAAGGGTTTATTATTCCCCCTTTGGGCCGACTGAAAAATTTTTTTAATAATGGGTGGACGGGGGGGAACCTGTTGGGCTCCAACAATTGTTTTTCCCAAAAACCAAATTTTTAGCCCCCAGTTTCGGCGCTCAGTAAAACCATCGGGGGTAGATTTGTGAAATTAAAAGAGTTTTTTGTATCGTGGGCAGGGGGGGTTTTGGGGGAGTGTAGTGGGGGGGGGAGGTTTTTTTCCTCTCGATCCGGGGGTCTTTTTGGGGGAGGAAATCCCCCAAACACAGGGGGTGGAGGGAAAAAGAAAAAACCCCTGGTTAAAGTGGGGCGGGTAGTGGCCAAAAAAGGGGGGTTTTTTTCCTAAATGAAAAATAAGTGTATAAAATTAAAAAATTTAGCAGGGGTTGCATTTTGAGCTAACACACAGGGCCACTCCCCCCCCCCCCATCCATGACCCCTCCCTCATCCCAGCCTGGACCATGCTTCCTGACCAAGGGTGTTGCCGTTTAGTGTCCCATCAATTAAACAAGTTCCGCCGCTCGCTACTTCCCCACCCTCATCCCCCATGCATCCATGCTGTCCTTCACCCGTCACCCCACAGCTGGAGCCCTCCCACCCGCACGATATCAGCATTGTCACAAGTAGTCTCGGGTTCCCAGGAATCTTCACGACAGAGCCAAAGCTGTCGTTCACGAGGCATCTGCCGGGTGTACTACAGGGATTGTGCACTCAATCCCACAACTGGCAACATCCATGCACACAATGGATGTCTAGGCTCCAGGAGAGCTCCAAATGAGAACGACCAACAGCCTTCCCCAGCAGACAGTGCTGACAGCTACCGTGACTCAAATTAACATCCACCAGGACTCTGACACACATTCCCAAAGCAGCTCACCCTCAAGCTGCTAGCAAATTCACTGACCTTCTGAAGAAAGTCAACGATGCTCCTTCAAACAACAGATCCTGGCACAACTTGCTGCTTTTTGGCAATGTCTGTTTGGCTGTCCCACCAAGGAGGGACAAGTCACTAGCAACACATGTTATTAGGGCAATAAATGCATTCCCAAGGGATGACAACCTCGTCTGTCTCTCCCCTAGGCCAACAAACTCCCGCCGGGCAAATGCCGACAACAAGACACCCGATGCCTCAAAAGTCAGAGCCTAAATTTGCAAAAAAATAGAAGAGGGTAATTCTATTGGAGCTCTGAGGCTTATAACCAGTGAGGATACCATCGCTCCAAAGGACGTCAGCACGGCGCAAGCCCTGAAGGGCAAACGTCCACCCAGGGCTCCCAGTACCAACATTGACCTCCCTGACATTGCAGCAGGTGAAGAACATCTAACCTTACAGGATGCTGATGTCTGAACTCATCAAATTTTCCAACCTGTGCCTGGCTGGCAGTGTCCCAGAGGCCATAAGACCCCTTTTCTTTGGTGCCTCATTGTGTGCCCTCTGGAGAAAGGATGGCAGAATCAGGCCCATTGCAGTGGGTAACACCCTTTGGCACCTAGTCGCCAAGGCTGCAGTAAGAAGTGTGAGTCAAGAGGCTGCTGCAATGCTGAAACCAACTCAGCTCGGTTTTGGCGTTCAACAGGGCTGTGAAGCAGATGCCCATGCAGCACGAGTATATATCAAAAACATGTCCGATGAAAAAGCCTTGGTCAAATTGGACTTTGCCAACACTTTCAACTCAGTCAGAAGGGATGCTGCTCTCCAAGAAGTTTATAGAAACTTCCCTTCCCGTTATCCCTTCATAGAATCGTGATATAGTGTGACTTCCAAACTATTGTTTGGGGACCATGAAAGTGACTCATGTGAGGGCGTGCAACAGGGGAACCCTCTCGCCCCCTTTCTATTTTGTGTGGTCATCAAGGAAGTCACAGAAGCACTCTCCAGCGAGCTCAATATCTGGTTCCGGGATGATGGAAACCCTAGCTGGCACAACAGAATCCTCCTAGAGGAAAATCAGTAAAATTAAAGACATGGAGAAAGCCTGGGCCTTTCTTTTAACTCCACCAAATGTGAAACAGTTTCCACCAATCAACAGATGATCCAGAATATTAGCGCCGTTTTACCAGGAGCACGAGCCATTGATCCAGCCAATAGCACTCTCCTTGGTGCTCCTCTTGGGTCCAATGCCATCGATCTGATCCTAGAAAAAAAAGTCTCAGACCTCCGACGATGGAACAGGATGAAAGACACTGACAACACACAATGCCTTCTGCCTACTCACCAGGTGCCTGTCAATCCCAAAACTTAGCTACTTTCTGAGATGCTCCCAAGCCTTCAGCAGTCTAAAACTCAAGGAATATGACTCTCTCCTTAAGACCATGCTAGAGAGTGTATTGAATCTTTCCCTTGAAGATGGACAGTGGTTGCAAGCCTCACTCCGTCAGGCTTGGATGGCTAGGAGTACGCAGATCCTCCCAGATTGCTCTACCAGCTTTCCTATCCTCTTCCATAGCATCAAACGAGTTGATAAGACAAATTCTTCCTGATACTCTCAGTGACTCAGCAGGAATAGAAGACCCTAGCTATGCCAGTGCCATCACTGAATGGGAGACTCTTTCTGCTCCAGCACCAAACCCTAGTGCAGCACTGGCTCACAAACAGTCAAGCTGGGATGGCCCGTTTGCTGAAAAGGTACTTGCCAACATGCTCAGGGCCGCAACATCAGATAGGGAGATTGCCCGTCTCCAGGCTGTGAGTGCACATCACTCCGGGGACTTCCTCCAAACAGTTCCCATATCGGCAACGGGAACGTGGCTCGACCCTAAGACCCTCTGTATTGCAGTGGCTCTGCACCTTGCTGCCCCAATTCCCACAGAATATACGTGCATTTGCGGCAAAGCGCAAGCAGACCAATACAGTCTACATGGTCTTAACTGTTCCAAAACCAAGGGCTGGCATGCAAGACACAATGAGGTCAATGACATCATTAAGAGAACCCTTGCTACAGCTGGATGCCCAGCCGAGAGGGAGCCCCGATCACAAGCAACCAACAATACCTACAACCCAGCAAACCGCCCCAACGGGGTCACCATCTATCCTTGGAAGAATGGCAAGCTCTTAGCATAGGACTATACCTGTGTGTCCACACTGGCTGACACCTATATCCATCACAGTGTGGGGCAACAGGGAGGAGCTGCTGACCACAGGGAGGAGTACAAGATCAGCAATTACAGGGACATAAGCCAACAGTATCAATTTGTCCCAGTGGGATCAGAGACCTTGGGATCATGGGGAAAAAATGCCACACGTTTCCTTAAAGAATTGGGTTCCAGACTCATCGACACCACTAGGGACCCAATGGGAGCCACTTTCGTGTTACAGCGCCTCAGCGTAGCCATCCAGAGGGGAAATGCTTGCTGCATACTTGGCTCGCGTCCAGCCTCAGAGGAGCTGGAGGAAATTCATGATCTTTCACACATTGTGCCATTGTATTCATATTTGTTTTTCTGTAAATGCATTCTGTTTATTAATAAATGTTCACATAGAATATCTAATATAAGGGGTGGTAGGAGAAGAAAATATTCAAACAGCTCCGGGGAGAACATTGAGTTTTCCCTTAGGTACGTTTATCGCCTTCTCTGAGGATGAGGGTCCCATTCCAGCCATAGAGGTGGTACTTCCCTATATTATATATCCCTATATTATATATACTATATTATATATACTATATTATATATATATATATATATATATATATATATATATAATATATATAATATATATATATATATATATATATATATATGCAAAAAACCCACTGAAAGAATAGAAAATCCAAGCGCTTTCGTGACTCCACATTATCAAGAACTATGAAAGTAAGCATCCAGGAAGCTATATAAGGGTCCGGCCAGCACCTCACTATCAGATCCCACAACGGTTAAACCGAACGCGCGGCGATCCAAACTTGGATAGGTCCTTGGGCACAACTCACCCCCAACTATTCTACCAAGAAAATTAAAAATTATTTGGGTAAATACTGGGGTGAGTGTGCAAAGGACCTATCCAGTTGGCTCGCCGTGCTCACGAGTTTAACCGTTGTGGGATACTAAATAGTGAGGTGCTGGCCGGACCCCTATAAGCTTCCTTGGATGCTTCACTTTCATATTTTCCTTGAAAATGTGAGTAGTCACGAAAGCGCTTGGAATTTCTCTATCTTTCAGAGTGGTTTGTTTTGCATATTTTGAAATCACCTGTTTACGTGATCTTATTTGCAAATATATATTATAATATTTTATAATATATATAATATATATATATAATATATTGTATAATATATATATATATATATATATATATATATATATATATATATATATATATATATATATATATATATATATAAATATATTATATATATATATATATAAAATATAGGGAGGTACCACCTCTAGAACTGTCATGGGGACCCTCATTCTCAGAGAAAAGATTAAACTTGCTTCAGGGAAAACTCAAGGTTTTCCCTGAAGCTGTTTGAGAATTTTCTCCTACCACCCCCTATAATTCAAGAATGTTTTATTTAAAGAGAAAAATACATTGGCCAAACATTCACAAAAATACAACAGAAAGCAAAACAACATAGGTAACTCAGAGCTACATCTCGAATACTTCGTCCAGCTCCCCTGCAGTTGGCTGCGTGCCCAGAATGCTGCAGGCATTTCCTCTCTGGATCGCAACACTGAGTCTCTGAAAGAGAAAGCTGGTCGCCCTGTGGTCCTTGGATTCTATGATGAGCTTTTCACCCAGCTCTTTGAGGAACTTGAGAGCACACTTGCCCCATGCTCCAAGGGTCTCCGGCCCTATTGGAATGAAGTTATAGCAAGGGGGAAGGTTTTCATATTTTCGGATCTTCTGGGTCTCCATGTGGCTGGCAGCTCCACCCCCTTCCAATACAGAGTATGGCAAGTAGGTGTCTGGCAATGTGGCAGCACAGGTGTAGTCCCAGGCAATCTGGTTTCCATCCTTCCAGGGTAGCATAGTGGCTTTTGACTTCTGTCAGACCTCTGTACTTGGGGTTCCCATTGAGCTGGGCAACGGGCTGTGGCGAGGTTTCTCTTTATGATGTCATTGACCTCCTCATGCCTGGCATACTTCCCTTCTGCTGTGTGACACACAAGACCATGAAGTCCGAATTGATCAGCTGTCGCCCTGTCGCAAATACACCTATGTTCGATGAGGATGGGGGTGGCTAGGCGAAAAGCAACACTAATCCGAATGGCCTGTGGGTCGAGACGGGTGCCCAGGGAGGAATTGGGAGCAGCTAACAGGTAATCTCCTGAGTGTGGTGCCTTCACTGCCAGAGACGAGCTTTGTCCTTTCCTGAAGCAATCGAGAGCATTGTGTTGGCGATTTTTTCCATGATCGGTTTGTCCCAGTGGGACTGTTTGTGCTGTTTGGGAGGAGCTGGTCTACTGGAGAAGTCTGTAAGGGTGTCCCACCGAATCGCTGCTTCAGTAAACCTGGGGTCTTGAGCTCCTACCCACGTCTCTCTCAAGCGTTCGGGTAAATATCTTCTTGACTAATGCACCGGAAGCCAAACACAAAGACAGAAAAGCAGGTAAAGCAACATGCATTGCTTTACGCACCCCTATACCTCCCAGTCGCACTGGGAGGGTTGCCTGATCCCATTGCTCATCCTCTAGTGACAGGTTCAGTGCCTTCTTAAAAGTTGATCTCAGGTGTGCGTCATATTCATCGAGTGTTGGGTTGTTAAAAGAGGGTGCGCACCTCAAGAAGTAAGTGAGTCTTGGCATAGTAAGACACCTTGTGAGGAGATACAGAGCATCATGGGCATCAAGATCGCTTATTCTCTCCTCCATTCTCATCAGGTCATTCAATTTGTCCCTGAGGACAGTGTCGATGGCCTGGTGACCCAGCGGTGACCCCAAGAGGGTACTGTTGGACGGAGTGGTAGTTGAGACTTCCAGGAGGATTCTTCGCACAGCATTGATTATTTCCTGGTTTGCTGTGATGATTTCACACTTGGAGGGATTGAGGATGGGCCCCAAGTCTTCTCCCTGTGTTTTCACCAGTTGCAGGTCCCGCACCAGGGACTCTTCAGTACCTGCCAGAGTGCCATCATCCAGGTACCAGATATTGAGCTCACTGCGTAGGCTGGAAATTAGTTCTCTTATGCCAAGCAGAAGAGAAGTGGAGTGAGTGGGTCACCCTGCTGAACACCCTCTGATGATTGAATTTCATGTTCTCCAAACAAAAGAATTGAGGGTTTGCTGTAGCCGGCTGAAATGAAGGGAAAAAGACTGGGGAACCGATCCCGAACAGCTGGCAATACAGCATCTCTCTTCACCATATTAAAGGCATTTCTAAAATCAAGTTTGACTATGCCTTGTCTTCTGGTAGGTCCCTGATGTAGGCCCTTGCAGCATGAGCTGCAGCTTCACTGCCTTGAGAGACCCCAAAGCCCAGTTGGTGTGGCTGGAGTAAACTGGCAGCTTCTAGGCGAATGTTTCTCACTGCTGCTTTGGCAACGAGACAGCGAAGGGTGTTTCCAACTGCAATGGGTCTGATTCCCCCATCCCTCTTCTTCAAAGCACATAGTGAGGCTCCAAAAAAGAAAGGTTTAATTTCTTCTGGGATTCGCCCAGCCAGGCAATTGTTGACGAAAGTTGTTAACTCGGTGAGAAGAATTGATGCAGATTCACCGAGTACTGGATTTACCATCTCTTTGAGGTGCTGAGGTCGAATTCCAGTGTAACCCCTCAGATCCTGCTGGAAATGACTCGATCGCATTATAGACTTCCGATTCTGGCAAAATTAATTTGTTCAATGATGGGGTCTTCCTCAGGTTGTCGTTGATGGCTATGGTGTCCCTGGTTGGATGCTTGTCTCTTAGTGCTTGGCCATGGTCCCCATCCTTGGGGGCTACAGTGTCATCACTTGTAATTATTCTTATTGCTCCCACTGTGTTACCTTCTTCGATTTTTTTGCTAACCTGTGTGCAAATTTTCTCATTTTCAGTGGGGCTTTTCTTGGGGCTACTCCTCTTTGATTCCTGCGATGATGGGACAGAGGGACACAGTTGTCCGTTCTTGGGGATTGCGCACTGCCTTGATAACTGACGTGGTTAGCAGTTTGCCTCGTCTTTCAGGAACTGCTGAACAAGAGTAGGTTGCACCATGCTTGGATGGTGCCTCGGGCTTCTAAGTTGGTGGAACCTTCATTCACCCGCTTAAGAAGGTCTGTGAATTTCCCTGCTGCATATGGGCGAGCCGCTTTAGGGATGTGGGACAGTGTACCGCTAGCAGTGGATTTGAATGCCAACAGAAGGTTATTGCAAGTGACGAGGTTGCCATTGGAATTGTCATCTGCCTGTGGAGGCTGTGGGCTGCTCTCTGCTGGGGGCATATGTGATCCTGCACACCCATTGTGTGCACGAATGCGGGCCCTCCCTGTTGTGTGCTCGAAACTCTCCACACACCTGACATGTGCCTCTCTTTCATTGTTGGGTGCATTGTTTCCCTGGCTTTGTGGCTGGCTGGCTTCATCATCTGCCATACCTCAGACTATGTGGTAAGCCCAGGCTGAAGGGAAAATGGCGCATGGCACATAAACCCCATGTGGGTTCATGGGGGTGGTGGGGGAGGAGAGGGTCTCCCGTCCATGTGGTGGGCGGTGGAGGAAAGGAGGAGTGGAAGATGTGTGATGAGGCGGAGTAGGGCACTCACTCCTTCTAGGACAAGTCACTATACACCACATGCTCTGTCACATCCCCACTATCAACGACACACCGCATATATACACACATGCAATGCGCATCCGTGCACATACAATGCACTGTACACTATAG
>NC_069399.1:42187706-42197706 GCF_026875155.1 Cherax quadricarinatus | reverse complement strand
ATTATATACAAAATAATACTCACAATATAACCCATAGTTAAAATTGTTTCATTACAAGTCTATCAACTCGTATGCTAAATGTAAAGAATGCTCCCACAGTTGACAGCTGTTTTAAGCCTGGCATCAGACAAATCATATAAAATAAACATCTCACAAACCTTTTGAAACTCACAAGTATCAAGGCGAGCAACTCACTAGTGCACAACCCCAAGTCTACATAGTGCAAGTGTGTGCAAATATCATCTAATCCAAGACTAACTCTACACAATACAGTGCATAGATACCAACAAATCAATAAGAGAGGAAAGCTATTTTAATTCTTGCATAGGCCGAGTAAATACTATATCCACTTACTAAGAAGTGTGCAGAATTAGAGTCAAAATACGCTAAACATAATTTAAAACGGAAACACCACAGAAACCAGTGAAAGTTAATGCCAAAAATTTAAAGTCTAAGTTCACAATGAATACATTAAATACATCAAGCTACAAAGTTCCAACCACTCCACTGTGGTACTGTATGTCCCTAAACCAGAACACAATCTAATGCTGCTTTGACACCACTGTCTGAGGCTATGATGAAACATGACAAAAGTGAAGAAACTAAGTCCACAAGACAAAATACAAAATACGTTTGTTATAGCGTAGCAGTTTGTATGAATATTCTGAAAGAAGCTTAGTGTAAAGACCCTCTAAGAGGCTTACTTCCAAACTGGACACAGCACACAGAAAACAGTCCACGTAATGATAATGCAGATTCAAGACAACATTCAGAAATTCCGAGTCCTAAAAATGACACTGTATAAGGTGTTGGTGTGTGAGGCTGAACACTTCTCTAGGCTGAGGGACTGACCACCTCAATACATTCTCCTCTGCATTTGACTAATGAATCCTACTGCGTAAGCAAAACGCTTCAATAATAAAGATACCAACATGTGCCTAACTCATCAACTTATCGGTATTTTATACCATTTCCAGCAATACAGTTCATGCCCTTTCCTTGGATGGCAGCAACACCAAATGACCTCTCAACTAGAGACAGGTGGGAGAGTTGGAAGGTTCCCACCTACAGTTTGCCAAGGGTCCAGTCCAGTCTACCTCCTTTATGTAGATAGTGTAATGTGGGACAGCATCTTCTGCTGTATACTCAAGTTCACAAATGATGCAACTTATCATACAATATTATAAAAATGGTAAACACGGTAAAACTGACATGGGTTTGTAGAATAGATGGTTTCAACATTATCTCATCTTTCAATAATATGTAATCATTGTTACAATAACACAAACTTAATTTTGAATATTAATGAATACTTATTAAAACGACAAGCACGAAATAATGTACAACCTTACGTTGCAAATGGCTACAGAATAATTTTGCAGTTGACAGCTAGAATTCGATCTCAGCATGATAATAAGACACTCGAGGCAAAGAGAATTAAATGAGAGAGAAAACATTTCACAGAATCAATAATGAGAATAATTTAGAAAGAGGACCTAGCTTGCAGAGAATGACACTCAGGAATCTAGCTATGTAAGTGATCTTATTAAGTAAAATGTGTTGGATCAGATGTTGAATGTGAGGAGCCACAAGTCTGATACTATGCTTAAAAAAAATTGCAAAGGTTCAGTTGTTTACCACAAGTCTGGAACCAAAGCTGAGAAAATGAAGATGTAAGGAATAATTTCATGAACTGGAACTAACGACTCTAGACAAATGGATAAAGTTAGATATTATTTGAACATAAAAAAAAAAAACTACTCTGGAAATAAACAGTAAGACACATGTGCCATAGTTAAGTGTCTTTATTCCGAAACGTTTCGCCTACACAGCAGGCTTCTTCAGTCGAACACTGAGGTAGCAAATATGAAACCATCAGCAGTGGAGAGGTAAAGATGATGTGATCATTCCATAAGCAAGTTTATTCAGCTACAGGTACACATAAAAACAGCTACAAAAATTATCATGCATAGCAACATATGTTTAGATTAACTAGGATAACCCAAAAATAAACCAAAATGACTTATTATATTAGGGTCCTTAGAGTAGCTTGAGGTGGTCAGTCCCTCACTCGGGATATGTGTTGGGCTTCATAGTTTTGAACTATGTGAAGTTGAAGTTAGGTTTGATAAGATTCCCCAGGAAACAGGACTAATGTTTCCTGACGCGGGTCTTAGTCATGTGATGACCTGCCGCTGGAGCTTTCCACTGGCTTACCGGTCTACCCCTTTAAAAATTAAAAAGCAGAAGCATGAGAAAGGAGCCTTATACAGTGCAGAGGTGAGACGCTGAGAAAAATAATGTCAGAGGAAGCGGGGGTCCACGACTACAAGAAATACAAATATCCCTCACATGAGAGACCGAAACTTATGAAGATGTTTCTGTCCGACTAGAACTATTGATTATAATTATTTTTATTTAATAGTCCAAATCGGACCGAAACGTCTTCGTAAGTTTCAGTCTCCTATATGCGGGTTATGTGTCTATTGTTCCGGTCACGGTATTGTGCCATTTTGTTCTTTAGATGTAAAAATCTAAGGCTGGAAGAACACTGCAGCAAGCCTACTGTGCCTTGCTAGGCAGGTCCTCAACCCCAACTCTTTCTTGCTCATAATTAGTGGTTCGGCAATGAAGTTGTAGAGCAAAGGTCCTCAACCTTCCTACACAAGTGGGCCACATTTGATGGTCAAATGTGTGACGAGGGTCGCATGGTTTCATTGACACTGCAGTGTGGAACCTAGTATTAGAAGGGCCACAAGCGGGTCGCTGTCCCCAAGTTGCGGACCCTTGTCGTAGAGGATGTCCTCTGTACCAAGATACTGTTTCGTTGCAGAGTGTGAATATAATACTGGCATACAATACCAACAAGAAGATAAGTAAGACACCCCTCTACAACAGTTAGTTATCTTTACTCCGAAACGTTTCGCCAACTCAGCAAGCTTCATCAGATAAGTACAGAGGATGAAAATAAGGAGAGAGCAGCAGAGGAGAGGTAAATATGATGTGGCCAATCCATCAACCTTGAAGGAATAGTCTGAAGTTGATGGGTTGACCACATTATCTTCACTGCTGATGTCTCCATATCTCCCTCCTTTGTTTTCGACTGATGAAGCCTGCTGTGCAGGCGAAGCGTTTCGGAATAAATAAACCTAACTGTTGCACATATCTCACGAAATCGTAATGACACAATTGCAAACAAACCATACTACGGGCGGGAATAGAACCCGCGATCAGAGAGTCTCAAAACTCCAGACCGTCGCGTTAGCGACGGTCTGGAGTTGTACTTATCTGTTTGTCGTCAGTGTATATCAGTTTTTCCTAATCCAAGAGAAACAAAGACGAAGAGATACAAATGGAAACTGAATTACTTGGAAACAAAAAACGAGGCTAAGAAACCATGTTAAAACGTGGGAATGACGGAGAAGTGAAACTGACCACAGAGTCACTCGCTGTTATGTGAAACTATCAACAATTTTCAGAAAATGCTGAGCTGGATTCTAATCAAGTTAATTAACAGTAAGCTAGGCGGCGGACCAGGAGCTGAAGTTGAAAACCTGCAAGCTTAGCTAAGTTATTATAATTGGATAACTAGGTAATTCCAAAAACACTGGCATGCAAAACACACACACACACACACACACACACACACACACCACACACACACACACACACACCACACACACACACACACACACACACACACACACACAGAGAGAGGAGCAGATATGTTTGGCGAAACCATTTACCAAAATTCTTCAACACCATCCCTGGAAACGGGGCAACTACCTGAGGTATGGAAGACAGCAAATGAAAGTTCCCTTTTTTCAAAAAAGGAGACAGAAAAGAGGTACTAAACTATAGACCTGTGTCATTGACGTGTTAGTATGCAAAATTATGGAGAAGATTATCGGGAGGAGAGTGGTGGAGCACCTGGAACGGAACAGGAGTATAAACCCAAACCCACACGGATTCAGGGAAGGCAAATCCTGTGTCACAAACCTTCTGGAGTTTAATGATAAAATAACAGAAGTAAGACAAGAGAGAGAGGGGGGGTTGTTTGCTCTTCTTGGACTGCAAGAAGGCCTTTGACACAGTCCTCACAAGAGATTAGTGCAGAACTAAGAGCATCAGGCGCATAAACGGGAAGGGCACTGCAATGGATCAGAAAATACCTGACGGGGAGGCAACAACGAGTCATGGTACTAATGATGTATCCAGGGGGCACCTGTGACGAGGGGGGTCCCACAGGGTGGGTTTCCTGGGACCAGGGGCTATTTTTTTTATAGGGTGAACGACAAGACGGAAGGGTTAGACTCAGAAGTGCCCCTTTGTTTGCAGATGATGTGAAGTTAATGAGGAGAATTAAATCTGATGAGGACCAGGCAGGACTTCAAAGAGACCTGGACAGACGGGACACCTGGTCCAGCAAATGGCTTCCCCGAATTTAATCCTGCCAAAATTTGCAAAGTCATGAAGATAGGGGAAGGCACAGAAGACCACAGACAGAGTATAGGCAGGTGGCCAAAGACTGCAAACCTCACTCAAGGAGAAAGATCTTGGGTGAGTATAACACCGAGCATGTCTCCGGAAGCACACATCAATCAATAACTGCGCAGCATATGGGCACCTGGCAAACCTGAGAACAGCATTCCGACACCTTAGTAGGAATCATTCAAGACACTGTACACCCGTGTATGTCAGGGCCATACTGGAGATCACACCTGTTTGGAACCCGCACTTGATAAGCACGTCAAGAAACTAGAGAAAGTACAAAGGTTTGCAACGGGTTAGTTCCAGAGCTAAGGGAATGTCCTAGAAGAAAATTAAGGGAAATCGGCCTTGACGCCCACTGGAGGAACAGGAGGGTCAGGGGAGACATAAATAACGACATATAAAATACTGCGTGGAATAGACAAGGTGGACAAGGACAGGATGTTCAGGGAGGGGACACAGAAACAAGGCCACAATTGGAAGTTGAAGACACAAATGAGTCAGAGAGATAGTAGGAAGTATTTCTTCAGTCATAGAGTTGTAAGGCAGTGGAATAGCCAAGAAAATGACGTAGTGGAGGCAGGAACCATACACAGTTTTAAGACGAGGTTTGAAAAGCCAGGAGGGGGGAGAGAGAGGGTCAGTAGCAACCGGTGAAGAGCGGGGCCAGGAGCTAGGACTCGACCCCTGCAACCACAAATGGGTTTGAGTACAGATACACCACACACACACACACACACACACACCACACAACGACATGACGGAAGGAATAGACTCTGAGGTGTCCCTGTTTGGCAGATGACGTGAAGTTGATGAGAAGAATACACTCGACGAAGACCAGGCAGAACTCCCAAAGGGATCTGGCAGGCTGCAGACCTGGTCCAGCAATTGGCTCCTGGAGTTCGATCCCACCAAGGCAAAGTCTGAAGATTGGGGAAGGGCAAAGAAGGCCGCAGACGGAGTACAGTCTAGGGGGCCCAGAGACTACAAACCTCACTCAAGGAAAAAGATCGGGGGTGAGTATAACACCGGGCACATCTCCTGAAGCGCACATCAACCAAATAACGCTGCAGCAAAATGGGCGCCTAGCAAACCTCAGAACAGCATTCCGACATCTTAATAAGGAATCGTTCGGGACCTGTAAAACCGATACGTTTAGGCCCATATTGGAGTATGCGGCACCAGTTTGGAACCCACACCTACCCAAAGCACGTAAAGAAACTAGAGAAAGTGCAAAGGTTGCAACAAGACTAGTCCCAGAGCTAAGAGGTATGTCCTACGAGGAGAGGTTAAGGGAAATCACCTGACGACACTGAGGACAGGAGAGATAGGGGGGACATGATAACGACATACAAAATACTGAGAGGAATTGACAAGGTGGACAAAGACAGGATGTTCCAGAGATTGGACACAGTAACAAGGGGACACAGTTGGAAGCTGAAGACACAGATGAATCACAGGGATGTTAGGAAGTATTTCTTCAGCCACAGAGTAGTCAGTAAGTGGAATAGTTTGGGAAGCGATGTAGTGGAGGCAGGATCCATACATAGCTTTAAGCAGAGGTATGATAAAGCTCACGGCTCAGGGAGAGTGACCTAGTAGCGATCAGTGAAGAGGCGGGGCCAGGAGCTCGGACTCGACCCCCGCAACCTCAACTAGGTGAGTACAACTAGGTGAGTACACACACACACACACACACACACACACACACACACACACACACACACACACACACACACACACACACACACACACACACACACAGAGGCAGGCAGCAACGAGTCATGGTACGTGAAGAGGTATCACAGTGGGCGCCTGTTACGAGCGGGGTCCCACAGGGGTCAGTTCTAGGACCAGTGCTATTTTTGATATATGTGAACGACATGATGGAAGGAATAGACTCTGAAGTGTCCCTGTTCACAGATGACGTGAAGTTGATGAGAAGAATTAAATCGGACAAGGATGAGGCAGGACTGCAAAGAGACCTGGACAGGCTGGACATGTGGTCCAGCAACTGGCTTCTCGAATTCAATCCAGCCAAATGCAAAGTCATGAAGATTGGGGAGGGGCAAAGAAGACCGCAGACAGAGTATAGGCTAGGTGGACAAAGACTACAGACCTCACTCAGGGAGAAAGACCTTGGGGTGACATTAACACCGAGCACATCACCGGAGGCACACATCAACCAAATAACCGCTGCAGCATACGGGCGCCTGGCAAACCTGAGAATAGCGTTCCGATACCTTAATAAGGAATCGTTCAAGACACTGTACACTCTGTATGTTAGGCCCATACTGGAGTATGCAGCACCAGTCTGGAACCCACACCTGGTCAAGCACGTCAAGAAGTTAGAGAAAGTACAAAGGTTTGCAACAAGGCTAGTCCCAGAGCTCAAGGAATGTCGTACGAGAAAGGTTAAGGGAAATCGGACTGACGACACTGGAGGACAGAAGGGTCAGGGGAGACATGATAACGACATGCAAGATACTGCGGGGAATAGACAAGGTGACAGAGATAGGATGTTCCAGAGAGGGGACACAGGGACAAGGGGCACAACTGGAAGCTGAAGACTCAGACGAGTCACAGGGACGTTAGGAAGTATTTCTTCAGTCATAGAGTTGTCAGCAAGTGGAATAGCCTAGCAAGTGAAGTAGTGGAGGCAGGAACCATACATAGTTTTAAGAAGAGGTATGACAAAGCTCAGGAAGCAGAGAGAGAGAGGATCCAGTAGCAATCAGTGAAGAGGCGGGGCCAGGAGCTGAGTCTCGACCCCTGCAACCACAATTAGGTGAGTACAATTAGGTGAGTACAGACACACACACACACACACACACACACGCACACACACACACACACACACACACACACACACCACACACACACACACACACACACACACACACACACACACACACAGTGAAGAGGCGGGGCCAGGAGCTGAGTCTCGACCCCTGCAACCACAATTAGGTGAATCAGGTGAGTACACACACACACACACACACAGCAGTAAGTGCCCTGTAGCAGCAGAATATTGATCATCTGTCAGTCTCCGCTTCTTGCTGGTCGTCAGTAATAGTGGCAGGCAGTCAGAGGGTAAATGCCCTCACTGAGAACCAACTTAAATTACTTGGGTATCTGTTTCCGACGTTTTCTCAGACTTTTTCTTTGGTGTTAGGGAATTGATTCCTAAATTTTTCCTTGCTAGAGACAAGTTGGACAATGCATCTATAGAATGATGCTGTTAAAACATGTTAACAAAAATATAACATATGCATAGAGTTTAATTCAGGAATAATGAATTGTTAAGTACAAACAATCACTGAAGAGATAATGATCGCTCATCCTGGAAGACCAGAGAAAAAGTCGATACAAGTAATGACGTTACAACTATAGAAAAAAAAAGGATATTGGAGAGCAGAGAGGGGAAAACTTTTCAAGGGAAAACAGCAACAGGGGGGTCGAAAGTTTTAAACTGTAGTTTATGGAGAAATACAGGGAAATACATTTTCTCAGACTGTGTGGTGGACGGCTGGAAGGAACTTTGAGAAAATATATTTGTTAGAGCCACTGAAATGATAAAATAATTATGTTAATATATGTTAAATATATCAGAGGACCTTGATCATAGTTCCGAATGTAATAACTGTAGTTCAAGATAGTGTGATAGTTCATGATAGACATTCACAACTGTGTTTGTTGACGAAGTAAAGCGGAGAAGAATGAGTACTTGAGAGGGCAGGTAAAAGCTGAAAGAGGATCTGAGCAAACTGCAGGAATCATCATGTCCGAGGTTATTGAACCTCAAACCCAACAAGTGCAAGATTATGACGGTAAGAGAAGCTCGGATACAGAATGCAGACTACAAGGACGAACCTTATAATATTCAGAAAGGAATCTCAGGGTAAGAATAGCACCGAACATATTACCAGAGACATTCATCAGCCAAATAATTTCGGCAGCCTATGTGTGCATGGCAAACCTTTGAACGGCAGTCAGGTAAATCAGTGAAGAGACGATCAGTATCTTGTACACGACTTACGTTACACTTATCAGAGAATGTAACACTAATACTGGAAGTTCACAGAACTTATTCGGAATGTAGAGAGAATCTAGATAATTCCTCCAAGATTAGTTCTGGAGCCTAGAATAATGACCAATAAAGAGAGCTAGGGGGAATATTATTACAACTTTCAAAATGCTCAGAAAACTACTTACAGCAAACCGAGAAAGTCTCTCTGAAAGGAGAGCTCCTGGGACAAGGGGGCAGAGATAGATGTAAAAGATGCAGATAAGTTGTAAATCTGTCAGAAAGAACTTCTTCGGAATGCCGATGGTTAGGAAATGGAACCATCTGGAACAGGAAGTGGACAAAAAAATATGAACGGTGGGGCCAGGAGCCGGGACTCGAACCTCTCTGACATAAAGAGATGAGTGCATACACACATGCGCGCGCGCGTACAGTTTCGTCTCGGTAATCTAACCATCATTCTTTCCCTTCTTGACTCTTTTCCAACCTCCATCTCCAGCCTTCTTCACTCCCCCACCTACAACACTACCCCCAACACAACTCCTCCACGTCTTCAAACACCCAACCCACCTCTCCAATTTTCTTGAGCCCAGCCCTCCGCTGCCTCACTCACGACCACCACAACCCGGCACCAACCGATTTCCCCCGACGGTGAGAAGCGAGAGAGACGAATTGCTGAGTCGTATCGCAGCGGTTCCTTGGGAGACCCTGGCAAAGAGCGCTTCCTCAGCCAATCACGTTAAGAGCGCAAGACCCCGATACATACATACATACATACATACATACATACATACACACATTCATACATACATACACATACACACACACACACACACACACACACACACACAAATACACACCACACACAACACACACACACACACACACACACACACACACACACACACACACACACAACACACACACACACACACATATAATAATATATATATATATATATATATAATATATATATATATATATACATTTATATATATATATATATATATATATATATATATATATATATATATATATATATATATACATATATATAAATATATAATATATATATATATATATATATATATATATATATATATATATATATATATATATATATATACATATCTAGAGGATCAGCAATGGGATCAGGCAACCCTCCTAGTGCGACTGGGAGGTATAGGGGTGCGCAAAGCAACGCATGTTGCTTTACCTGCTTTTCTGTCTTCGTGTTTGGCTTCCAGTGCATTAGTCAAGAAGATTGTTCCCGAACGCTTGAGAGACGTGGTAGGAGCTCAAGACCCCAGGTTTACAGAAGCAGCGATTCGGTGGGACACCCTTACAGATTCCTCAAGTAGACCAGCTCCTCCCAAAGAACACAAACAGTCCCACTGGGACAAACCGATCATGGAAAAAATCGCCAACACAATGCTCTCCAATGCCTCAGGAAAGGACAAAGCTCGTCCTCTGGCAGTGAAG
>NC_069399.1:42164009-42187206 GCF_026875155.1 Cherax quadricarinatus | reverse complement strand
AGCCCTTTGGACTAGTACAACGAGCAGTATTTTATATTATTGTGCCCATAAACGAGTGGTAATTGATCATAACAACACTGCGACTAGCCAAGAACTCGAACACGAACCCGAACCCACCATATGTCTTAGGTTAGTGAGTACAACATCCAGTTCTGCTGGATGCGCTATTCTTAAGGACTGTATGGTCCAGTGGATTAAGGCGTCATGAGTTTTTGCCCACCATGAGGCAGGCCAAAGCAGCATGGGTTTCGAGTCCTTGGCTAGTCACAGTGTTGTTATTAATCAATACCACTATTTCGTGGGCATAACAATATATATATACATATATATATTATATATATGCATATATATATATATATATATATATATATTATATATATATATATATATATATATATATATATATATATAATATACATAATATATATTACACAGGACCACCCTGTGGTTTAAAGCGTCATGTGGTTCTCGCTTACCATGAGGCAGGCCAGCACAACATGGGTTCGAATCCTTGGCTAGCGCAATGTTGTTATTGATGAATATCACTCGTCCGTGGCTACAATAATATATGTATATATATATATAATATATATATATATATATAATATATATATATATATATATATATATATGTATATATATATATATATATATATATATTATATATATAAATATATATATATATATATATATATATATATATATATATATATATATATATATATATATATATTCTTCATACAAAATAATACTCACAATATAACCCATAGTTAAAATTGTTTCATTACAAGTCTATCAACTCGTATGCTAAATGTAAGAGAATGCTCCCACAGTTGACAGCTGTTTTAAGCCTGGCATCAGACAAATCATATAAAATAAACATCTCACAAACTTTTTACAACTCACAAGTATCAAGGCGAGCAACTCACTAGTGCACAACCCCAAGTCTACATAGTGCAAGTGTGTGCAAATATCATCTAATCCAAGACTAACTCTACACAATACAGTGCATAGATACCAACAAATCAATAAGAGAGGAAAGCTATTTAATTCTTGCATAGGCCGAGTAAATACTATATCCACTTACTAAGAAGTGTGCAGAATTAGAGTCTAATACGCTAAACATAAGTTAACGGAAACACCACAGAAACCAGTGAAAGTTAATGCCAAAATTTAAAGTCTAAGTTCACAATGAATACATTAAATACATCAAGCTACAAAGTTCCAACCACTCCACTGTGGGTACTGTATGTCCCTAAACCAGAACACAACCTAATGCTGCTTTGACACCACTGTCTGAGGCTATGATGAAACATGACAAAAGTGAAGAAACTAAGTCCACAAGACAAAATACAAAATACGTTTGTTATAGCGTAGCAGTGTTGTATGAATATTCTGAAAGAAGCTTAGTGTAAAGACCCTCTAAGAGGCTTACTTCCAAACTGGACACAGCACACAGAAAACAGTCCACGTAATGGATAATGCAGATTCAAGACAACATTCAGAAATTCCGAGTCCTAAAAATGACACTGTATAAGGTGTTGGTGTGTGAGGCTGAACACTTCTCTAGGCTGAGGGACTGACCACCTCAATACATTCTCCTCTGCATTTGACTAATGAATCCTACTGCGTAAGCAAAACGCTTCAATAATAAAGATACCAACATGTGCCTAACTCATCAACTTATCGGTATTTTATACCATTTTCAACAATACAGTTCATGCCCTTTCCTTGGATGGCAGCAACACCAAATGACCTCTCAACTAGAGACAGATGGGAGAGTTGGAAGGTTCCCATCTACAGTTTGCCAAGGGTCCAGTCCAGTCTACCTCCTTTATGTAGATAGTGTAATGTGGGACAGCATCTTCTGCTGTATACTCAAGTTCACAAATGATGCAACTTATCATACAATATTATAAAAATGGTAAACACGGTAAAACTGACATGGGTTTGTAGAATAGATGGTTTCAACATTATCTCATCTTTCAATAATATGTAATCATTGTTACAATAACACAAACTTAATTTTGAATATTAAAGAATACTTATTAAAACGACAAGCACGAAATAATGTACAACCTTACGCTGCAAATGGCTACAGAATAATTTTGCAGTTGACAGCTAGAATTCGATCTCAGCATGATAATAAGACACTCGAGACAAAGAGAATTAAATGAGAGAGAAAACATTTCACAGAATCAATAATGAGAATAATTTAGAAAGAGGACCTAGCTTGCAGAGAATGACACTCAGGAATCTAGCTATGTAAGTGATCTTATTAAGTAAAATGTGTTGGATCAGATGTTGAATGTGAGGAGCCACAAGTCTGATACTATGCTTAAAAAAAATTGCAAAGGTTCAGTTGTTTACCACAAGTCTGGAACCAAAGCTGAGAAAATGAAGATGTAAGGAATAATTTCATGAACTGGAACTAACGACTCTAGACAAATGGATAAAGTTAGATATTATTTGAACATAAAAAAAAAACTACTCTGGAAATAAACAGTAAGACACATGTGCCTAGTTAAGTGTCTTTATTCAAAAAACGTTTCCCCTACACAGCGGGTTTCTTCAGTCAAACCTGAGGTGAAAAATAGAAACCATAGCAGGGGAGGGGGTAAAGATGTGTGATCATTCCATAAGCAAGTTTATTCAGTACGGGTACACATAAAAACACTACAAAAATTATCATCTAGCAACATTGTTTAGATTAACTGGTAACCCAAAAATAAACCCAAAATGACTTATTATATTGGGGGTCCTTAGGTAGCTTGGGTGGTCAGCCCCTCACTCGGGATATGGTTGGGCTTCAATTTTGACTATTGAATTTTGAAGTTGGGTTTTTGATAAGTTTCCCCCAGGAAACGGACTAATTTTTCCCTACGCGGTCTTAGTCTGTGAACCTGCCGCTGGAGTTTTTCCCACTGGCTTCCCCGGTCTCCCCCTTTAAAAATTAAAAAAGCAAAGCTGAAAAAGGACTTATCCCGTGCAGGGGTGAACGCTGAGAAAAAAAAATGTCGAGGAAGGGGGGGTCCAAAACTACAAGAAATACAAATACCCCCACATGAAGCCAAAAACTTATAAAGATTTTCGTCCGACAGAATATTGATTAAAATTTATTTTTATTTAATATCCAAATCGGACCGAAACGCTCGTAAGTTTCAGTCTCCTATATGCGGGTTTGTGTCATTGTTCCGGCCCGGGTTTATTGTCCCTTTTTGTTCTTTGATGTAAAAATCTAAGGCGGGAAAAACACGCAGAAAGCCTACTGGCCTGCAGGCAGGGTCCTCAACCCCAATCTTTCTTGCTCAAAAATTTTTTGGTTGGGCAATGAAGTTGTAAGCAAAAGGTCCTAAACCTTCCTAACAAGGGGGCACATTTGATGGTAAAAATGTGTACGGGGGTCGATTTTTTTCATTGACACTGCAGTTGGAAACCTATTTAGAAGGGCCCCACAAGGGGGTCGCTGTCCCCAATTGGGACCCTTTCGTAAAAATGTCCTCTTACCAAGTACTTTTCTTGCAGAGGGGAAATTAATCTGGCTACAATCCCAACAAGAAATAAGAAAGACACCCCCTACAACAGTTAGTTCTTTACTCCGAAAACTTTTCGCCAACTCAGAAGCTTCATCAGATAATACAGAGGATGAAAAAAAGGGAGAGAGCACAGAGGAAGGTAAATATGTTTGGGGCCCAAATCCATCAACCTTGAAGGAAATCAAAAGTTGAGGGTTTTGCCCACATTATCTTCACTGTGAGTTCCTATTCCCTCCTTTGTTTTCGCTGATGAAGCCTGTTTTGGGCGGGCGAAGCGTTTGGGAATAAAAAAACCTAACTGTTTGCCCTATCTCACGAAATCGAAATGACACAATTGCAAACAAACCATACACGGGGGGGGAATAAAACCCCGCGATCAGAGAGTCCAAAACTCCAACCGTCGCGTTGGGCGACGGTCGGGGTTGTTATTGTTTGTCGTCAGTGTATATCATTTTTTTCCAAATCCAAGAGAAACAAAGACGAAGAGATAAAATGGAAACTGTTTTATTTGGAAACAAAAAACGAGGCAAAGAAACATTTAAAAGTGGGATGACGGAGAAGTGAAACGCCCAAGAGCCCTCGCTGTTTTGAAACTATCAAAAATTTTAGAAAATGCTGACTGGATTCTAATCAATTTAAATTTAAATTAATAGGGGGGCGGACCAGGAGCTGAAGTTGAAAACCTGCAAGTTTGCTAAGTTATTAAAATTTGGATAACTAGGTATTCCAAAAACACTGGCATGCAACACCACACACACACACCACACACACACAACACACACACACCACACACACACACCACACACACACACAAAACCACACACCCACACAGGAGAGGGAGCAGATATGTTGTGCGTCCCACTTCCCACAATTTTAACACATCCCGGGAAACGGGGGAAAACCCCTGGTTGGGAAGACAGCAAATGTAGTTCCCCTTTTCAAAAAAGGGGACAGAAAAGAGGTACTAAACTATAGACCCGTGTCATTTGACGTGTATATATGCAAAATTATGGAGAAAATTACAGAGGAGGGTGGGCACCTGGGAAAGGAACAGGGGTATAAATGCCCAAACCCGCACGGATTCATGGAAGGGAAACTGTGTCCAAACCTTTGGGGGTTTTATGATAAAATAAAGAAGTAAGACAAGAGAAAAGGGGGGGGGTTGATTGCTCTTTTGGGCTGAAGAAGGCCTTTGACACATTCCTCACAAGAGATTTGTTTCAGAAGCTAGAGATCAGGGCATATAACAGGAAGGGCAAATGCAATGGATCAGAGAAACCCCGACAGGGAGGCAACAACAGTCGGACGAATGATTTTCACTTTGGGACCTGGACGACGGGGGCCACATTTCCCAGGGGACCATGCATTTTTGTATAGGGAAAAAGACAAGAGGAAAGGGTTTAAATCAGAAGGTCCCCGTTTGCAATATGTGAAGTTAATGAGGAAATTTAAAAACTGATAGGACCAGGCGGGCTTCAAAGAGACCTGGGCGACTGGACACCCGGCCCCAAAAAGGCTTCTCGATTTAACCTGCCCAAAAGCAAAGTCATGAAAAAGGGGAGGGCACAGAAACCACAGCAGGGGATAGGTAGGTGGCCAAAAACTGCAAACCCCACCAAGGAAAAGATCTTGGGTGATATAACACCAGCATGTTCCGGAAGCCACTCAATCAAAAACTGCTGCAGAATGGGACCCGGCAAACCTAGACCGCATTCCGACACCCTTTGTAGGAATCCCTTCAAGCACTGTACACCGTTATGTCAGGCCCATACTGGGTATGCAGCACCTGTTTGGAACCCGCACTTGATAAAGACGTCAAGAAACAAGAAAAGACAAAGGGTTTTTAAAAAAGGTTAGTTCCAGACTAAGGGGGAAGCCCCATGAAAAAGATTAAGGGAATCGGCCCGACGACACTGGAGGACGGAGGGTCAGGGGAGACATGAAACACAAAAAAAACGCTGGAATAGACAAAGGGGACAAGGCAGGATGTTCCAGGGGGGGGACACAGAAACAAAGGCCCAATTGGGAAATTGAAGACACAAATGATCAGAGAGTAGTAGGAAGTATTTTTTCAGTCAAGGTTTGAAAAGGGAGTGGGGAAAACCAGAAAATGACGTAGGGAGGCAGGAACCCTACAATTTTAACGAGTTTGATAAAGTCGGGCGGGGGGGGGGAGAGAGGGTCTGTAGAAACCGTGAAGAGGGGGGCCCCGGGGCTGGACTCGACCCCGCAACCCCCAAAAGGTGAGACAGATACACACACACACACACACACAACACACACACAAAGAATGACGGAAGGAATAGACTTGAGGGGTCCCTGTTTGCAGAGAGTGAAGTTGATGAAAGAATACACTCGATCGAAGACCAGGCGAACTACAAAGGGATCTGGACAGGCTGCGCCTGGTCCAGCAATTTGGGCCCCGGGATTTCGACCCCCCCCAAGTGAAAGTCATGAAATTGGGAAGGGGCAAAGGGGCCGCAACGGGTACATCAGGGGGTCAAGACTAAAAAACCTCACTCAAGGAAAAAGATCTTGGGGTGAGTATAACACCAGGCACATTCCTAAGCGCACATAAACCCAAAATAACTGCTGCACATATGGGCGCCTAGAAAACCCAAACGGCATTCCGACATCTTAAAAGGGAAATCTTTCAGGACCCGTAAACCGTATACTTTAGGCCCATTTTGGGAGTAGGGGACCAGTTTGGAACCCACACCTAGCCAAGCACGTAAAGAAACTAGAGAAAGTGAAAGGTTTGCAAAAGACTATCCAGAGCTAAAGGGATGTCCCACGAGGAGAGGTTAAGGGGAAAACAACCCGACGACACTGGGGGACAAGAGTAGGGGGCATATAACGACATACAAATACTAGAGGAATTGACAAGGGGGGACAAAGACAGGGTGTTCCAGAGATTGGGCACAGTAACAAGGGGGAAAAGTTGGAAGTGAAGACACAGAAAACACAGGGGTTTGGGGTATTTTTTCGCCACAGGTAGTCAGTAATGGAATAGTTTGGGAAGCGATGTAGTGGGGGGCAGGATCCCTACATACCCTTTTAAACAGAGGGATGATAAAGCTCACGCTCAGGGGAAATGACCTAGTTGCGATCAGTGAAGAGGGGGGGCCAGGAGCTCGGCCGACCCCCCCCAAACCCAATAGGGGAGTACAACTAGGTGGTAAAAACACAAACACACACACACACACACACACCACACACACACACAACCCCCACACAAAAAACACACCACACAAAACACACACAGAGGCAGGCAGCAACGAGCAGGTTCGTGAAGATATCCATGGGCCCTGTTTCGAGCGGGGTCCACAGGGGCAGTTCTAGGACCCCTGCTATTTTTTTAAAAGGAAAAAGAACATGATGGAAGGAATAGACTCTGAGTGTCCCTGTTCACAATGACGGAAATTGATGGAAAATTTAAAACGGACAAGGATGAGGCAGGACTGCAAAAAACCTGGCAGGGGGACTGTGGGCCAGCAACTGGGTTCTCGAATTCAATCCAGCCAAATGCAAAGTCATGAAATTGGGGAGCTTTCAGCAAATCATTTTTATATATAATATATTATTTTAATAATATATATATATATATATATAATATAATATATATTAAAAATTAAGGGCCGCTGGGGCGGGGAGGGGGGGACCAGTGGGGTCTCCATACATTGTGTGTGTAAACAAAACCCAAACTGGTTTACGGGGGGCAGTTTCGGCAGAAATTGTGATTACCCATCGGAGATCAAGGTTGTGACAACCTCTGCATAGCCCGTTGTTCTGTATCAGTGAAAAGCAGTGGCTGTTGGATTTGGGGAGTAGTAGGGGTGTGGGGGGAGGATTTTTTTACCTCTGCGACTGGCCAGGGTCGTGGGTTGTGGGGGGGAATTGGCCCCCCACGACACGGTTTTGGGTGGTGAACAGAAGAACACCTGGGTTTAATAGTGTGAGCATGGTGATTGGTGCCAAATGGCGAGGGTTTTTCCTAAGGGAAAAACAAAAAGTGTATAAAATTAGAAAAATTTAAGTGGTGTGCATCTTGACTAACAACAGGGCCACTCCCCCCTCCCCACCATATCCCCCCCCTTCACCCCAGCTAGCCCATGATCCTGCCCCAAAGGTGTTCCCGTTAGTGTCCCACCAATTACAATCCGCCCTCGCACTTCCCCACCCTCATCCCCCTGAAACCATGCTGCCTTCACCCGTCCCCCCCACAGCTGGGCCCCCCCCACCCCCACGATACAGCAATGTCACAAGTATCTCGGGTCCAGGAATTTCACGAAAGAGCCAAAGTTTGTCGTTCACGAGGCTCTGGGTGGTGCCAGGGATTGTGCACTCATCCCACAATGGAAAATTCCATGCAACAAGGGTGTCTAGGCCCCAGGGAGCTCCAAATGAGAACGCCAACACCCTTCCCCCGACAGTGCTGACGCACCGGCCCAAAATTTAACATCCCCAGGACTCTCCACACTTCCCAAAACAGTCCCCCTCAAGTGCTAGCAAATTCATGCCCTTTCTGAAGAAAGTCAACGATGCCCTTCAAAAAACGATCCTGCAAACTTGCTGCTTTTTGGCAATGTGTTTGGCTGTCCCCCCAAGGGGGGCGTCACTAGCAACACTGTTATTAGGGCAATAAATGCTTTCCCCAAGGGATGACAACCTCGTCTGTCTCTCCCCAGGCCAAAAAATCCCCGCCGGGGCAAATCCCGCAACAAGACCCCGATCCCCCAAAAAATCAAGCCTAATTTTGCAAAAAAAATAAGAGGGTAATACTTTTGGGAGCTCTGGCTTATAACAGTGGGGAAACCCATCGCTCCAAAGGAGTCGCACGGCGCAAGCCCTGAAGGGCAAACGTCCACCAGGGCCCCATACCAAATGACCCCCCTGACATTCACAGGTGAAGAACTCTAACCTTACAGGAGTGAGTCTGAACCATCATTTTTCCAACCTGTGCCTGGCTGGCAGTGTCCAAGGCCATAACCCCTTTTCTTTGGTCCCTCATTTGTGCCCTTTGGAGAAAGGAGGCAAATCGGGCCCCATTGCAGGGGGTAACCCCTTTGCCCTATCGCCAGGCTGCAGTGAAGGTGATCAAGGGGTGCTGCAATGCTAAAACCCAATCACCCGGGTTTTTTGGCTTCAAAGGGCGTGAAGCAATCCCCATCGCCCGGTATATTCAAAAAAATGTCCGATAAAAAGCCTTGGTCAAATTTGACTTTGCCAACACTTTCAACTCAGTCGAAGGGTGCTGTTTTCCCCCAAGAAGTTTATAGAAATTTCCCCTTCCCGTTACCCTTATAGAATCGGATATAGGTGACTTCCAAACTTTTTTTTGGGGGGCCCATAAAATTGATCTGTGGGGCGTGAAACAGGGGGACCCTTCGCCCCCTTTTATTTTTGTGGTCATAAGGAAGCACGAAGCACTCCCCAGCGAGCTCAATATCGGTTCCTGGATGATGGTACCCAGCGGGCACACAAATCTCTCCTAGGGACATCAGAAAAATTTAAAACGGGAAAAAAGCCGGGGCCCTTTCTTTAAACCTCCAAATGTAAAAACAGTTTCCCCCAATCAACAGATGACCAGAATTTAGCGCCTTTTTAAAAACCAGGAGCAGACCCATTGATCAGCCAATAGCACTCTCCTTGGTGCCCCCTTTTGGGTCCAAATCCCATCGATCTGATCCCAGAAAAAAAAGTCTCGCCCTCCAGACGAGGGAAAGTAGGATAAAAGCATGACACACCGATCCCTTCTCCCTATCACCGGGGCCGTAAACCCCAAAACTTAGCTACTTTCTGAATGCCCCCAAGCCTTCACAGTCTAAAACTCAAGGGAAATTGACTCTCTCCTTGCCCATGCTAGAGAGTGTATTAAAAATTTTCCCCTTTAAAGATGGACAGTGGTTGCAAGCCCACTTCCCGGTCAGGTTTGGATGGTAGGAAAAAACAGATCCCCCCAGATTGCTCTACCAGTTTTCCCTACCTTTTCCATACATCAAACGAGTTGATAAGACAAATTTTCCCTGATCCCCTCAGCGAACTCAGCGGGAATAGAAACCCTAGCTATCCCAGTCCCATCACTGAATGGGAAAATTTTTCTGCCCCACACAACCCTAGTGCAGCACGGCTCAAAACATCAAGCTAGGAGGGCCCTTTTTGCTGAAAAGGTATTCCCAACTGCTCAGGGCCCGCACATCAGTGGGAGATTCCCGTCTCCAGGTGTGAGTGCCCTCACCCCGGGGATTCCTCCAAACTTCCCAATGGGCAACGGGAACGTGGAGCCCTAAGCCCCTCTGTATTGAGTGGTCTGCCCCTTGCTGCCCCATTCCCAAGAATTACGTCATTTGCGGCAAAGCCAAGCAGCCAATACGTTACATGGTCTTAACTTTTCCCAAAACGGGTGGCATGCAAGACACAATGAGGTCAATGACACATTAAGGAACCCTTGCTACAGCTGGTGCCCACCAAAGGGGGCCCCCCGATCCAAGAAACCCAAACAATACCTAAAACCCCAGCAAACCCCCCCAACGGGGTCCCCAAACACCCTTGGAAAATGGAACTGTTAGAAAGATATACCTGTGTGCCCACATGGCTGACACCTATTCCATCACAGTGGGGGGAAACAGGGAGGAGTGCTGACCAAGGGGAGGAGTAAAAGATCAGAAATTACAGGGACATAACCCAACAGTAAAATTTGCCCAGGGGATAGAGCCCTTGGGATCATGGGAAAAAATGCCCACTTTCTTAAAAGAATTGGTTCCGCCCCAATCGACACCACTAGGGCCCCAAGGGGACCACTTTCGTGTTTCGGCCTCAGCGCAGATCCAGAGGGGAAATGCTTGCTGCATATTTGGCTCGTGTCCAGCCTCAAGGAGCTGGAGGAAATTCATGATCTTTCACACATTGTCCATTTATTCTATTTGTTTTTTCGAAAATGCTTTCTGTTTATTAATAAATGTTCACATAGTATCTAATATAGGGGGTGGTGGGAGAAAAAAATATTTCAAACACTCCGGGGAAAACCTTGGTTTTTCCCTTAGGTACTTTATGCCTCTCTGAGGAGAGGGTCCCATTTCCAGCCATAGAGGGGGTACTTCCCTTATTAAATATATTTATTATTTTACTATTTTTTTACTAATTATTTAAAATTTTATATATACTATTATTATATTATATATAATATATATATATTTATATATAAATATATATAATATATATTTTAATATGCAAAAAAACCACCCAAAGAATGGGAAAAATTCCCAAGCGCTTTCGTACTACTCAATTTAAAGGAATATGAAAGTGAGCATAAAGGAAGCTATTAAGGGGTCGGCAGCACCTCATATCAATCCAAAGGTTTAAAAACACGGGCGCGGGGCGAGCCAACTTGGATAGGCCCCTTTGCCAACTCCCCCCCAAGCTTTTACCAAAAAATTTAAAAAATTTATTTGGGTAGAATAGCTTGGGGGTGAGTTTTGAAAGGACCTATCCAAGTTGGCTCGCCGCGCGTCACGTTTTTAACCCGTTGTGGGATTGATAGTGAGGTGTGGCGGACCTTATATAGCTTCCTTGGAGCTTCACTTTCATGTTCCTTTGAAAAGGGAGTATTACGAAAGCCTTGGAATTTCTCTATTTTTTTCGATGGTTGTTTTGATATTTTGAAATCCCCTTTTTTAGTATCTTATTGCATATATATATTTATATATATATATAATATTTTTAATATATTATATTATATATATATAATAATAATATATATTATTTATATATATAAAATATAGGGAGGTACCCCCTCTAGAATGTCATGGGGCCCCTCATTCTCAGAGAAAGTTTTAAACTTGCTTCGGGGAAAAATAAAGGGTTTTCCCTGAAGCTGTTTGAGAATTTTCCCTCCACCCCCTAAAATTTCAAATGTTTTTTTAAAGACAAAAATACATTGGCCAAACATTCAAAAAAATACAACAGAAAGCAAAACAACATAGGAATCAAGTACATCTCAAATACTTCGTCCTTTCCCCGCAGTTGGCCGGGGCCCCCCCAGAATGCTGCGGCTTTCCTCTCTGGATCGCAACACTGATCTTTAAAAGAAAAAGCTGGTCCCCCGTGCCCCTTGGTTTCTTTGATGACTTTTCACCCAGCTCTTTGGGAACTTTGAGCACACTTGCCCCATGCTCCAAGGGTCTCCGACCCATTGGAATAGTTATAAAAAGGGGGAAGGTCTTATATTTTCGGATTTTTGGGGTCCCCTTTTGGGGCGGGCAGCCCCACCCCCTTCCAATACGGAGTATGGCAAGTAGGTTTGGAATGGGCAGCACAGTGTAGTCCAGGAAATTTGGTTCCTCCTTCCAGGGTAGCATAGGGCTTTTGGACTTCTTCAGCCCTCTGTATTGGGGTTCCCATTGAGCGGGGGAAGGGGTTGTGGCGAGGTTTTTTATGATGTCATTACCTCCTCATGCGGGATTTTTCCCCTTTCTGTGTGGACACACAAGACCATGAAGTCCGAAGACAGCTGTCGCCCTGTCGCAAATACACTATGTTCGATGAGGGGGGGGGCTAGGCGAAGAGAACACCAATCCGAAGGCCTTTGGTCGAGAGGGGGGCCCAGGGAGGAATTGGGGCAGCTAACGGTAATCTCCGAGTGGGTCCCCTTATCCCAGAAGAGGCTTTGCCCTTTCCCCCTGAAGCAATCGAGAGCTTGTGTTGGCGATTTTTTCCATGGGTTTGTCCCAAGGGGACTGTTTGTGCTTTTTTGGGGGAGCGGTCTACTGGGAAGTTTAAAGGGGTGCCCACGAATCGCTGTTTCAGTAACCTGGGGTCTTGAGCTCCTACCACGTTCTCAAGCGTTGGGGGTATATTTCTGATAATGCCCGGAACCCAAAACACAAGACAGAAAAGCAGTAAAGCCATGCTTTGCTTTACGCCCCTATACCCCCCGTCGCACTGGGAGGGTTCCTGATCCCATTGCTCACCCTCTAGTGCGGTTCAGTGCCTTCTTAAAAGTTGATTCGGGTGTGCGTATTTCACGGTGTTGGGTTTTGTTAAAAGGGGGGCGCACCTAAAGAAGTAAGTAGTTTGGGCATAGAAAGGGGACACCTTGTGAGGAGATCAGAGCATCTGGGCATCAAGATCGCTTTTCTTCTCCATTTCATCAGGTCATTCAATTTGTCCTGGGACAGGTCGATGGCCGGTGACCAGCGGTGCCCCAAGAGGGCTTTTGGACAGAGTGGTAGTTGAGCTTCCAGGAGGATTCTTCGACGCTTTGATTATTTCCGGGTTGCGTGTGTTTTTTCACCTTGGAGGGATGAGGAGGGCCCCCCAAAGTCTTCTCCCTGTGTTTTCACCAGTTGGGGGGCCGCCCGGGGGGACTCTTCAGTCCCTCCCAGAGTGCCATCACCCAGGTTCCAATTTGAGCTCATCGTAGGCTGGAAATTGTTTTTTTATGCCAAGCAGAAGAGAAGTGGGTGAGTGGGTAAACCGTGAACACCCTTGATGTTGAATTTAGTTCCCCAAACAAAAGAATTGAGGTTTGCTGTCCCGGGCTAAAAAATAAAGGGGGAAAAAGAGGGGAAAACCGTCCCGAACAGCTGGCATACAGCATCTCTCTTCACCATTTTAAAAGGGATTTCTAAAATAAATTTTGACTTGCCTTGTTTTTCTGGTAGTCCCCTGATGTGGGGCCCTTGCAGTGGCTGAGCTTCCTGCCTTGAGAGCCCCCAAAGCCCAGTTGGGTGGCGGGAGTAAATGGCAGCTTCTGGGCGAATTTTTCTCACTCGCTTTGGCAACGAGAAGCGGGGGGTTTGTTTCCCAAAACTGCAAGGGGTCTGTTCCCCCCATCCCTCTTCTTAAAACCATAGTGAGGCCCCAAAAAAAAAAAGGTTTTAAATTTCTTCGGGGATTCCCCCCACCGGGCAATTGTTGCAAAAGTTTTTAAAATGGGGAAAAGAATTGATGCAGATTCACCGATATTTTTACCATCTTTTTTGAGGGCTGAGGTCAAATTTCCCGTGAAACCCTAGATTGTGAAATGACTCGATCGCATTATGATTCCGATTCGGGCAAAATTAATTGTTAAAGTGGGGTCTTCCTCAGGGTTGTCGTTGGGGTTTGGGTTTCCCTGTTGGATGTTGTCTCTTAGTGCTTGAGCAGGTCTCTCCGGGGGGGCTACAGTGTCATACTTGTAATTTTCTTTTTGCTCCCACTGGTTACCTTTTTCGTTTTTTTTGCTAACCTGTGTGAAAATTTTTCCCATTTTCATGGGACTTTTCTTGGGTCTACCTTTTTGATTCCTGCGATGATGGGGCAGGGGGACACAGTTGTCGTTTTGGGGTATTTGGCATCCCTTGATAACTGACTTGGTTAGCATTTGCCTCGTCTTTCGGGAACTGCTGAAAAAGAGTAGGTTGCACCATGCTGGTGGTGCCTGGGGCTTCAAGTTGGGGGAAACCCTTTCATTCACCGTTAAAGAAGGTCTGTGAATTTCCTGCTGCATAGGGGCGAGCCGTTTTGGGGTGTGGATAGTGTACTGCTAGCAGTGGATTGAATGCCAACAGAAGGTTATTGAAGTGACGAGGTTCCCATTAAATTTGTTTTCCCCTGTGGAGGTGGGGGCTGCTCTCTGCTGGGGGTATGTGATCCTCACACCCATTGGGCACGAATGCCCCCATCCTGTTGTTGCTCGAAACTCTCCAACACCTGACTGTGCTCTTCTTTCATTGTTGGGTGCATTTTTTCCCCCTGGCTTTTGGGGCTGGCTTTTCATTGCCATACCTCAGACTATGTGGTAAGCCAGGCGAAGGGAAAATGGCGCTTGGCACATACCGCATTTGGTTCATGGTTGGGGGGGGGGGGAGGAGGGGGGTCTCCGTCCATGTGGTGGGCGGTGGGGAAAGGGAGGGGGGAAGATGGTGTTGAGGCGGAGTGGGCACTCCCCCCTTAGGACAAGTCACTTTTCACATGTTGTGCACATGTTACTATACCCACTTGCTTGTGAAAATCCCCCTACAACGACACCCCGCTATATATACACATGCTATGGCTGCCATGCATACTATGCACTGTACACAAAGCTCCTGTATAAATTCAAAAATTTAAAAAAGAGAAACTTTCGTTTTTCTTTTTGGCCCCCCTGCCTTTTGTGGGTACCCCGGTTGTTGAAAGAAGAAATATATTATTATATTAAATATATTTTATATATTATATATATATATTATATATATATCAAATATATATATATATATTATATATATATATTTATAAAATATATTTAAATATATATAATATATATTAATATATATATAATAATCAATAACAACACTTTGACTAGCCAAGGATTGAACCCAGCGCTTTGGCCCTGCCTCATGGTGGGCGAAAATCCGTCCCTTAATCCCTGGACCATACAACCCTAAGAGCAGTGCACCCAGCAAAGGGATGTTGTATGCTCCCCAAGGACATCGATGGTGGGGGATGTCTAGGTAATTTCATTTAGTCCCTTTTTGGTGATAGTACAACGAGAGTTTTTATATTATTGCCCCCACAACGAGTGGTTTTTGTCAATAACAACATGCGACTAGCCAAGAATCAAAACCGAACCCGAACCCCCTTTTCCCTTGTTGTGGTAAAAACAACCCATTCTGCTGGATGCCTATTTTTGGGACTTAGGTCGTGGATTAAAAGGCGTCATGATTTTTTGCCCCAGGGGGCGGGCCAAAGCAGCAGGGGTTCGAGTCCTTGGCTGTCACAGTTTTGTTTTAAATCAATACCATTTTTCGGGGGATAAAAATATATTAACATTAATATTAATATATGCATTATTTATTTATAATATATATATTTTAATAATATATTATATATATTATATTTTATATTATATATCAAATATATATTTTTCACGGGACCCCCCTTGGGGTTTTTTAAAGGCATGTGGTTCTCGCTTACATGAGGCAGGCCAGACAACAGGGGTTCGAATCCTTGGCTAGCGCAATGTTTTTTTGATGAAAATCATCGTCCGTGGTACAATAATTATGTAAAAATTTATATTATAATATATTATATTAAATATATATATATTTTATATAAATTGTATATATATTATTTATAATATATTATATATATATTATTATATAATTTTTAAAAATTTAATATATATTATATAAATATATATATTTTTAAATTTTTTCTTCATAAAAATAATACTCAAATTAAAACCCATATTTAAAATTGTTTCATTCAAGTCTATAATCGTATGCAAATGAAAAGAGAATGCCCCCACAGTTGACAGCTGTTTTAAGCCGGGATCAAAACATTTTAAATAAACATTCACAACTTTTTACAACTCACAAGTATAAGGGCGAGAAAACTCATAGTGAAAACCCCCCCAAGTTACATGGCAAGTGGTGCAAATAATCAACCCAAGACTAACTCACAAAATTTCAGTGCATAGATACCAAAAAATAAAGAGGAAAAGCTTTTTAATTTTGCATGGCCCGAGTAAATATTTAAAACACTTCAGAAGTGGCAGAATTAGAGTTAATACGCTAAACTAAGTTAAGGGAAAACACCAAAAAACCGTGAAAGTTAACCCAAAAATTTAAAGTCTAATTTTCCAAAATGAAAAATTTAAATCATCAAGCTACAAATTTTCCAACCACTCCATGTGGGTACTGTATGTCCCTAAAAGAACAAAACCCTAATGCTGCTTTGACACCCCGTTGAGGCTATGATGAAACATACAAAAAGGAAAAAACTAATCACAAGACAAAATAAAAATAGTTTTTTATAGCGTAGGTGTTGTTGAATATTCTGAAAGAAGTTAGTGTAAAAACCCTCTAAAAGGCTTATTCCAAAGGACACAGCAACAGAAAAACATCCCGTAATGGGTAATGCAGATTCAAAAACAACATTCAGAAATTCCGATCCAAAAAAAGACAGTTAAGGTGTTGGTGTTTTTTGAGGTGAACACTTCTCTAGGCTGAGGGAGACCCCCTCAAAACATTTTCTCTGCATTTGACTAATGAAACCTACTGCGTAAACAAACGTTTAAAAATAAAGAACCCCATGTGCCTAATATCAATTATCGGTATTTTATACCCTTTTCAACAAACAGTTTCCCTTTCCCTTTGGTGGCAGCAACACCAAATACCCTAACTAGAGACGATGGGAGAGTTGGAAGGTTCCATCTAATTTTTCCAAGGGGCCTCCCGTTTACCCCCTTTTTGTAGATGTGTAATGTGGGACGCATCTTTTGTATATCAAAATTAAAAATGATGGGAACTTTTCTCTATTATAAAATGGTAAACACGGAAAAATGACATGGTTTGTTAAAAGAGGTTTAACATTTCTCATCTTTCAATAATATGTAATTTTGTTACAATAACACAAAATTTAAATTTTTATTATTAAAAAAAATTCTTTTTAAAACGACAAGCACGAATAATGTACAACCCTTACGCTCAAATGGCACGAATAATTTTGCAGTTGACAGCTAGAATTCGATCTCAGCATGATAATAAAACACTCGAGACAAAGAGAATTAAATGAGAGGAAAAATTTTTACAGAATCAAAATGAGAAATTTAGAAAGAGGACCCGCTTGCAAGAATGACACTAGGAAACTGCTTGAATGATCTTATTAAGTAAAAAGTGTTGGATCAATTTTTGAATGTGAGGGGGGCCCCCCCAAGTTGATATATGCTTAAAAAAAAATTTCAAAAGGTTTAGTGTTTTTCCCCAAAAACTGGAACCAAGTGAGAAAATAAAATGTAAAGGGTAATTTCATGAATGGAACTAACGACTCTAGACAAATGGATAAAGTTAGATTTATTTTAAATAAAAAAAAAAATACTCTGGAAATAAAAAGTAAGACCAAATTTCCCTAGTTAAGTGTCTTTATCCGAAACGTTTTGCCTACACAGCGGGTTCTTCAGTCGAACACTAGTGCAAATATGAAACCATCACAGTGGAGGGTAAAGATGATGGTCATTCCATAAGAATTTTATTCAGCTACAGGTACACATAAAACACTCAAAAATTATCATGCATAGCACATATGTTTGATTAACTAGGGAAAACCCAAAAATAAAACCAAAGACTTTTATATTAGGGTCCCTTAGAGTATTGGGGGGTCAGTCCCCCATCGGGGTATTTTTGGGGGTTCGTTTTTAACTAGTGAAGTTAAGTTAGGTTTGATAAATTCCCCAGGGAAAAAAGGGGCTAAAAGTTTTTCCCACGCGGGCTTTGTATGGATGACCTGCCGCTGGGTTTACTGGGTTACCGGTTACCCCTTTTTAAAAAAAAAAAGCAGAAGCATGAGAAAGGAGCCTTATACAGTGCAGAGGTGGACGCTGGAAAAATAATGTCAGAGGAAAACGGGGGTCCAAAATAAAAAAATCAAATATCCTCACAGAGAGACCGAAACTTTTGAAATTTTTGTCCGACTAGAAATTGTTTAATTATTTTTTTTTTAATATCCAAATCGGACCGAAAGTCCTCGTAAGTTTAGTCCCTTTGCGGTTTTGTGTCTATGTTCGGTCACGGTATTGTCCTTTTTTTTTCTTTAGATGTAAAATTAAGGGTGGAAGAAACCTGCAGCAAGCCCATGTCCTGCTAGGAGGGGCCTCAACCCCCAATCTTTCTTGCTATAATTATGGTTTTGGGAAGAAGTTGTAGAGCAAAAATCCTAACCTTCCTACACGGGGCCAAATTTTTGGTCAAAATGGTGACGAGGGGGCGATGGGTTTTTTTGACACTGCAGTGTGGAACCTGTATTGAAAGGGCCCCAGCGGGTCGCTTCCCCCAAATTGCGGACCTTTCGTAGAGGATGTCCTTGTACCAAGATCTGTTTGTTGCAGAGTGTGAAAATACTGGTACAATACCAACAAGGATAAAGTAAGACACCCCTTTTTCCCAAAATTGTTTTTTTACTCCGAAAAAGTTTCGCCAATCAGCAAGCTTCATCAGTAATACAGAGGATGAAAATAAGGAGAGGGGAAGAGAGAGAGGTAAATAGTTGGCCAAACCATCAACCTTAAAGGATGTCTGAAGTTTGGGTTGACCAAATCTTCACTTGATGTCTCCCTATCTCCCCTTTGTTTTCGAGAAAGAACCCGCTGTGCAGGCAAGCGTTTCGGAATAAATAAATAACTGTTGCACTATTCACAAAAGTAATGACACAATTTTAAAAAAAATACACGGCGGGAAAAGAACCCGCCCACAGAGGTTCAAACTCCGACCGTGCGTAGCGCGGTCTGGGGGTTGTATTTTCTGTTTGTCGTGTGTATATAGTTTTTCCCAATCCCGAGAAAAAAAGACGAAGAGATACAAATAAGGGAAATGAATTACTTTAAACAAAAAAGAGGCTAAGAAACCATGTTAAAAAATGGGAATGACGGAGAAGTGAAATGACCAAAAAGAGTCACTCGTGTATGTGAAACTATCAACAATTTTCAGAAAAAAGCTGACTGGGTTTTAATCAAGTTTAATTAAAAAAGTAAGCTGGGGCGGCAGGAAGGAAGTTGAAAAACCCGCAACTTAGCTAAGTTATTATAATTTATAATAGGTAATTCCCCAAACTGGCATCACACACCCAACACAACACACAAAACACACACCACACACCACACACACACACACACACACACACACACAAACCCCCAAAACACACACAAGGGAGGGGAGATATGTTTTGGTTTCCCCTTACACAATTTCAAAAATCCCTGGGGAAATGGGCAATATGAGTAGGAAAAGAAATGTAGTTCCCCTTTTCAAAAAAGGAGACAGAAAAGGGGTACTAAATATAGACCTTGCTTGACGTGAGTATGCAAAATTTGGAGAAAAATTTTAGGGGAGAGTGGTGGAGACCTGGGAACGGAACAGGGTATAAATGCCAAAAAGACGGATTCATGGGAAGGGAAATCCCTGTCCCAAAAAACCTTCTGGAGTTTTATATAAAAAAAAAGAAGTAAGAAAGAGGAGAGGGGGGTTGTTGCATCTTTTGGATGCAAAAAGGCCTTTGACACAGTTCCCCACAAGAGATTAGTGCAGAAACTAGAGCATCAGGGAAATAACAGGAAGGGGTGAAAGGTCAGAGAATCCTGAAGGGAGGCAAAAAACGAGTCATGGTGTAAAGATGTACACAGGGGACCTGGACGAGCGGGGTCCCCCAGGGTCGGTCCAGGGGCCAGTGTATTTTTGGTATATGTGAACGACAAAACGGAAGGGTTTTGACTCAGAAGTGTCCCGTTTTCAGATGATGTAAGTTAAAGAAGAATTAAACCCTTTTATGAGGACCCGGGAGGGGTTAAAGAGACCTGGACAGCTGGACACCTGGCCAGCAAATGGCTTCCGAATTTAATCCCGCCCCAAGCAAAGTATGAAGATGGGGAAGGGGACAGAAGACCAACAGAGTTAGGGAGGTGGCCAAAGACTGCAAACTCCCCAAGGAGAAAGTCTTGGGGTGAGTATAAAACCCAGCATTTTTTCCGGGAAACAAACCAAAAATTTAAATGCTGCAGCAATGGGCCACCCCGGGGGAAACCCGAGAACAGCATTTCCCACATTTGTAAGGAAACATTAAAACACTGTACACCGTGTATGTAGGGGCCTTGGAGTATGCAGCACTGTTTTGGAAACCCCCACTTGATAAAGCACGTCAAAAAACAGAGAAAGTACAAAGGTTTGAACAAGGGTTGTTCCAGAGCTAAGGGGAATGTCCCATGAAGAAAGATTAAAGGGGAAAACGGCCTGAGACACGGGGGGACAGGAGGGTCAGGGGGACGATAACGACATATAAAAAATGCGTGGAATAGACAAGGTGGAAAGGAAAAGGATTTTCCAGGGGGGGAACAAAAAAACAAAAGGCCCCAAATTTGGAAATTTAAGAAAAAGAGTCAGAGGATAGTAGGAAGTATTTTTTCAGAAAGATTGTAAGGGAGTGGAATGCCTAGAAAAAAACGTAGTGGAGGCAGGAACCATACCTTTTAAGCGAGGTTTGATAAAGCCATGGGCGGGGGAGAGGGGGGGTCTAGTAGAAAACGGTAAAAAGGCGGGGGCCCGGGCTAGGACTGACCCCCGCAAAACCCCAAAAAAGGGGAGTACAGATCACACACAACACACACACCACACAACAAACGACATGACGGAAGGGGAAAAGACTCTGAGGTTCGTTTAGATGACTGAAGTGATGAGAAAAAATCACCCGTCCCCCAAGACGGGAGAATACAAAAGGATTGGACAGGCTGCAACCCGGTCCAGCAATTGTCCCGGGGTTCGATCCAAAGTGCAAAGTCATGAAAATTGGGGGAAAGGGGGAAAAAAGCCCCGACGGAGTAAAATTTGGGGGGGCAAAAGATAAAACTCCCAAGGAAAAAAATCTTGGGGGTAGTATAACACCAGGCACATCTCTGAAGCGCACAAACCAAAAAAACTGCTGCAGCTATGGGGGCCCAGCAAACCCCAGAAAAGCATTCCGCATCTTATAAGGAATCGTTTAGGACCCCGTACCGTATACGTTGGCCATATTGGGGTATCGGCACCAGTTTGGAACCCCCACCCAAACACGTAAAAGAAACTGAGAAAGTGCAAAAAGGTTTTCAACAAGATAGTCCCAGAGCTAAAAGGGATGTCCCCACGGGGAGGTTTAAGGGAAATAACCTGCACAGGGGGAAGGAGAGAAAAGGGGGGGGGTGATAAGACATACAAAATACTGAGAGGGAAATTACAGGTGGAAAGACAGGATGTTCCGAGATTTGGCACAAACAAGGGGACACAGTTTGAAACTGAAAACACAGATGAATCACAGGGTGTTAGGAAGTATTTTTTCAGCCACAGAGTAGTCATAAAATGGAATAGTTTGGGAAGCGATGTGTGGAGGCAGGATCCAACATGCTTTAAGCAGGGTATGTAAAGCCACGGGTCAGGAGAGTGACCCGTACGATCCGTGAAGAGGCGGGGGGGGAGCTGGATCGCCCCGAACCCCAACGGTGAGTACAAAAGTGAGACACACACACACACACCCCAACACACAACCAACAACAACACCACCACACCCACACACCACAACCCAGAGGAGGCAGAACGAGTCTGTAGTGAAGAGGGAAAAGGGGGCCTGTTTTCGAGCGGGGGCCCACAGGGGTCTTTAGGACCAGGCTATTTTATTATGTGAACGACTGATGGGAAAGGGAAAAGACCCGAAGTGTCCCTGTTCACAGATGCTGAAGTTGATGAAAGAATTAAAGGACAAGGATGGGCAGGACTGCAAAGAGACCTGGACAGGGTGGACATGGGTCACAAATGGGTTTTCGAATTAATCCCGCCCAAAAGCAAAGTCATAAGATTGGGGAGGGGGAAAGAAAACCGAGACGAGTATAGGCTAGGTGGAAAAGCACGACCTCACTAGGGGGAAAGACCCTTTGGGGTACATTAACACCCAGACTCACCCGGGGGCACACCTCAACCCAAAAAACCCCTGCAGCATACGGGCGCCTGGCAAACCTGAAATAGCGTTCCGTACCCTTATAAGGAATCGTTTTTAAGCCCTGTACACCCTTTTATGTTAGGCCCAACTGGAGTATGCACCCAGTCTGGAACCCCCCCTGGTCAAAACGTCAAAAATTTGAGAAAAATCAAAGGTTTGCAACAAGGCTAGTCCAGAGCTCAAGGGAATGTCGTAAGGAAAGGTTTAAAGGGGAAAACGGATGCACATGGGGGCAGAAGGGCAGGGGGGGACATATACAAAGCAAGTATGCGGGGAATAGACAAGGTGGACAAGATAGGTGTTCCAGAGAGGGAACAGGGACAAGGGGTCACAACTGGAAGCGAAGATCAGACGATCACAGGGGCGTTTGGAGTTTTCTTCAGTCATAGGTTTTCGCAAGTGGAATAGCTAGCAAGGAAGAGTGGAGGCAGGAACCTACTAGTTTTTAAGAAGAGGTATGACAAAGCTCAGGAAGCAGAGAGAGAGAGGATCCCGTAGAATCAGTGAAAAGGCGGGGCCAGGAGCTGAGTCCCCGACCTGCAACCAAATTTTGGTGAGTACAATTAGGTGGTCGAACACAACACACACAACACCCCACGACACACACACCACACACACACACAACACACCACACACACACACAACCACACACACAAACCACACAACACACAGTGAGAGGGGGGGCCGGAGCTGAGTCTGACCCCCGAAAACCACAATTTGGTGAAAACGGGAGTACACCACACACACACACACAGCAGTAAATGCCCTTTAGCAGCAAAAAATGATATCTGTCATTCCCCTTTTTGCTGGGCGTCAGTAATAGTGGGGGCAGTCAGAGGGTAAAAAGCCCCCATGAGAACCCCAAATTAAATTCTTGGGTATCTGTTTCCCCGTTTTCCGATTTTTCTTTGGTGTTAGGGAATTGTTCCTAAATTTTTCCTTTTCTAGAGACAAGTTGGCAATGCACTATGAAAGATGTGTTAAAACATTTTTTAAAAAATATAACATTCATAGAGTTTAATTCAGGAATAATGAATTGTTAAGTACAAACAATCACTGAAGGATAAGATCGCTCATCCCGGAAGACCCGAGAAAAAATCGTTTCAAGTAATGGTTACAATATGAAAAAAAAAAGGATATTGGGGAGCAAGAGGGGGAAAACTTTCAAGGGAAAACAGCAAAGGGGGGTCGAA
>NC_069399.1:42128354-42158354 GCF_026875155.1 Cherax quadricarinatus | reverse complement strand
CTATGTCGGGGATCCTGCCTCCTACTTCATTATGTCTGGATCCTGCCTCCCTACTTCATCTAGGGTCTGGATCCTGCCTCCACTCCCTTCTTCTTTGTCGGGGTTCCTCCCTCCAACTTCATTTTATTTTCTGGTTTCCTCCCTTTCCACTATTTCATCTATGTCTGGTTCTGACATCCATACTTCATCTTTGTCTGGATCCCCCTCCTTTTACTTAATTTATGTTGGATCCTGCCTCCACAAATTAAATTTTTTTCTGGTTTCCTGCTCCCTATTCATCTATGTCGGTTTCCGGGCCTCCACTATTTTATTAGTCTGGACCCTGCCCCCCATTTCTTCATTTTTTGTCTGGTTCCTGCCCCCCAAATATTTCATTTTATGTCGGGGACCTGCCTCCCTTTTTTATCTTGTCTGGTTCCTGCCCTCCACACTTCTTCTATGCCCGGGATCCTGCCTCCACCTTCTCTATTTTGGGCCCGCCTCCACTATTTCCCATCATGTTGGACCCTTGCCTCCACTTCCTTTCTATGTTGGTTCCCGGGGCCTCCATTCTTCATCTTTGTCTGGATCCTGCCTCCCTTCTTATCTATTTTGGGAAATCCGGCCCCTTTACTTCTTTTCTATGTCTGGATCCTGCCCCTACTTTCATCTTGTCGGTTCCTGCCTTCCAACTTCACTATTTTGGGACCCTGCCTTCCACTATTTTTCCCTTTTCTTTTTTCATTGGATCCGCAGCCATATTCTTCTTGTTGGATCCTGCTCCATACTTAAATCTATGTCTGGTCCTGCCCCCAAAAACAAACTTCACCCTTTTTGTTGGTTCCTGCCTCCACTACTTCATCTATGTCTGGTTCCTTTTTTTGCATCCCCATTTTTTCATCTAGGGTTCTGGATCCTGCCCTCCATTTCTTCTTTTTATGTCTGGACCCTGCCTCCATATTTCATCTATGTTTTGGATCCTCCCTCCCCCTATTTAAATTCTATTTTCTGGTTTCCCGGCCTCACTACTTAATCTATTTTTGGGGACCGGCCTCCATACTTAAATTATGTCTGGTTTCCGCCCCCCACTACTTATCTATGTCTGACCCTGCCCCCACTTTTTCTCTATGTCTGGATCCTGCCTCCACTACTTTTCAATTCTTTTTTGCCCTGGTTTCTGCCTCCATACTTATCTTGTCGGGAAATCCTGCCTCCACTATTTCTCTATGGGGGGAAACCCTGCCTCCAAACTTCACCCCTATGTCTGGATCCTGCCTCCACTACTTCTTCTATGTTGGATCCCCCTCCACTATTATTATGTCTGGATCCTGCCCCCCACTATTTTCATCTATGTCGGGAAACCTGCCTCCCCTATTTCATCTATGTTGGATCCTGCCTCCACTACTTTTCTTGTCTGGACCCTGCCTCCACTCTTCTTCTATGTCTGGATCCTCCCCTCCATACTTCATTTTTGTCTGGATCCTGCCCCCACACTTATCTATGTCGGGATCCTGCCCTACTACTTCTTCATGTTGGATCCTGCCTCCCTACTTAACATGTCTGGTTTCCCCCTTCCACTACTTAATCAAATGTTGGATCCTGCCTCCACTACTTATCTATGTCTGGATCCGCCCCCATTTACTTTTCTTGTTGGACCCTGCCTCCACTCCCTTCATCTATGTCTGGATCCTGCCCCCAAACTACTTTTTTTTTATGTCGGGAAACCCTGCCCCCCATACTTCTTCTATGTCTGGATCCTGCCTCCATATTTATCTATGTTTGGTTCCCTGCCTCCCACTACTTTCTTTTCTGGACCCTGCCTCCACTACTTCATCTATGCGGGATCCTGTTTCCAAATACTTCATCTATGTCGGGTTTCCCTGCCTCCACATTTTAAATCTATGTCTGGATCTCCCCTCCACTACTTCATCTAGGGTTGGACCCTGCCCCCATTTACTTCATCTATGTTTTTTTTCCGGCCCCCCACTACTTAAATCTATGTCTGGATCCTCCCCTCACTACTTAATTATTTTGGTTTCCTGCCCCCACTACTTCATTTTAGTCTGGATCCTGCCTCCATTTCTTCTCTATGTTGGATCCTGCCTCCACTTTTTTCTTTCTTTTCCCTGGATCCGGCCCCACTATTTTCCCATTATTCGGGAAACCTGCCTCCACTACTTCATCTATTTTTCTGGTCCGGGCCCCCCACATTCATCTATGTTTTGGAAACCCTGCCTCCACTACTTTTTCCTATGTCTGGATCCTGCCCCCCCACTACTTATCTATGTCTGGATCCTGCCCCCACTACTTAATCTTTGTCTGGACCCGGCCCCCCCAACTACCTTGTAATTTTGTGGTTTCTGCCTCCACTAAAGTTTTCCCTTACTGTTTGTCGGTTCCGGCCCTCCACTACTTCATCTATGTTGGTTCCTGCCTCCCACTACTTCATTAGGGTCTGGACCCCTCCCTTTCACTTTTTATCTTTGTTGGATCCTGCCCCCAATACTTCATCTATGTCTGGTTCCGGGGCCTCCCTCCCTTCATTTTTGGGTTGGTCCTCCCCTCCACTACTTCTTCTATTTTCTGGATCCTGCCCCCACTACTTCATCAAATGTCTGGACCCTGCCTCCACTACTTCATTTTTTATGTTTTTTGCGGGGATCCCTGCCCCCACTACTTCATCAGTCTGGACCCTTTCCCTCCACTACTTCATCTAGGGTCGGGAAATCCTGCCCAAAACTTCTTTCTATGTCTGGACCCCTCCCTCCATATTATTTTATTTTCTGGATCCTGCCTCCATTTCTTTCATCAGGGTCTGGATCCTGCCTCCACTACTTCATCTATGTCGGGTCCTGCCTCCACAAATTAATCTATTTTGGGTTTCCTGCCCCCCACTATTTCATCTTGTCTGGTTTCCGGGCCTCCATTTATTTCTTTTTTTGGGTCGGGACCCCTCCCTCCACTACTTATTTTTGTCTGGATCCTGCCCCCAAATTACTTAAATCTATGTCGGGATCCTGCCTCCTACTTCATTATGTCTGGTTCCTGCCCCCTTCTTCTCTATGTCGGGATCCTCCCTTTCCACTTTTTTCTTTCTATGTCGGGGACCCTGCCCCCAAACCTACTTCATTAGTCTGGTTCCCTCCCCCACTTAACTATGTCGGGACCCTGCCTCCCTACTTTTTTTAGGGTTGGGTTCTGCCCTCCACTACTTCATCTTGTTGGCCCTGCCCCACTACTTCTCTATGTCGGTTCCTGCCTCCACTACTTCTACCCGGGTTTTTTGTCTGGATTCCCTCCATTTACTTCATTTTATGTCTGGCCCTGCCCCCCATACTTCATCTTGTTGGACCCTCCCTCCACTCCCTTAATTATGTCGGGAAATCCTCCCTCCACTACTTCTTGTGTCTGGATCCTGCCTCCATAATTTATTATGTCGGGGACCCTGCCCCCAATACTTCTTCTTTGTCTGGATCCTGCCTCCACTTTTATCTAGGGTTTTGGTTTCCTGCCTCCAAAAATTCATCTTTTTGGGACCCTCCCCTCCATTACTTCATCTAGTCGGGTTCCTGCCTCCACTACTTCATCTTTGTTGGTTCCTGCCCCCAAATTCTTCTTTTCAAATGTTTGGATCCTGCCTCCACTTTTTCTTTCTAGGTTGGATCTGCCTCCACAAACTTCACTTTGTTGGACCCTCCCTCCTCACTTCATCTATGTCGGGGGACCCTGCCTCCACTTTTTAAATTTTATGTTGGACCTTTTCCCCAAAACTTCATTATTTTCTGGATCCTCCCTTTCCCTATTTCCCATTTTTGGGCCTGGATCCTCCCTTCCACTTTTTTCCTTATGTTGGATTTTTCCCCCTCCACTACTTAATCATGTCTGGTTCCTGCCCCCATTTATTTTCATCTTTGTCTGGTTCCTGCCCCCACTACTTCATCTATGTTGGATCCTGCCTCCACTCCTTAATCTATGTTGGCCCTGCCCCAACTACTTATCTATGTCTGGACCTGCCCCCCAATTTCCCTTAAATCTATGTCTGGACCCTGCCCCCACTATTTTCCCTTTAATTTTCTGGATCCGCCTCCATACTTCATTTTTGTCTGGATCCTCCCCTCCACTATTCATCTTTGTCTGGACCCTGCCTCCACTACTTCTTTTTATTTTGGGGTTCTGCTCCACTTTTTTAATCTATGTCTGGATCCTCCCTCCACTACTTCTTTCTAGGGCTGGCCTCCCTCCCTACTTCATTCTTTGTCTGGACCCTGCCCCCAAATATTTCTTCCCCTTGTTGGACCCGGGCCTTTCCAAACTACTTAAATCTATGTCGGGGACCCGGGCCTTTCCACTACTTATCTTTTGTCTGGACCTCCCTCCCCCTTTTAAATTCTATGTCTGGTTCCTGCCTCCATTACTTCATCTATTTTCTGGTTTCCTGCCCCCACTACTTAAATCTTTGTCGGGTTTTCCTCCCTCCACTACTTCTTTCTATTTTGGACGGGCCCCCAAACTTATTCATCATGTCTGGATCCGGGCCTCCACTACTTCATCTTTGTTGGACCCCGGGCCTTTTCCACTACTTCTCTATTTTCTGGATCCTCCCTCCCCTATTTCCCATCTATGTCTGGCCCGGGCCCCCCCATACTTTTCATGTCTGGATCCTGCCAAAAACAAATTCACGGGGCTGGATCCCCCTCCATATACTTCATCTATTTTTTTTCGGGGGAAAATTTCCTGCCCCAACTACTTCATCCCCCCCCCCTCCCACCATGTCTGGATCCTCCCCTCCACTACTTCTTTTGTCTGGACCCTTCCCTCCACACTTACTTTGGTTGGCCCTGCCCCCACTACTTCATCTTGTTTTGGACCCTGCCCCCCACTTCATCTATGTTTTTGGACCCTGCCCAATTTCCCTTTTTCCCAAAGGTTGGTTCCTGCCCCACTATTCATTTGTCTGGATCCTGCCTCCACTACTTCATCTATGTCTGGACCCTGCCCCCAAACTTTCTTTCAAATGTCTGGTTCCGGGCCCCAACTACTTCTTCTAGGTCTGGTTCCTGCCCCCCTTACTTCTTCTTTGTCTGGATCTGCCCCCTTATTTAATCTATGTCTGGTTTCCTCCCTCCCTATTTAATCTATGCCCGGGTCCTGCCCCAAAATTACTTCATCTTTGTCTGGATCCTGCCCCCCAAAAATTTTTCCTATGTCTGGACCCTGCCCCCACCTACTTCATTTTGTTTTGGATCCTGCCTCCGATTAATCTATGTTTGGTTTCCTCCCTTCCCACTTCTTCTTATGTCTGACCCTGCCTCCAAACTTCTTCTTTTGTCTGGTTTCCTGCCCCCCTTTTACTTTTTCTTAGTCTGGACCCGGGCCCCCACTATTTAAATCTATGTGGGGGATCCGCCCCCAAATACTTCTTCTATGTCGGGATCCTCCTCCACTTTCATTTTAGGGCTGGATCCTGCCCCCAAACTACTTCATCTATGTCGGATCTCCCTCCACAAATTCTTTCTTGTCTGGATCCTGAACCCCAAATATTTTATCTTATGTCTGGTTTTTGCCTCCACTATTTCCCTTTCTATGTCTGGACCCTTCCCCCCTTTTCTTCATCAAAGTTGGATCCTGCCCACTACTTCATCTATTTTGGATCCTCCCTTTAACTCCCTTCCCTCTATGTCTGGATCACTGCCTCCACTATTTCATCTATGTCGGGAAATCCTGCCTCCATACTTAAATCTATGTCTGGATCCCTGCCTCCACTACTTATCTATGTTTGGGACCTCCCCTCCACTACTTCATCTTTTGGATGGCCCTGCCTCCACTATTCATCTATGTCTGGATCCTGCCTCCATACTTCATTATGTCTGGACCCTGCCCCCCATACTTAAATTCTATTTTGGGACCCTGCCCCCCACTACTTCTTTCTATGTCTGGACCGGGCCTCCACTACTTCATCTATGTTGGTCCTGCCCCCAACTACTTTTTCTTTGTTGGATCCGCCCCCCTACTTATCTATGTCTGGAAATCCTGCCTCCACTACTTCATCTTTGTCTGGCCCTCCCTCCACAAATTCATCTAGGTCTGGATCCTGCCCCCCTTATTTAAATTCTATTTTGGATCCTGCCCCCAAACACTTCACCCTATGTTGGACCCTGCCTCCACTACTTCATCTTTTTTGGGAAATCCTGCCCTCCACTCTTCATCTATGTCGGACCCTTTGCCTCCAACTTCATTATTTTTTGGATCCTGCCTCCATTTATTTTCATCTATTTTGGGAAATTCCGCCCCACTATTTTCTTTAATTTTGGATCCTGCTCACTACTTAAATCTTTTTTGGGAAATTCCTGCTCCACAAATTATTATGTCGGTTTCCGGGCCCCCCACTACTTCATTTTATTTTTGGTTCCTGCCCCATTTCATCTATGTCTGGTTTCCTCCCACTACTTCATTATTTTCTGGTTTGCCTCCCTACTTCATCAAATGTCTGGATCCTGCCCCCACACTTCATTTCTTTTGTTTTTTGGGACCCTGCCTCCACTCCCTTCATCTATGTCTGGTTCCTGCCTCCACTACTTCATCATTTTCTGGATCCTCCCCTTTCCATTACTTCATTATGTCGGGACCCTGCCCTCCACTACTTCATCTTTGTCGGGACCCTCCCTTCCATACTTCTCTATGTCTGGTTTCCTGCCTCCACTACTTCTTCAACCCACTATTTTTTGGAGGTTTCCTGCCTCCACTATTTTCATCTATGTTGGACCCTGCCTCCACTACTTCTTTCTATGTTGGCCCCTGCCCCCACTACTTCATCTATGTTGGTTTCCGCCCCCATACTTCATCTATGTCGGGGACCCTGCCCCCCAAATACTTCATCTATGTCTGGATCCTGCCTCCACTATTTTTTCCATCTATGTCTGGACCCTGCCCCCACTACTTCATCTTTGTTGGACCGGGCCTCACTCTTATTTTTATGTCTGGATCCTGCCCCAAATATTTTCATCTAGTCTGGCCCTCCCTCCACTACTTATCAAAGGTCTGGGACCCTGCCCCAAATACTTCATTATGTCTGGTTCTGCCCCCCACTACTTCATCATGTCTGGGTCCTGCCTCCACAAAATTCTTCTATGTCTGGATCCTGCCTCCACTATTTTTTGTTGGACCCGGGCCCCCAAATTACTTCATCTATGTCTGGATCTGCCCCCCAAAACTTCATCTATGTTGGATCCTGCCCCCACTATTTTTCCATCTATGTCTGGATCCTGCCCCCACTACTTCACTAGTCTGGATCCTGCCCCCACAAACTTCTTTTTAGGGTCTGGATCCGGGCCTCCACTATTTATCATTTTGGGAAACCCTTTCCCTCATTTATTCATCTATTTCGGGGATCCTGCCCCCCACTATTCATCTTTTTTGGGACCCTGCCTAAAATATTTCATCTATGTCTGGTTCCTCCCTCCACATTTTATCTAGGGTCTGGATCCTGCCCCCAAAACCTTCATCTATGTTTTGGTTTCTGCTCCATTTCTTAATCTATGTTGGACCCTGCCCCACTACTTCATCTATGTCTGGATCCTGCCCCCCCGCGGAAGCCCCCTTATTTTATCTTGTCGGACCCGGCCCCCACTACTTCTTTGTCGGGAAATCCTCCCTCCACTCCCTTCATCTATGTCTGGTTCCTGCCCCCACTACTTCTTTCTTTGTCTGGATCCTGCCTCCATACTTCATCTTTGTCGGGGATCCTGCCCCCAAAAATTTTACTTCATCTATGTCTGGACCCGGCCTCCATACTTCTTTCTATGTCTGGACCCTGCCCCCCACTACTTCATCTTTGTCTGGGATCCTGCCCCATACTTCATCTTGCCCTGGTTTCCTCCCTCCATTTCTTCTTCTTTTTCCCGGTTCCTGCCCCACTACTTAAATCTATTTTCTGGATCTGCCCCCAAACTACTTTCATCTATGTTCCCGGGCCCTCCCTCCCACAAACTTCATCTATGTCGGTTTTACATTCCTTTTTCCACCTATTTCTATTCTATGGCGGAAACCCTGCCCCCCACTACTTCTTATGTTGGCCCCCTGCCCCCCATTTACTTCATCTATTTTGGGTTTCCTTTGGCCTTTTTTTTTCCCCCCACTACCTTCTTCTTTTGGTCTGGTTTCCTGCCCCCCACTACTTCTTCTTTGTCTGGTTCCTGCCTCCCCTATTCCCTCTAGGGGATTTTTCCCAATTCCTGAAATTTAAAGGAGAAAAAATTTTATTTTTTAAACCCTTCCCTATGACTCATCTGGTCTTAAACTTCAATTGTGTCCCCTTGTTGTGTGCCCAAGTCCCTGAAACTATTGGTCATGTTCCCCTTTTTAAAATTTCCTTCATAATTTTAAAAGTTCGTTATTTGTCCCCCCATCTCTCCTCTTCTCCACTGTGTAAATTTTGATTTCCCTTTCCCCTTTCCTGGGTAGGGCAATGCCCCCTTAGTTCCAAGTTTTAGTCTTGTTGAAACTTTTTTTCTCCAATTTCTTGCGGCTTGACCAGGTGGGGGTTTCCCATTTTGGGTGCGGGTTTTACCCCTTTTTGGGGGCCTGCGACACGGTGTAAGTTTTGTGAACGACCCCCTTCCCTTAATATCCGAAACGCTTTTTTTTTGGTTTTCCCATACCCATATCCCTGCACCCAGTTTTTTGGCTGATGTGCGCCCAAAAATTTTGTTCGATTGGATGCTCCCCACCCCAAGATCCTTTTTCCTTGGGGGAGTTTTGTACCCTTTGTTCCCCAAGGTTTTTACCCCTTTTGCGGTCTGTGGTGGGGAATTGTAATACTCCCCTTGGCGTGGTGGCGGGGGGGAATAGTTTCAGCTCCTGGCCCAACTCTTCATTCGCCGTTACTGGGTTCACTTTTTAGATTCGGGAGACTTTTTTCAAACCTCTTTTTTAAAAAGCTTTGGATGGCTCCTGTTTTTTTCCTTTCCCATTAAACTAATTCGCCCCCTTTCTTGATTCCTCAAAATTCCCTAAAGAAATACTTCCAAACATACAAGGGGATTTCATCTGTTTTCAATTTCCAACTGTGCCTCGGTGTTTTTTGTTTCCCTTTCATTTGGGAATAACATTTTCCCTGTCCACCCAATCATTTCCTCCCCAGTATTTTGAATGGGGTCGTAAAGGTTTGAGTTTCCTTAACTTCTCTCATAGAAAAAAAACCCTTTAGTTTTGGGGGACAGTTTCCCCCTGAAAACTTCAGAACTTTTTTAATTTTTGATTGTTTGACCAGGTTTTTTTCCTTTACGATTTTTTAAATTAGCAGTTTGGCTGCTTATCTGATACGTGCCCTAAAGGACTTCTTCCCTTAAATTTTGAAAGTTTCCCTGAAGCATTTGTGAAGCTTTTTGTTCATTTTAAAGAGCAAACCAGGTGATTTTGTCGAAAACAATCCTCCCCCCAAAGGGTTCTTCTCCTTCATTTGAAGTTTGCCCCTTTGGGCCCACCGAGCGGGCAAAACTTAAATATAATCTTGCACTTCCCGGGGTTAAACCCCAGGAGCCATTGTCAGACCAAACCTGCACCCTTTGTCCGAAAATTTTTAGCCTTTCCTGGCCCTCATTGTTGTATTTTCCCTTTTGTTTTACGTGTTTTGGGGAAAAGGGGGATTCCCTGACCCTTTAAATTTTCAGGGTCATTAATTAACATAATCAAAAAATAATCCCTATTGGTTTTGATTTTTGTAAAACCCCAGCATGGAATCCTTTGCAAGGGTTCAGTGCTGTGGAGTTATTTTTTTACAAGGTTTGTGGAATCATTTGCAAGGTTACGGGTTTTTAAATACTTAATAGGGGGGGTTGGGGATGGGGGGGGGACTGTGATGGGGGTTTGTTGTAAAGGGGCTATTGTTAGGGTTTGGGATTGTGAGGGTGGCGATTGTGTTGGGTGGGGGGTTTGGTGTTGGATTGAAAATGCTGGGAAAATTTTTGCAATCAAAATTTTTAAAGTGCAGTTTACTGTATGACCCGACGTTTTTAGGGGTTTCCCCAAAACTTTTATAAAAAATAATAATAATAATAATAATAAAAATTTAAGGACGTTACGAAAGAAAACAAGAATGACTTATGTAAAGAAAAAGGACAAAATTTTAAAACTAATGTGTTTTTTATTGTGGAAACGTTTCGCTCCCCGGGGAGTTTTTTTCAAGCCATTTCGCTCCGGGAAAGAGCGAAAATTTCCACAAAAAATGTAACATTAGGGGCACTTGTTTTTCCTTTTATTTTAATATTGTCGGTAATTTCCCTACTTTATTAAAAGAATGAAAAAAAAATGAAAACTGTGATCACTTAGAACTGTAGGGGTTTTTTCATCGTGGGTTTTGAAGCTTTAAAAAATTTGGGGGGGAAAATTTAAGTATTTTGTTATATTTGTTCATGGTTGATTTACTGAAACCCGTCTTGCTCGTGTGTCAGCGGGAAAGTTTTGGGAACATTGCACAACGAAGCAATAAGAATTACCCTTTGGTTTCCCCTTTTTCCCTTCCCAAAAATTCTATCCCTGGGGGAAAAGAAGTTTTTTTCCCAGGCATTAAAAGATCGTTTCACTAAAAGAAATCCCCTTTGGTTTTTGTTAGGCTCGGGGAAAAACCTAAAAACCCTTGCCCCGAAGCTTTTTCGAACTTTCCTTCAAACGGCTTGGGCACCCCCGAGGTGGTTTTGGGAAAAACTGAAACTAGTCTCCGAATTAATCGATGCATGACTGAATCAAGTGAAACATCAATGCCCTTTTCCCAAGTTCCGGGGGAAAAATAAACAATTTTCCCCTTTAAATTTTTCCTTATCACGTTTTCTTTTGTTTTGATCCCTTTAGTCGTGGTTTCTTTCCACCAAATTTTGATGTTGTTGGCCCTACCCCCCAAACCCAAATTGGAGGGGCTGGGTAGTGCCGTTTTGCTTACATAGGTGAGGCCCTTCTCATACTGAAATTAAACTAATGCACTCATCAAAAATTTTGGATATCTCCCCTTAAAACTAAACTTTTTAAAATTAAAGTTTTGCACTAAAGTGTGTCATTTTGTATCTAAAGGGTGACATCCTAACTGAAATTTGATTCCCCTCATCCAAAAATTTACTCTTAATTCCATTAGTGCTATTTGTAAACATGCTTGAGGGGGGAAGCTGGGATTAATAGTTTGGGGAGGAGTGGGGAGAGTGGAGAAGAGAAACACATGTAGATTCCATTTCAGGGTGAGTCATCAGTTGCTTTTTAAAAACCCTCGGAAGGTGAAGATTACAAAAATTGGGTCTGTCAGCTAGCAGTTTGGGAAAAAAAAATTAAAGAGGCTTTATTTGAACGTACTGTTGAAAATTGGGGGAAAAAATTGATGGGAAAGTTTTTTATTTGTCTGATTTTTTTCATTCAGAAAGCTTTTTTCTGTCTATGTGAATCAAAACAAAAACGCAAACTCTATGAGGGTACCACGGGCCTGGGCTCTGGCAGAGCTGCAATGGAAGGTTGCAATTAAAAAATTTTTTTAATCCCAAAATTTTGCCAGGGAAAAACTATTGTCATTTCCTTTCCCATGGGTTATTTGTGGGTTTGAAAAAAAATTAAAGAATACAACGCCCAAGTCACTCAAAAAATTTTGTTCAAGAAAGGCAAAGCATTTTATCCACAGTGGCTAATTATAAACCCCATCCTTAAAAATACTGATTTTCGAAAATGAAAATTTAACCCTGTGTATTTTTCCCAAATTCTTTCCCTTGAAAAGGGGATGAAAGGGAAATTTATGACTAAAAAATTCCCCCAAAGCTCACTGTTTTTTTCCTGTTTCCCAGTTCATGTCAAAATTATAAACACTTTTTAAAAGTAACCACGATAGCAGAAAGCTGCGGGTGGGACGGAAATTTGAAAAGGGGCGTTGGGATTTAAAAATGATGCATTTTTGGGAGATTTTAATTTTGGGAAAAATTAATTGGAACAGTGGGTTTTGGGAAATTTTTAAAGTCTGTGACTTTCGGGATACGGTTCAGGATTGCTTTTTTAAAACCACTTGGGGACGAACCAAAAAAGGGGAAAAACCCTGTTGGGACTTGGTTTTCCCAAAAAAAAGGAATCACTAATTTTTAACTTGGGGGAGTGATGAGTTTGGGGGAAAAGCGATCACTAACCCACTTGTTTAAATTTATATAAGGGAAATTTTTACCAGAAAAAACTGCAATCAAGTTTCTGTCCCAGATTTCCCCCTTTCCCCATTTCAGGGGGGTTGGGGAATTTAAACCCTTGGGGGGGAAAATTTTGGGATGACCTGACGGGGTCGGGGTAGTGGTGTTGGTTCCCAAATTTGTGCTTTTTTTCCAGGCTTTTGTCCTAGCTGCCCGGGGACAACTTTTTGTTCCGGTTAAAGGGAAATTTGATCTAACAAAAAAAGAAGCCAAATGGGGGTAAACAAGAGATGAAAAAAATCTCATTGGTCAAAAAAGAGGCATAAAAGGGGTATCCAAAAAAGGGGTGGACCCCTTAAGGAAAATCAGTATACTCAGTTACGAGAGAAATAAAAAAAAGGAATAAGGAAAACAAAAAAGGATTAAAAAGGCTAAGGTCGAAAGGGGTTCGAAGGGCTAACCCAAAAGGGGGGATTTGGCCCCTTAAAAAGGGACTCTGTTTTAGATCACTGGGCAATGATAAGGATTTTGTGTGGGAAATTTTTTTAAAAGTAACTTACCCCCAGTGTTTACTCAGGAAAAATACTAGCGAAATTCCAGAAAAATTTAAAATTTAAAAGAACATGGCGAAATTTAAATATGCACGATTGGGGGAACTCGTGACGTAGTCCCCAGACAAATAGAGAAATTTTAAAAAATAAAAAAAAACCCAGGCCCTGCGAAAATTTTTGTTTTTTAATGGGGAAAGTAAAGAAAAAAAATTAGCAAATCTTTGGTTTAAACTTTTCTAATATCACTACAAACTGGATAGTGGGGAGACAAGTTGAAAAAGGAAATGTAATACCTGTTACAAGGCAGGGGAAAAGGTTTCCCTTTGCTTTGAATATAGACCCCAAAAAAGGGTTTTTTCCATAGTGGGGGAAAATTTTTTTTAATCAATAATTGCCGGGGCAACTCCAGCCTTTTTGAAAGGCATAATTGGGTTAATTAATTTTCAATTTTCGGTTTTTTCAAAGGGGTGGGTTCCCGTTTACGAAAATTTTCTAGCTTTTTTCACTAAGCTTTTTTGGGTTGGTTGATATGGTAATGGGGGAAAATTTTATATTGTTTTATATGGACTTCAGTAAGGGTTTCCCGGGGTTCCACATCAGAGGGGGTATTGAGGAAACTTTTAAAGGACCCCGGAATAGGGGAGGAAAATTTTTTCTTGTGTAGAAGGGATGGTTGACAAATAGGCGCAGAGGGTTTTGCATAAATGGGGAGGGGAAAAAGAATGGGGGGGACGCCACAAGGGGGGGTTCCCCAAGGGTCAGTGTTTTGGGGCCCCCTTTTTGTTCACCCTTTTCATAAAGGGCATTGATGAGGGAAAAAAATGTGGGCATAAGCAAATTTTGGGTGATGACACCCAAAAAAATGCTTTCCAATTCATTTTAAGGGGGTTTTAGAGCACTCCAGGATTTCTTTGAATTGGGCGGTTTCGTGTCGGAGAAGTGGCAGTTTTCGTTTAATATAGACCCAAAAGTTTAAAATTGTTTGACGTTTGGGTAGGAAAATATCCTGTAAAAAAAGGCACCAGTTGTAACTAATGTGCATTTTATTGTGGCAACGTTTCGCTTCCAGGAGTTTTTTTTCTTTTCTGGTTTTATATCAAGAAAACATAAAAAAAAAATAAGCCCCAGTTGTTCTTCACGTTTCATATCCTTGGGTTTGGGCCTCATTTTGACTTGTTGACAGTTTGGTCCCGTATTTCAGAAAAGGAAATAAAAGCCCCTGGAAACCCCACAGAGGAGGAAGAAAAGTTGATCCCATGTTTCGAAAACTTCCCCATGAGGTTTGAATGAGGACCCCGAATCTGCACTCTCTAGAAAGGGCGTAGAATTAGGGGGGATATGATTGAGGGGGTTAAATGGAAAAAAGGAATGAAATTTAAAAAGGGGGTGTAAATGGCGTGCTGAAAATATCTAGGGAAAAGGCAGGACTCGCCCCGGGAAAAGGGTTTTAATTTAGAAAATTTCAGATTCAGGAAGGGTAAAAGGAAGCAATGGTTTTGGGGAATAGAGTTTTGGAAGAGGGTTAAAAAAACTCCCGAAATACCCTAATAAATGCTTTAAAATCCGGGGTTTTTTTTTTAAAAAATTTTAGGGTTTGATAAATACCTGGGTATTTGTGTTTCTAGGGGCAGATGCGGGGTCATTCCTTAAGTGAATTGATGGGCTGGGTGGACCCTTGGGGTTTTAAACCGGGGGGGGGGACATGGGCCTGCCTGCATGGGCCAGTAGGGGCCCGCTGGGAGTGTTCCTCCTTTTTTATGTTTTTATGGGTTTTAAAGTTTTTATTACTTCCTCAATTTTAAATTGCTTTGTATCGAGACTTTGCGGGAACAGCCTTGGACCCTTATGTTTCTCTGAAATCTTTCGACTACCGTCCACACCCAAAGGGGGGGAGGTGCTAATTTAAAGGTAATACACTTAAATTTTCTGGTTTAGAACCGTGACTTGATTTCCCCCCGTCAGGTCAAATCATTTTTCTCAAAGTCTCATTAAATTAACGTTAAAGTCACAGGGAGTCTTGAATTCAATGCTTGGGTATCACCCTAAATAAAATTGGGGTCGTTTTTCCACAATTTTTTCTTTTAAACAAATGTTTCATTTTCACGAAAATTTCACTTTTTAATGGGTTCATAAAAACCCGCGTTTCATTCTAAAACGTTTCAAAACCCCACAACGTTTCATCCTCATAATGTTTTTATCACAAAGTCTTTGGGTTTCCCCAAAAAATTCCCTCGGGTTTTTAAAACCTGCGGTAACTTTAATAAAGGGGAATGACAGGGCAGTAATTACCCGGGCTTTTTTTTGGCCCTTTTTTTTAAATTTCATGCTTTTGACGTTTCCCGACATTTAAATTTTTCATATGACAAAAACTGCACTCCCGATGCATAGGCCCTTTTGCTCTCATGTTGCTTTGGCACTTAATGCCTCCGGGTTTCATAGCATTTTTATTGCTCTTAAAGTTGACAGGCCTCTTATTGCCTCCTGATGCAAAGGGGACATTTATTGCTCCCCCTGTTGTTTCTGCACCAAGTAAAAGACCTACATGTGATAAAAAAATGAATTTCACTCAGTAACCAAAACACATACACACCACTTTTTACTTATATATATATTTATATATATAATATTTATATATTAAATAATATATTTTTTATATTTTATATATTTTTATTATTTTTTTTTATGCAAAACAACCCCTCTGAAAAAAAAGGAAATTCCAAGCGCTTTCGTGGGTTACTACATTATCAAAATTTTCCTTTTATAATGTGAGTAAAATCACGGAAAGGGGCTTGGAATTTCTTATTCTTTCAGGGGTGGTTGGGTTTTTTATTCTGAAAACCCTGTTTACTTTTGTTTTTATTTCTTATTATATTATATAAAATTATTTTATATAAAAAAAATAAAATTATTTATATATATATATTATAATATATATATTTATATATATATATATAATATATTTTATTTATATATAAAATGGATTGGGGGCCCTCTTCCCAAGAGAAGAAAAATTAAAGTACCTCAGGGAAATCAAAGGTTTTTCCAGGAGCTGTTTTTAAAAATTTTCTTCCCCCTACCCCCCCCTGTATTTTTTATTCTATGGGAAAAATTTTTTAATTTTGGGGGAAAAATACATTTACAGGAAACATAAACATGGAATAAATAGGGACCCAAAATTTTTTAAAGGGGTTACGGGGGTTTCCCCCCCAGCTCCTCTGAAAACTGGACGCGAGCCAGTATGCAGCAAAATATTTTTCCCCCCTTTGGGTGGCAAAGTGAGGCTCTGGAAAATTGGGGGGTTTGGTGCCCCTTGGGGGCCCTCGTGGTGTCGGGAGTCTCGAACCCTTTTTTTAAGGGGAAAAGTATGGGTTTTTTCCCCCCGTTCCCAAAATTCTGATCCCCCTGGGGCAAATTGTTTCTGTTGGTTATTTTCCCCGTACTTTTTGATCTTTTTACTTCTCCCTTGTGGTTGGCAGGCCCCCCTGTCGGCCCCAAAACGGGGGACGGATATAGGTGTCAGCCAGTGTGGACAACCCGGAAAAATCCTTTGCTTTAAAAAGTTGCAAAATTTTTCCAAGGGTTGATGGTGATCCTGGGAAGGCGGGGGTTTTTTGGGGTTGAGGGGTTTTTGTTGGGGGCTAGTGGGTTTGGGGCTCCCCCACCCACCCGGGATCCCGCTTTTAGCAAAAGGTTCTCTTTATGATGTGTTGACTATTGTGGTTTTTGCAATTTTAAACCCTTGGTTTTGGAACAGTTTTGACCATGTTGGGCCTTTTTGGCGGCTTTCGCTTCACCCGCAAAAAAACGTTATTCCGTGTGAATTTAAGCCAAAACAAGGCGGAAAACACTGGGAAAAAAGAGGGTTTTGGGTCCCAAAGGGGTGTTTCCCTTGCCGGATATGGGAAAATGTTTTGGGGGAAATCCCCGGGTGGGTTTCATCACAGCCGATTCACTTGACTGCACTCCTCACTGCAGTCTGGTGTATATTTACGACCCCCAATTTTTTTCGCCCACGTCTCTGCAGACTGCTCCACAACCGCTCCACGCTCGCCGGCATGACAGCCCAGGACAGTACCAGTCGAGAAGGTCCTCCTGAGTCGCTTACCAGAAGTCCTACCCAGTTACCGATTTTGTCGACGCCTCACTCGAGGGCACCACATGTTGTGCCCCAGGTTGAGTGAAACCTGCAAGCGACTCTTACTGTGACTGTTTCCCACCGTTCCAGAGGAGAACCGTACCCTGTTACGTCACAGCTCAGCCGCAGCGATGTCTCCTGTTTTTGCAGTATCTGTCCAACGCAGGAAGGCGTGCAGTGATGCCCTTCAAAGCGCTCACTGCCTTTGAACACGATGTTTGGGCACACCCCACAGTTTTTTCTTCCCTCCCTGTAGGAAGTTTTTTTCCATGTCCATATGTATATATATGTTTTTATTTGTGTTCTGTGCCCTGTTCCTACGAGAGAGAGACCGAGTTTCTTTTACTACCATATTGTCGCGTCGGGACGACGCCGGTAGGTGGCCGAGGTATGTAGACAGCCTGTACTGTCTGCGCAGACAGCCCATGCTGTCTGCCAGCTTAATTCATATTTCGCGCTATGCTGGTGCTGCCATCTATAGGCCTTGCCACTTCAGTATGCCCAGACTTGCCTCGCTCTCACTCACACAGCGGCCTAGCAGCAAGACACAAGGCCTCCCAGCTCTCTCTCGTGGGATGGCCCTCCCGGGCCATGGGCACAAACACACAAGCCTGTGTAACCCACCACGACATTAACAATAAACAAAGAACCCTCCGGAGACGTATCATTAACTCCCCGCTTCCAGAATACCAAATAATCCTTTTTATACCAGTTGCTGGACCAGGTCTGCAGCCTGTCCAGATCCCTTTGTATTCTGCCTGGTCTTCGATCGAATGAACTCTTCTCATCAACTTCACGTCATCTGCAAACAGGGACACCTCGGAGTTTATTCCTTCCGTCATGTCGTTCACAAATACCAGAAACAGCACTGGTCCTAGGACTGACCCCTGGGGGACCCCGCGGGTCACAGGTTGCCCACTCGACACCTCGCCACGTAACCATTAACTGCTGCTGCTCCTGACAAGTTTTTCCCTGATCCATTGTAGTGCCTTCCCTGTTAATCCCCCTTTGGGTCCTCAGTTTTTGCACTAACTCTTGTGTGGAACTGTGTCAAACGCCTTCTTGCAGTCCAAGAATATGTAATCCACCCACCCCTCTCTCTCTTGTCTTACTGCTGTCACCATGTCATAGAACTCAAGTAGGTTTGTGACACAGGATTTCCATACCCTGAAACCATGTTGGCTGCTGTTGATGAATCATCCTTTCTAGGTGTTCCACCACTCTTCTCCTGATAATCTTTTTCCATGATTTTGCATACTATACATGTCATTGACACTGGTCTGTAGTTTAATGCTTCATGTCTGTCTCCTTTTTTAAAGATTGGGACTACATTTGCTGTCTTCCATGCCTCAGGCAATCTCCCTGTTTCGATAGATGTATTGAATATTGTTGTTAGAGGTATACATAGCGCCTCTGCTCCCTCTCTCAATACCCATGGGGAGATGTTATCTGGCGCCATTGCCTTTGAGGTATCTAGCTCACTTTGAAGCCTCTTCACTTCTTTCCTCGGGTTTTGTGCACTGTGTCCAGCACATGGTGGTGTACCCCACCTCTCCGTCTTTCTGGAGCCCCTTCTGTCTCCTCTGTGAACACTTTTTTTGAATCTCTTGTTGAGTTCCTCACATCTTCACGGTCATTTCTTGTTGTCTCTCCTCCTTCCTTCCTTTGCCTTATACCTGGTCCTTGACTGTTGTTTTCCTCCTGATGTGGCTGTACAACAGTTTTCGGGTCAGATTTGGCTTTCGCTGCTAAAGTCATTTTCATATTGTCTTTGGGCCTCCCCTTCTTATCTGTGCATATTCGTTTCCCGGCTCTACGACTGCTCTCCTTAATTCTCCTGGTCCTTTGCCTTCTATATTTCTTCCATTCCCTAGCACACTATGGTTTTTTGCCCCCTGCACCTTTGGTGAACCATGGGCTCATCCTGGCTTTTTCATTATTCCTGTTACCCTTGGGTACAAACCTCTCCTCAGCCTCCTTGCATTTTGTTGCTACATATTCCAAACATCTCATTAACTGGCTTCCCTGCCAGTTCTCTGTCCCACTGAACCCCGTTCAGGAAGTTCCTCATTCCTGTTAGTCCCCTTTCTTGTAGTTTGGCTTCATTTGTCCTGTCCTTCCTGCTTCTCCCTCCACTTGTAGCTCTACTGTGTATTCGAAGCTTAAAACCACATGGTCACTGGCCCCCAAGGGGTCTTTCATATGTGATGTCCTCGATATCTGCACTACTCCAGGTGAATACTAAGTCCAGCCTTGCTGGTTCATCCTCTCCTCTCTCTCTTGTAGTGTCCCTTACGTGTTGGTAATTGAAGTTTTCCAGTACCACCTCCACCATCTTACCCCTCCATGTATCTTGGCCCCCATGCGGGTCCAAGTTCTCCCAATCGATCTCCTTGTGGTTAAAGTCACCCATGATCAGGAGCTTTGCCCTGCATGCATGAGCTCTTCTGGCCACTCTAGCCAGTGTGTCAACCATCGCTCTATTGCTCTCGTCGTACTCTTGCCTTGGCCTCCTGCTGTTCTGTGGTGGGTTATACATCACTGCTATTACCACCTTGGGACCTCCAGAGTGAAGCGTTCCCGCTATGTAATCACTTTCTTCTCCGCTGTCTTCTCTCTCCAGCTCATCAAAACTCCAGCAATTTTTGATCAGCAATGCCACTCCTCCACCCCCCCTGTTCCCTCTGTATTTCCTCAGGATTTGGTATCCCGTTGGAAAGATGGCATCTGTTATCATACCTGTAAGCTTGGTTTCTGTGAGAGCTATGATGTCCGGTGATGCTTCTTTGACTCTTTCATGCCGCTCCTCCCACTTATTTGTTATTCCATCAGCGTTTGTGTACCATACCTTCAGTTTCCTTTCCAACACTGTGGTTTGGAGGGCCTGTGAGGGTGGGAGACCTGGTGGCATACTGTGGGATTCTATAGCTCGGTGTTGGGTGGAGGCTGTGATTATGGATTGTAGTGTGTGTTGGGATGGTGTGATAGGTTGTATGGTTCTGAGAATAGTTGTGTGTGTGCTTGCCCTTGCTGTTCTGTTCTGCTCTGACTGACCTCTGCTGGTTCCATCCTTGTCTCTTTTCCTAGCTCCTTTCGCTTTTTTGTCCTCTCCCTCAGCTGTTGTCGTTCTGATTGTGTTCTGTCTCTGTCTAGGAACACCCTTTTGTACTCTTCTGAGTATTTCAATCGTGATTTCTCTTGAAGGATCCTGTTCCGCACTGTTTCTGTCCTGAGAATCAGCTTGATTGATCGGTTTCTCCCCTTCGAGTACCCCCCTATTCTCTGAAAATTTATAATCTTGTCCATCTCTTCACCTATTTCCGTGATGATTTTCTCAATCTCCTTTCTTTCTTCCTGCTGCCTTTCAGTGTGTGTGTGTGTGTGTGTGTGTGTGTGTGTGTGTGTGTGTGTGTGTGTGTGTGTGTGTGTGTATGTGTGTGTATGTGTGTGTGTGTGTGTGTGTGTATGTGTGTGTGTGTGTGTGTGTGTGTGTGTGTGTGTGTGTGTGTGTGTGTGTGTATAGTCACCTATTTGTGAGTCCTGGCCCGGTCTCTTCATTGGTCCACTCTCTCCCTGCTCCAAGAGCTTCATCTATGTCTGGATCCTGCCTCCACTACTTCATCTATGTCTGGATCCTGCCTCCACTACTTCATCTATGTCTGGATCCTGCCTCCACTACTTCATCTATGTCTGGATCCTGCCTCCACTACTTCATCTATGTCTGGATCCTGCCTCCACTACTTCATCTATGTCTGGATCCTGCCTCCACTACTTCCCTCTACGGATTGTTCCACTTCCTGACAACTCTAAGGATGAAGAAATACTTTTTAACATCCCTATGACTCATCTGAGTCTTAAACTTCCAATTGTGTCTCCTTGTTGCTGTGTCCAGTCCCTGAAACTATCTGGTCATGTTCACCTTGTTAATTCCTCTCAGTATTTTATATGTCGTTATCATGTCCCCCCATCTCTCCTCTTCTCCATTGTCGTGAATATGAGTTCCTTTACCCTCTCCTCGTAGAGCAAACCCCTTAGTTCCAGTATTAGTCTTGTTGCAAACTTTTTCACTTTCTCCAATTTCTTGACATGCTTGACCAGGTGTGGGTTCCATACTGGTGCTGCATACTCCAGTATGGGCCTGACGTACACGGTGTACAGTTGAGATTAAGACACATTTGCAACATCTGGGTATCTTTATTGTAGACGTTTCGCCATCCAGTGGCTTTATCAATACAAATTCTAGGACATAACTTGAAGACAGTAGAACTATGTACAGAAGATGAGGTAATCAGTCCCTCAACCTAGGAGTAGGTGCGAAGAGCACCATAGTCATGGAGATTCTGTCTTCAAGTTATGTCCTAGAATTTGTATTGATAAAGCCACTGGATGGCGAAACGTCTACAATAAAGATACCCAGATGTTGCACATGTGTCTTAATCTCATCTTGTCGGTATTATATACCATTCATACCATTCGTACACGGTGTACAGTGTTGTGAACTACTCCTTCCTTAGATATCGAAACGCTATTTTTAGGTTCCCATACGCCCATATGCTGCAGCAGTTATTTGGCTGATGTGCGCCTCAGATTTGCTCGATGTGATGCTCACCACAAGATCCTTTTTCCTTGAGTGAGTTTTGTAGCCTTTGATCCCCCAAGGTTGTACTCCGTTTGCGGTCTGTGTGTGTGTATGTGTACATACTCACCTATGTGTGGTGACAGGGGGGAAAGTTTCAGCTCCTGGCCCCAACTCTTCATTCGCCGTTACTGGGTTCACTTTTAGATTCGGGAGACTTATCAAACCTCTTCTTAAGGCTATGGATGGCTCCTGTCTCTTCCATTCCATTAACTAAGTCGTTCCCTTTCTTGATTCCTCTAATGCTGAAGAAATACTTCCTAACATACAAGTGACTCATCTGTTTTCAACTTCCAACTGTGCCTCAGTGTTCTTGTTTCCCGTCACTTGAATAACATGTTCCTGTCCACCAATCATTTCCTCTCAGTATTTTGAATGTGTCGTCAGGTTGAGTTTCCTTAACTTCTCATCATAGAAAATACCCTTTAGTTTGAGACTAGTTTCGCTGCAAACTTCAGCACTTTCTTTAATTTCTTGATATGTTTGACCAGGTGTGAGTTCCATACCGATGTTGAATAGTCATGTATGGACTGACTTATACTGCATACAGTGCCCTGAAGGACTTCTTGCTTAAATTTCTGAAAGCTAGCTGAGCATTTGCTGAAGCATTTTTGTTCAGTTGAAGAGCGACTCAGGTGATATGCTCGATACAATCCTCCACCCAAGGTTCTTCTCCTTCAGTGAAGTTTGCAGCCTTTGCCCACCGAGCAGTACTTAATCTTAATAACTCTGCACTTGCCAGGGTTAAACTCCAGGAGCCACTTGTCAGACCAAACCTGCAGCCTGTCCAGATCAATTTCTAGCCTTTCCTGGTCCACATCTGCTTGTATTTTCCTCATTAGTATCACGTCGTCTGCGAACAGGGATTCCCTGACTCCATTCTGTCATGTCATTAATTAACATATACAAAAAATAATACCTATCATGGAATTGATTCTTGTGAAACCCAGCATGGAATCCATTGCAAGGGTTCAGCTGCTGTGGAGTCTACTGGTACAAGGATTGTGGAATCAGTAGCAAGGATACAGGTATAAATACATAATAGTGGTGGTTGTGATGGTGGGGACTGTGATGGTGGTAGTTGTGATGGTGGCTATTGTGATGGTGGTGATTGTGATGGTGGCGATTGTGATGGTGGTGATTGTGATTGTAAATGCTCGAAATTTTATGCAATCTAAATTTCAAGTGCAGATACTGTATGACCCCGACGTATTTAGTGTTTCCCCACAACTATAATAATAATAATAATAATAATAATAATAATAATAATGACGTTACGAAGAAAGAACAAGAATGACTTATGTAAAGTAAAAGGACACAAGTGCAACTAATGTGACATTTATTGTGGCAACGTTTCGCTCTCCAGGAGCTTTATCAAGCCATTTCGCTCCTGGAGAGCGAAACGTTGCCACAATAAATGTAACATTAGTTGCACTTGTGTCCTTTTACTTTACATATTGTCGGTAATTCTACCTACTTTATTACAAGAATGACTTAACAAAATGAGACTGTGATCACTTAGAACTGTAGCAGGTTTTCATCGTGGGTATGAAGCTATTGTTAAAATTGTGGAAATTAAGTATTTTGCTTATAGTAGATCACTGGTTGATTATACTGCAACCGTACTTGCTCGTGTGTCAGACTGGAAGCTTGGAACATTGCACAACGAAGCAATAAGAATTATCCTAGGATTCCCTCTTGCTTCCAAAATTCTATACTGGCGGAAAGAAGTTTATATTCCAGGCATTAGAGATCGTATCACTGAAAGAAATACCCTCATTGGTGTTGTTATGCTCAGGAAAAACCATGCAAACCCTTGCACAGAAGCTCTTCGAACTTCCTTCAGAACTGCTTAGCACCGCACCGAGTGGATTATGAAAACTGAAACTAGTCTCCGAATTAATCAGATGCATGATCTGAATCAAGTGAAACATCAATGACACTTTCCAGTTCCAGGGAAAAATAAACAACTTTCCCTTACTTTCCTTATCACAGCTTCGTGTTGTATTGATGCCTTAGTCGTGGTGTTCTTCTCCACAAATTATGTATGTTGATGGCCCTACCCTCCAACCCATTGGAGCAGCTGGTAGTGCCGTTTTGTCATACATAGCGTGATGGCTCTCATACTGAAATTAACTAATGCACTCATCAACAATTGGATATCTGCCCTTGAAACTGAACTGTTTGAAAAAGTCTTGCACTCAAGTGTGTCAGTGTATCTAAAGATGACATCCTAACTGTAATTGATTCCCCATCATCCATAAATACTCTTAATTCCATTAGTGCTAGTTGTGACATGCTTGAGTCAGAAGCTAGATATAGATATGGTAGGAGTGCGGAGAGTGGAGATAGAGTACACATGTAGATTCCATTTCACGTGAGTCATCAGTTGCATGTTAGAACTCAGGAGGAAGAAGATTACAAAATTGGTCTGTCAGCTAGCAGTTTGGGAACAAAAATATGAAGAGGACTTTATTTGAACGTCACTGATTTGAGAATGAGGGAGAATGATAGGAGTTAGTTCATTTGTCATGATTTTATCATTCAGAAAGCTCTTTCTGTCTACTGTGCATCTAACAAAAACAGCAAACTCTATGATGTCACCACTGCCAGGCTCTGGCAGAGCTGCAATGGAAGGTTGCAATTAATAAATTAATAAATACAAACTTTGCCAGAGGAACTATTGTCACTTCCTGCATCGTTATTTGCTGGGATGAAATAAAATTAATGAATACAAAGACAAGTCACTCACAAATGTTCAAGAAAGGTCAAAGCATTTTATCCACAGTGGCTAATTATCAACCATCCATGAAAATACTGACTTTACGTAATGCAAATAACCTGTGTATATTCAATCATTCCTTGTAAAGATGTAAGGAAATATGACTCAAAATCACCCATAAGCTACACTGATGTTTTCCTGATTCAGTTCATGTCATAACTATTATAAACACTATTACAGTAACCACGATAGCAGTAAGCTGCTGTGGGACGAAATTCATAAGGCGTCTAGATATGAAAATGATGCATTTATGGGAGATTTTAACTTTAGACAAATTAATTGGAACAGTGTGACAGGAAATTTTAAGTCTAGTGACTTTCTTGATACGGTTCAGGATTGCTTTTTAAAACAGCTTGTGACAGAACCAACTAGGGGAAACAACCTGCTTGACTTGGTTCTTGCCAACAAAGAATCACTAATTAATAATCTTGAGGTTAGTGATGAGCTTGGGGAAAGCGATCACTAATCACTTAGTTTCAATATATAATGGAATTACCCAGATAACTGCAATCAAGTTTCTGTCCCAGACTTCCCCTTGGCCGATTTCATGGGACTGAGAAATTACCTGGGTGGGTTAAATTGGGATGACCTGACTGGGTCAGGTAGATGGTGTTGGTTGCCAATGTGACATTTTTCAGAGCATAGTCCTAGCTGCCCAGACAACTTTTGTTCCGAGTAAGGAAATTAGATCTAACAAAAAATGAAGCCAAATGGATAAACAAGAGATGAAAACATCTCATTGGTCAAAAGAGAGGCATATATAGGCGTATCAAAAGAGGGGATGGACAGTTAAGAAATCAGTATACTCAATTACAGAGAGAAATAAAAATAAGGAATAAGGAAAGCAAAAATGGATTATAAGGCTAAGGTCGAAAGGGATTCGAAGACTAACCCAAAAGGGTTAGATAGGTCCACTTAAGAGTAACTCTGTTTAGATCACTGACAATGATAAGGATATGTGTGAAATTTTCAATGCTAACTTACCCTCAGTGTTTACTCAGGAAGATACTAGCGAAATTCCAGAAATAATAAATTATATAGAACATGGCGATAATTAACTATGCACGATTGGGGTAACTCTAGTGACGTAGTCCACAGACAAATAGAGAAATTAAAACCTAAAAAATTCCCAGGCCCTGACGAATTGTTTGTTTTAAAGGAATGTAAAGAAACACTTAGCAAATCTTTGGCTAATCTTTTCAATATATCACTACAAACTGGCATAGTGCCAGACAAGTTGAAAATGGCAAATGTAATACCTGTCTACAAGGCAGGTGACAGGTCCTTAGCTTTGAACTATAGACCAAAAAGCCTTATCTCCATAGTGGGAAAATTTATGTAATCAATAATTGCCGGAGCAACTCGCAGCCATCTTGAAAGGCATAAATTGATTAATTAATCTCAATACGGTTTTACAAAGGGGTGTTCCTGTCTTACGAATTTACTAGCTTTTTTCACTAAGCTTTTAGAGAAGGTAGATCATGGTACTGAATATGATATTGTGTATATGGACTTCAGTAAGGCTTTCGGAGTTCCACATCAGAGGCTATTGAGGAAACTTAAGGCACACGGAATAGGAGGAGAAATTTTATCTTGTGTAGAAGCATGGTTGACAAATAGGCAGCAGAGATTTTGCATAAATGGGGAGAAATCAGAATGGGGGCACGCCACAAGCGGTGTTCCACAAGGGTCAGTGTTGGGCCCCTTATTGTTCACAATCTACATAAACGACATAGATGAGGGAATAAATAGTGACATAAGCAAATTTGCTGATGACACCAAAATATGCTTTCCAATTCATTCTAATGAGGACATTAGAGCACTCCAGGATGCTTTGAATAGACTGATGCAGTCGTCGGAGAAGTGGCAGATGCAGTTTAATATAGACAAATGTAAAGTTGTAGACGTTGGATAGGAAAATATCCATGTAAAGAAAAAGGACACAGGTGTAACTAATGTGACATTTTATTGTGGCAACGTTTCGCTCTCCAGGAGCTTTGTCATGTCATGGTTTTATGTCAAGAAGCATAAATAAAATAAGCCCTCAGTTGTTCTTCACGTCTACATATCCTTGGTTAGGCCTCATTTAGACTATGTTGCACAGTTCTGGTCACCGTATTACAGAATGGAAATAAATGCTCTGGGAAACGTACAGAGGAGGATGACAAAGTTGATCCCATGTATCAGAAATCTTCCCTATGAGGATAGACTGAGGGCCCTGAATCTGCACTCTCTAGAAAGGCGTAGAATTAGGGGGGATATGATTGAGGTGTATAAATGGAAAAGAGGAATGAATAAAGGGGATGTAAATGGCGTGCTGAAAATATCTAGCAAAGACAGGACTAGCAGCAATAGTTTCAATTTAGAAAAATTCAGATTCAGGAAGGATATAGGAAAGCACTGGTTTGGTAATAGAGTTGTGGATGAGTGGAACAAACTCCCGAGTACCGTAATAAATGCTAAAGTCCTGTGTAATTTTAAATATAGGTTAGATAAATACCTGAGTATTTGTGTTACTAGGTCAGATGCCGGGCTCATTCCTTAAGTGAATATGACCTGACTGGGTGGACCATTGGTTTAAGCCGGGGGGTGACATGGACCTGCCTCGCATGGGCCAGTAGGCCTGCTGCAGTGTTCCTCCTTTTTTATGTTCTTATGTTTTTACGTATATAGTTCACTTCCTCTATAACTTGCTTAGCTATCGAGACTTTGCGGCACAGTCCTTGGACCCATTATGTTTCTCTGAAATCTTTCGACTACCTGTCCACACCAAGGGTGTGAGGTGCATAATAAAGGTAATACACTAATTAACTGGTGAGAACAGTGACACTAGATTCCACACGTCAGGTCAGTCATTTGCTACAACGTCTCATTAAATTAACGTAATGTCAACAGTGAGTCTTGAATACAATGCTTGGGTATCACCCTAAATAATTGGCTCGTTTTCCACAATGTTTCTTCTTAACAGTGTTTCATTATCACGAAGTTTCACTTTCATAATGCTTCATCATAACAGCGTTTCATTCTCAAAACGTTTCATCCCTACAACGTTTCATCCTCATAATGTTTCATTATCACAAAGTCTGGTTCCCACAATAATTCCGTCGGTAAAGCCTGCGGTCAACTACTAATAAAGAGAATGACAGACAGATAATTACCCGACTGACTGCTTTATAATTACATGCTAATGACGTTCCTGACATATTAATTGACATATGACAACTGCACTCCTGATGCATAGGCACTTATTGCTCTCATGTTGCATAGGCACTTAATGCACTCCTGTTGCATAGGCATTCTTATTGCTCTTATGTTGCACAGGCACTCTTATTGCACTCCTGATGCAAAGGTACATTTATTGCACTCCTGTTGTACTGCACCAAGTAATGACCTACACTGATGATAAATAATGAACTTTCACTCAGTCAACCACACACATACACACACACATATACATATATATATATATAATATATATATATATATATATATATATATATATATATATATATATATATATATATATATATATATATATATATATATGCAAAACAACCACTCTGAAAAAATAGAGAAATTCCAAGCGCTTTCGTGATTACTCACATTATCAAAAGTTCCTTGATAATGTGAGTAGTCACGAAAGCGCTTGGAATTCTCTATTCTTTCAGAGTGGTTGTTTTGCATATTCTGAAATCACCTGTTTACTGTGATCTTATTGCATATATATATATATATATATATATATATATATATATATATATATATATATATATATATATATATATATATATTATATATATATATATATATATATATATATATATATATAACTGGACTGGGGACCCTCATCCTCAGAGAAGACAATAAACGTACCTCAGGGAAAACTCAAGGTTCTCCCAGGAGCTGTTTGAATATTTTCTTCTCCTACCACCCCCCTGTATTTTATATTCTATGGGAAAATTTATTAATAGACAGAATACATTTACAGGAAACATAAACATGAATACAATAGTACAATATGTTAAAGATTACGGATTTCCTCCAGCTCCTCTGAAGCTGGACGCGAGCCAAGTATGCAGCAAGTATTTCCCCTCTGGATGGCCATGCTGAGGCTCTGGAATATGAAAGTGGCTGCCCTTGGGTCCCTCGTGGTGTCGCTGAGTCTCGAACCCAATTCTTTAAGGAAATGTATGGCATTTTTTCCCCATGATTCCAAGATCTCTGATCCCACTGGGGCAAATTGATACTGTTGGCTTATGTCCCTGTACTTTCTGATCTTGTACTTCTCCCTGTGGTTGGCAGCTCCTCCCTGTCGCCCAACACTGTGACGGATATAGGTGTCAGCCAGTGTGGACACACAGGAATAATCCTATGCTAAGAGCTTGCCATTCTTCCAAGGATAGATGGTGATCCTGTCAAGGCGGTTTTGTGGGTTGTGGGTATTGTTGGCTGCTAGTGATCGGGGCTCCCTCACGACTGGGCATCCAGCTGTAGCAACGGTTCTCTTTATGATGTCGTTGACCTCATTGTGTCTTGCATTCCAGCCCTTGGTTTTGGAACAGTTAAGACCATGTAGACCATATTGGTCGGCTTGCGCTTCACCGCAAATATACGTATATTCCGTGTGAATTGAAGCAGCAAGGCGCAGAGCCACTGCAATACAGAGGGTCTTAGGGTCGAGGCGTGTTTCCATTGCCGATATGGGAACTGTTTGGAGGAAGTCCCCGGAGTGAGGTGCACTCACAGCCGGGAGATGGGCAGTCTCCCTGTCTGATGTTACAGCCCTGGGCATATTGGTAAGCACCTTTTCAGCGATTGGGCCATCCCAGCTTGACTGTTTGTGAGCCAGTACTACACTTTCAGTGATGGCACTGGCATAGTAAGGGTCCTGTATTCCTGCTGAGTCACTGAGGTTATTAGGAAGAATTTGTCTTATTAACTCGTTTGATGCTATGGAAGAGGATAGGAAAGCTGGGAGAGCGATCTGGGAGGATCTGCGTACTCCAAGCCCCCAAGCCTTACTGGAAGTGAGGCTTGCAACCACTGTCCATCTTCCAGGGAAAGATTCAATACACTCTGTAGCATGGTCTTAAGGAGAGAGTCATATTCCTTGAGTTTCGGACTGCTGAAGGCTGGGGAGCATCTCAGAAAGTAGGTAGGTTTTGGGATTGACAGGCACTTGGTGAGTAAGTAGAAGGCATCATGTGTATCGATGTCTTTCATCCTGCCTTCCATCGTCCAGAGGTCTGAGATTTTTTTTTCTAGGAACAGATCGATTGCACTGAGCTCAAGAGGAGCGCCAAGGAGAGTGTTATTGGCTGGATCAATGGCTCGTGCTCCTGGTAAAACAGCAATAATATTCTGGGTCATCTGTCCATTGGTAGAAACTATTTCACATTCGGTGGGGTTTAAAGATAGGCCCAGGCTTTCTCCCATGTCTTTAATTTTTCTGATGTCTTCTAGGAGAGATTCTGTTGTACCAGCTAGGGTAGCATCATCCAAGAACCAGATATTGAGCTCACTGGAGAGTGTTTCTGTGACTTCTTTGATGACCAAACAGAATAGAAAGGGGGCAAGAGGGTCCCCCTGTTGCACACCCTCACACGAGTCAATTTCATGGTCCCCAAACAATAGTTTGGAAGTCACACTATAACACGATTCTATGAAGGGATAGAGAGAAGGGAAGTTTCTAGAAACTGCTTGGAGAGCAGCATCTCTTCTGACTGAGTTGAAAGCATTGGCAAAGTCCAATTTGACCAAGGCTTTTTCATCGGACA
>NC_069399.1:42098354-42123354 GCF_026875155.1 Cherax quadricarinatus | reverse complement strand
AATACTTCGGACAGCAGCTTTGGATACGAGGCGGCGAAAAGTGTTGCCTACTGCAATAGGCCTAATTCCTCCAGCCTTCTTTGTAAGTGCATACAGTGTTGCACCAAAAAAGAAAGGTTTAATTTCGTCAGGAATCAGACTAGCCAAGGAATTGTTGACGAACCTTGTGATCTCTGAAAGTTATGTCTCTGCAGTCTCCCCAATATATATATATATATATATATATATATATATATATATATATATATATAATATATATATATATTATATATATATATATATATATATATATATATATATATATATATGCCAGGAATTCGCAAGAGCAGGCGAAATATACACAAACACTGTTCTCTGGCTGAAGGAGACTCGAACCTATGAACCTTGGAACAAGGTACGCAGTGCTATACCAAACTCACCACACTGGACCAATACCTTGGAGTCCAGCTTGCGCTAGACTTTGATTCAAGGCAGCCAGCTTTCAGGGAGAAGGCTTACAGCTTTTCATTTCATCCCCTGCATGCATCAGCCTTACTAGAGATTTTAACAATGCAAGGAATTCGCAAGAGCAGGCGAAATATACACAAACACTGATCTCTGGCTGAAGAAGACCTTTGGTATAGCACAGCGTATCTTGTTCCAAGTTTCGTAGGTTCGAATCTCCTTCAACCAGAGATCAGTATATATATATATATATATATATATAATATATATATATATATATATATATATATATATATATATATATATATATATATATATTATTGTGACCACGAACAAGTGGTATTGATCAATAACAACACTGCGACTAGCCAAGGACTCGAACCCATGCTGCTTTGGCCCCGTGGGTAAAGGCGTCACGAGTTTTCGCCCACCATGAAGCAGGGCAAAGCAGCATGGGTTCGAGTTCGAGTCGCAGTGTTGTTATATATAATATATATATATATTATATATTATATATTATATATATATATATATATATATATATATATATATATATATATATATATATTATATATATATATTTATATATGTGTGTGTGTGTGTGTGTGTGTATGTGTGTGTGTGAAATTTTCTCTATATATTGTCTTCACTGTCTTCTACTTCAAACTTTATTTTTTCCATCAATATGATTCTTTTCTCTGTTTACTGCTCACATTATTGTCATGTGAATCGCTCAATTCTCTTTATATAGCTGTTTTCCACTTCACAGCAACCTAACTCCCAGGTGTGTGTGTGTGTACTCACCTAGTTGTGGTTGCAGGGGTCGATTCACAGCTCCTGGCCCCACCTCTTTGCTGACCGCTATTAGGTCACTCTTCCTGCTCAATGAGATTTATCATACCTCTTCTTAAAGCTATGTATGGATCCCGCCTCCTCTACATCACTTCACAGACTGTTCCACTTTCCGACAACTCTGTGACTGAAAAAATACTTCCTAACATCCCTGTAACTTATCTGACCCATTGTTGCTGTGTTCCATCTCTGAAGCATCCTGTCTCTGTCCACCTTATCGATTCCTCTCAGAATTTTATGTCGTTATCATATCTCCCTCTATCTCCCCTGTCCTCCAGTGTCGTCAAGTCGATTTCCCTTATCCTCTCCTCGTAGGACAAGCCCCTTAGCTTCGGGGCTAGTCTCGTTGCAAGCCTCTGAACTTTCTCTAAATTCCTTACGTGCTTGGCTAGATGTGGGTTCCAAACTGGCGCTGCACTCTCCGATTGGGCCTGACGAACAAGGTGTACTTTCTTGAACGACTCCTTACTGAGATGTCGGAATGTTATTCTTAGGTTTGCTAGGCGCCCATATTCTGCAGCAGTTAGCTGGTTGATGTGCGCCTCAGATGTGCTCGGTGTTATATTCACCCCGAGATCCTTTTCACTGTTTGAGGTATATATATATATATATATATATATATATATATATATATATATATATATATATATATATATATATATATATATATAATATATATATATATATTTATTATGTATGTATGTGTGTGTGTGTGTGTGTGTGTGTGTGTGTACTCACCTAGTTGTACTCACCTAGTTGAGGTTGCGGGGGTCGAGTCCGAGCTCTGGCCCCGCCTCTTCACTGATCGCTACTAGGTCACTCTCCCTGAGCCGTGAGCTTTATCATACCTCTGCTTAAAGCATGTATGGATCCTGCCTCCACTACATCGCTTCCCAAACTATTCCACTTACTGACTACTCTGTGGCTGAAGAAATACTTCCTAACAGTGTGTGTGTGTGTGTGTGTGTGTGTGTGAATGTATGTTTGCGTATAATTAGTCTCTACAGTCAAAACTTATTAAACTATTCTAAGTAGCTGAAGAATATATGAAAGATGTACTGAGGGAGTCAAGGTTCCCAGACAGCGTCTTCATGAGTGTGGAAACTGGTGGGAACACATCACCACTTGATCAAGGTTAAACATATTCTCATAATATTCAACTGTCAAAATATACTCTGGCTGTCAGTCTGTCTGTCTCTCTCTCACTCTGTCTTTCTTTATACACGGTTTTACAAGGTTAGGCTAAGTTTTCTTAAATTTATTTGCAAGCTAAGACCTGTTACCTACATCTCTCTTTCCATCTCCTCTCCCTCACTCTCCCTCCCTCTCTCTCTCTCTCTCTCCCTCTCTCTCCCTCTCTCTCCCTCCCCTCTCTTTTTTTTTTTTACACAGGGTTTGACAAGGTTAGGTTAAGGATTCCTAACTTTATTGACAAGCTAAGAGCTGTTACCTACATCAGCTCATTTGAAAGCATTTTTATTGTTATGAGACATACAAGTAGGGAACAGGATGAAGTTGGAGCCATCTGTGGGCCAGCATTTTCGTTTGATCAACTGGCTATTTATCTCGTTGACATCATTATGCTGTACGAATGTGTTCCACACTCGAGTCATCCTGGGTATATGATCTCAGATGGAGTGATGGTTCTGGAGAAGGGAACAGCCTGAGTGAAGTTGCTGCTTCTGCCCGTCTTCTGGCATAAAAGCTTGTTTCACGCTGTCCTCGAAGTGTACGTAACAGTAAGGCCACCCACATCCCTCCTGTGTTGAAGGCTCTGCTGATATGACAGATCTATCCAGGATGAGTCCAGGCGAGAGATGAGACTTCTTGCTCTGTTCTCTACTCTGTCAAGCAGTCGCAGATGAGAGGGGGGGGGGCAGGCAAACCAAGAAAGTGGAGCATACTGAAGGTGTGAGCGTACTTGTGCCTTGTACAGAATCTTGCAACCCCTACTGTCAAGCAGATGTGAGATATGGCGAAGTGCTGTAAGCATTCCTGGCTGCCTTGTTTGCAAGATATACAACATGGTTCTTCATGGTCAGTCTCTCTCTCTCTCTCTCTCTCTCTCTCTCTCTCTCTCTCTCTCTCTCTCTCTCTCTCTCTCGCTCTCTCTCTCTCTCTCTCTCTCTCTCTCTCTCTCTCTCTCTCTCTCTCCCTCTCTCTCTCTCTCTCTTTCTTTCTCTCTGCCTCCCTCTTTAAACATAAATTTAAAATAAAAGACAAGCTCACATAAAAAAAGATTAATCAGAGTGGAATTGTCTGTGATTCATGGAAACTACTGCATTATTCGACAAAGCTCTCTTGGTTGAGTAATTAATTAAAGCTCTTTGAGCGCCCCTGAAGGTTACTGCGAGTTCAGAAAGCTGCATGTGTTGGAGAGCCTCTGATGTGGGGCACAGTATCTCTCTTCTCTTCTTTCTTACTCCGATTATCCTGGTGCTTAACTCCCGAGATATTAAGCCTAGAGCATTTAGCTGTTGTTTGTTTTTCTTGTTTGTTGCTTGTTGTGTGCTTCTTGTGTTTGTTTTTTTATGTTCGGCAGTGCTGTTGTCAATTGTTGTTGTTACTGTTGTGATTGTCATATGTTATTCCTCTTGTTTCTCATTCTGCTGCCACCGTTATCGTTCCTACTGTCGTTTATTATTATTTATTATATAATATATATATAATATATATATATATATATATAATATATATTTATATAAATATATATATATATATATATATATATAATATATATATATATATATATATATATATGTATATATTATGTCGTGCCGAATAGGCAGAATTTGCGATCTTGGCTTAAATAGCAACGCTCATCTTGCTATATAGGACAAGTGAAAATTTGCATATGCAATAATTTCGCCAAAATCATTCTGAACTAACGAAAAAAATACATTTCACTGTGTTTGTTTTAGTATTAAATTACTGAAAACAAATCTAAAATATATATAGTTGGGTTAGGCTAAAATAAATTGCGCTTGTTATAATAAGGTTAGGTAAGTTTTCTAGGATTCTTTTGGTGCAAAATTAAAATTTTTTACATTAACATTAATAAAAAATATATCTTTAAACGTATAAGAGAAAATTTTAGAAAGGGCTAAATTTTAAATGAGTTCTTGCTAATTGACCAATTTTACATATTCGGCATATTTTGCACTTCTCCGAGGCAATGGGTCCCACAATTTACACCAGAGGTGGACCCCATCTTATTATATATATATATATATATATATATATATATATATTTATATATTATATATATATATATATATATATATATATATATATATATATATATATAATATTCAACAAGTCGGCCGTCTCCCACCGAGGCAGGGTCACCCAAAGAGAAAGAAAATCCCCAAAAAGAAAATACTTTCATCATCATTCAACACTTTCACCTCACTCACACATAATCACTGTTTTTGCAGAGGTGCCCAGAATACAACAGTTTAGAAGAATATACGTATAAAACTACACAATATATCTCTCCGAACTGCCAATATCCTAAACCCTTCCTTTAGAGTGCAGGCATTGTACTTCCCATTTCCAGGACTCAAGTCCGGTTATATAAAATAACCGGTTTCCCTGAATCCCTTCATTAAATATTACCCTGCTCACACTCCAACAGATCGTCAGGTCCCAAATACCATTTGTCTCCATTCACTCCTATCTAACACGCTCACGCACGCTTGCTGGAAGTCCAAACCCCTCACCCACAACACCTCCTTTACCCCCTCCTCCAACCTTTTCGAGAACGACCCCTACCCCGCCTTCCTTCCCCTACAGATTTATACTGTCCCAATGTCATTCTACTTTGATCCATTCTCTCTAAATGAACAAACCACCTCAACAAACCCTCTTCAGCCTTGTGACTAATACTTTTATTAACTCCACACCTCCTAATTTCCACACTCCAAATTTTCTGCATAATATTTATCTCACACATTGCTCTTAGACAGGACATCTCCACTGCCTCCAACCGCCTCCTAGCTGCAGCATTTACAACCCAAGCTTCACACCCATATAAGAGTGTTGGTACTTCTATACTTTCATACATTCCCTTCTTTGCCTCCATAGATAACATTTTTTGCCTCCACATATACCTCAATGCACCACTCACCTTTTTTCCTTCAATTCAATGATTAACCTCATCCTTCATAAATCCATCCGCTGACACGTCAACTCCCAAATATCTGAAAAATTTCACTTCTTGCATACTCCTCCTCCCCAATTTGATATCCAATTTTTCCTTATCTAAATCATTTGTTACTCTCATCACCTTACTCTTTTCTATGTTCACTTTCAAATTTCAACCTTTACACATATTGCCAAATTCGTCCACTAACCTTTGCAATTTTTCTTTAGAATCTCCCATAAGCACAGTATCATCAGCAAAAAGTAACTGTGTCACTTTTCATTTTGTATTTAATTCCCCATAATTTAATCCCACCCCTCTCCCGAACACCCTAGAATTTACTTCTTTTACAACCCCATCTATAAATATATTAAACAACCATGGTGACATTACACATCCCTGTCTAAGACCTACTTCTACCGGGAAATAGTCTCCCTCTCTTCTACACACCCTAACCTGAGCCTCACTATCCTCATAAAAACTCTTTACAGCATTTAGTAACTTAGCACCTATTCCATATACTTGCAACATCTGCCACATTGCTCCCCTATCCACTCTATCACATGCTTTTTCAAAATCCATAAATGCAATAAAAACTTCCCAACCTTTATCTAAATACTGCTCACATACATGCTTTAATGTAAACACTTGATCTACACATCCCCTACCCACTCTAAAATCTCCTTATTCATCCGCAGTTCTACATTCCGTCTTGCCTCTAATTCTTTCAATAATAACCCTACCACACACTTTTCCTGGTATTCTCAATAAACTTATTTCTCCATAATTTTTACAATCTCTTTTGTCCCCTTTCCCTTTATATAAAGGGACTATACATGCTCTCCGGTAGTCCCTAGGTACCTTCCCCTCTTTCATACACTTATTAAACAAAAATACCAACCACTCCAACACTATGTCCCCCCCTGCTTTTAACATTTCTGTTATGATCCCATCAGTTCCAGCTGCTTTACCCCCTTTCATTCTACGTAATGCCTCACGTACCTCCCCCACACTCACATCCTGCTCTTCTTCACTCCTAAAAGATGGTATACCTCCCTGGCCAGTGCATGAAATTACCGCCTCTCTTTCTTCGTCGACATTTAAAAGTTCCTCAAAATATTCTCGCCATCTACCCAAAACCTCCATCTCCCCATCTACTAACTCCCATTCTCTGTTTTTAACTTGTAAATCCATTTGTTTCCTAGGCTTTCTTAACATGTTTAACTCACTCCAAAATTTTTTCTTATATTCATTAAAATTCCTTGACAGTGCTTCTCCCACTCTATCATCTGCTCTGCTTTTGCACTCTCTCACCACTCTTTTTACCTTTCTTTTACTCTCCGTATACTCTGCTCTTCTTATAACACTTCTGCTTTTTAAATACCTCTCATAAGCTACCCTTTTCTCTTTTATTACACCCTTTACGTCATCATTCCACCAATCACTCCTCTTTCCACCTGTGCCCACCCTCCTATAACCACAAACTTCTGCCCCACATTCTAATAATGCATTTTTAAAACTATTCCAACCCTCTTCAACCCCCCCATCCCCGCACTACTCATACATGCACCAGCCCACCTTTCTGCCAATAGTTGCTTATATATCACCCGAACTCTTCCTCCCCCCTTAGTTTATACACTTTCAGCTCCCTCATATATATATATATATATATATATATATATATATATATATATATATATATATATATTTCTTCTTCTTTCAACGTACCAGCCGTATCCCACTGAGGTGGGGTGGCCCAAAAGAAAAAACTGAAGTTTCTCCTTTTAATTTTAGTAATATATACAGGAGAAGGGGTTACTAGCCCCTTGCTCCCGGCATTTTAGTCGCCTCTTACGACACGCATGGCTTACAGAGGAAGAATTCTGTTCCACTTCCACATGGAGATAAGAGGAAATAAACAAGAACAAGAATTAGAAAGAAAATAGAAGAAAACCCAGAGGGGTGTGTATATATATGCTTGTACATGTATGTGTAGTGTGACCTAAGTGTAAGTAGAAGTAGCAAGACTTACCTGTATATATATATATATTTATTTATTTATTTATTTATTTATTTTATTTATTATCACACTGGCCGATTCCCACCAAGGCAGGGTGGCCCGAAAAAGAAAAACTTTCACCATCATTCACTCCATCACTGTCTTGCCAGAAGGGTGCTTTTACGCTACAGTTTTTAAACTGCAACATTAACACCCCTCCTTCAGAGTGCAGGCACTGTACTTCCCATCTCCAGGACTCAAGTCCGGCCTGCCGATTTCCCTGAACCCCTTCATAAATGTTACTTTGCTCACACTCCAACAGCACGTCAAGTATTAAAAACCATTTGTCTCCATTCACTCCTACCAAACACGCTCATGCATGCCTGCTGAAAGTCCAAGTCCCTCGCACACAAAAACCTCCTTTACCCCCTCCCTCCAACCTTTCCTAGGCCGACCCCTACCCCGCCTTCCTTCCACTACAGACTGATACACTCTTGAAGTCACTCTGTTTTGCTCTATTCTATCTACATGTCCGAACCACCTCAACAACCCTTCCTCAACCCTCTGGACAACAGTTTTGGTAATCCCGCACCTCCTACTAACTTCCAAACTACGAATTCTCTGCATTATATTCACACCACACATTGCCCTCAGACATGACATCTCCATTGTCTCCAGCCTTCTCCTCGCTGCAACATTCATCACCCATGCTTCACACCCATATAAGAGCGTTGTTAAAACTATACTCTCATACATTCCCCTCTTTGCCTCCAAGGACAAAGTTCTTTGTCTCCACAGACTCCTAAGTGCACCACTCACCCTTTTCCCCTCATCAATTCTATGATTCACCTCATCTTTCATAGACCCATCTGCTGACACGTCCACTCCCAAATATCTGAATACATTCACCTCCTCCATACTCTATCCTTCCAATCTGATATCCAATCTTTCATCACCTAATCTTTTTGTTATCCTCATAACCTTGCTCTTTCCTGTATTCACTTTTAATTTTCTTCTTTTGCATACCCTACCAAATTCATCCACCAATCTCTGCAACTTCTCTTCAGAATCTCCCAGGAGCACAGTGTCATCAGCAAAGAGCAACTGTGACAACTCCCTCTTTATGTGTGATTCTTTATCTTTTAACTCCACGCCTCTTGTCAAGACCCTCGCATTTACTTCTCTTACAACCCCATCTATAAATATATTAAACAACCACGGTGACATCACACATCCTTGTCTAAGGCCTACTTTTACTGGGAAATAATTTCCCTCTTTCCTACATACTCTAACTTGAGCCTCACTATCCTCGTAAAAACTCTTCACTGCTTTCAGTAACCTACCTCCTACACCATACACCTGCAACATCTGCCACATTGCCCCCCTATCCACCCTGTCATACGCCTTTCCCAATTCCATAAATTCCACAAAGACCTCTTTAGCCTTATCTAAATACTGTTCACTTATATGTTTCACTGTAAACACCTGGTTCACACACCCCCTACCTTTCCTAAAGCCTCCTTGTTCATCTGCTATCCTATTCTCCGTCTTACTCTTAATTCTTTCAATAATAACTCTACCATACACTTTACCAGGTATACTCAACAGACTTATCCCCCTATAATTTTTGCACTCTCTTTTGTCCCCGTTGCCTTTATACAAAGGAACTATGCATGCTCTCTGCCAATCCCTAGGTACCTTACCCTCTTCCATACATTTATTAAATAATTGCACCAACCACTCCAAAACTATATCCCCACCTGCTTTTAACATTTCTATCTTTATCCCATCAATCCCGGCTGCCTTACCCCCTTTCATTTTACCTACTGCCTCACGAACTTCCCCCACACTCACAACTGGCTCTTCCTCACTCCTGCAAGATGTTATTTCTCCTTGCCCTATGCACGATATCACAGCTTCCCTATCTTCATCAACATTTAACAATTCCTCAAAATATTCCCTCCATCTTCCCAATACCTCTAACTCTCCATTTAATAACTCTCCTCTCCTATTTTTAACTGACAAATCCATTTGTTCTCTAGGCTTCCTTAACTTGTTGATCTCACTCCAAAACTTTTTCTTATTTTCAACAAAATTTGTTGATAACATCTCACCCACTCTCTCATTTGCTCTCTTTTTACATTGCTTCACCACTCTCTTAACCTCTCTTTCTTTCTCCATATACTCTTCCTTCCTGCATCACTTCTACTTTGTAAAAACTTCTCATATGCTAACTTTTTCTCCCTTACTACGCTCTTTACATCATCATTCCACCAATCGCTCCTCTTCCCTCCCGCACCCACTTTCCTGTAACCACAAACTTCTGCTGTACACTCTAACACTACATTTTTAAACCTACCCCATACCTCTTCGAACCCATTGCCTATGCTCTCATTAGCCCATCTATCATCCAATAGCTGTTTATATCTTACCCTAACTGCCTCCTCTTTTTGTTTATAAACCTTCACCTCTCACTTCCCTGATGCTTCTATTCTCCTTGTATTCCATCTACCTTTTACTCTTAGTGTAACTACAGCTTGAAAGTGATCTGATATATCTGTGGCCCCTCTATAAACATGTATATCCTGAAGTCTACTCAACAGTCTTTTATCTATCAATACATAATCCAACAAACTACAGTCATTTCGCCCTACATCATATCTTGTATACTTATTTATCCTCTTTTTCTTAAAATATGTATTACCTATAACTAAACCCCTTTCTATACAAAGTTCAATCAAAGGCTCCTATTATCATTTACACCTGGCACCCCAAACTTACCTACCACACCCTCTCTAAAAGTTTCTCCTACTTTAGCATTCAGGTCCCCTACCACAATTACTCTCTCACTTGGTTCAAAGGCTCCTATACATTCACTTAACATCTCCCAAAATCTCTCTCTCTCTCCTCTGCATTCCTCTCTTCTCCAGGTGCATTCACGCTTATTATGACCCACTTTTCGCATCCAACCTTTACTTTAATCCACATAATTGTTGAATTAACACATTCATATTCACTTTTCTCCTTCCATAACTGATCCTTCAATATTACTGCTACCCCTTCCTTTGCTCTAACTCTCTCAGATACTCCAGATTTAATCCCATTTATTTCCCCCCACTGAAACTCCCCTACCCCCTTCAGCTTTGTTTCGCTTAGGGCCAGGACATCCAACTTCTTTTCATTCATAATATCAGCAATCATCTGTTTCTTGTCATCCGCACCACATCCACGCACATTCAAGCATCCCAGTTTTATAAAGTTTTTCTTCTTCTCTTTTTTAGTAAATGTCTACAGGAGAAGGGGTTACTAGCCTATTGCTCCCGGCATTTACATATATATATATATAATGTATATATATATATATATATATATATATATATATATATATATATATATATATATATATATATATATATATATATATATATATATATATAAAAATCAAGGAACTATATTCCTTGATAATGTGAGTAGTCACGAAAGCGTTTTGGAATTTCTCTATTCTTTCAGAGTGTTGAGTTTGTTTTGCATATATATATATATATATATATATATATATATATATATATATATATATATATATATATATATATATATATATATATATATATATATATATATATAATATATATATATATATTATATATATATTGCATGCACGAACAAATGGTTTTTGCTTTAAAACGCCTCACTCGTAACCTGTAAAGATTCGAGACGTCCTAAACCACTCACCCGTCAATATGACATATATCAGGTGCCCAGTAGCACTGGACATGTTATTCCTGATGCGAACTCATACGTGGTGTGGCAAGCTAAGGACTAGTTTTGTGTTAAAGCTCGGAATGGAGTGTTGAAGTTTGAGGGTTCGAGTCTCGGACAGTGCAGTTGGTATTTTTGTCCTGCCGAATAGGTAAAACTTGCGATTTTGGATTAAATGGCAACGCTTTTCTTGCCGAATAAGGCAAGCAAAAATTTCGCAGAAATTATTCAGAACCTAAAGAGAAAAATATAGTTCTTCGTGTTTGTTGATTATTATTAAATTATTTTATACTTAACTAAAATGTATTGGATTAGGTTAAATTAAATTGCGCTTGTTATAATAAGGTTGTGTAAGTTTTCCAAGGTTCTTATAGTACAAAATTATTATTTTGTGCATTATTGTAAATGAAAAAAATATATCTTTAAACGGATAAGAGAAAATTATAGAAACTACTTAATTTTAAATGAGCCCTTGATAATTGACCAGTTTTACCTATTCGGCAAGACATTTACACACACACACACACACACACACACACACACACACACACACACACACACACACACATACACACATACACACACACACACATACACACACACACACACACACATAATATATATATATATATATTTATATATATATATATATATATATATATATATATATATATATATATATATATATATATATATATATATATATATATATATATATATATATATATATATATATATATATTCTAACTATAATATTTCTCAAAACAGTACCATTTCCACTTCTCTTCCTCAATCACATATTTGACATAGACAGGACATAAATCATAGCACTGTTTCATCATTTGCAAAAAATCTAGAATTTGTAAGAAAGTGGCATCCATAGGTGGCACAGCGAATCCTCTAGCTGATATAAACCAAGTCGTCCAGTGGGCCACTGAAAAGAACATGTTCAGTGTGGACAAATTTTAGCCACTAAATCACTGAAAAATGGCGGAAATAAAACAATATCCAAATACAAGACAAGCTCAAACCTCTCAAAAGAAACCAAGTCAAATGTGAGAGACATGGGAGTGATAATGTCAGAAGATCTCACGCTCAAAGATTACAACAATGCAATTATCCCAAGTGCAAGAAAAAATGATAGGTTGGATAACTAGAACCTTTAAAACAAGAGATACCACGCTAATAATGAAACTTTTCAGGTCACTCGTCCTCTCTAGGTTGGAATATTGCTGTCTACTAGTGACCCCTTTCAAAGTAGGTGAAATTGCTGAGCTGCAAAATGTACTGGAAACCTTCACAACACCTAAATTGCTGGAAGATCTTGAAATATCTAAAGCTGTACTCCTTATAATTAAGGCAGAAAAGATACAATATAATCTAGACCTCGAAGATACTGGAGGAATAGGTCCCAAACTTGAACATCGAAATTGCTAATTATGAACACAAGAGGCTTGACAGACGGTGCAAAATAACATAATGGAAAGCAAGGGAGCAATGAGTGCACTGAGAGAAAACTCAGAGGTGTTAACCCGTTATCGGGGATTGCCAACAACACCCCTTAGCTTAGGTCTTGAAGAGAAAACTCGACATATTCCTAAAATAAAAAAAAAAATTGATCAACTGGCTTGTGGTACATAAATTAGACTGCCGGTGGAGGGCACTAACAGCTTCAGCGATCAGGCCAGCAACCGACTGTGACCTCCGGAAGCGACTCCATGTAAACTCCAGATAGTCATTATTCTGACTCCCCTTCTCCACTCTCTCTCTCTCTCTCTCTCTCTCTCTCTCTCTCTCTCTCTCTCTCTCTCTCTCTCTCTCACTCTCTCTCACTTTGTCTCTCTCTAGTTTCCTATCCCTTTCCCTCGCTTTATCTTACCCTAATGCCATTTTTAATTCTTTGTATCTCTCTCCTTCCCACTCACACCCTCCCCTCTATGCATATTCAGACTGGCCATCCCTCCTCTTTCTCCTCTTTCTCCTCCTCCTCCTGCTCCTCCTTCTCCCCCTCCTCCTCTACCTCCTCCTCCTCCTCCACGTCATCCTCCTCAACCTCCGCCTCCTCCTCCACCTCCTCCTCCACCTCCTCCTCCTCGTGCTCCCTCGAACAAATGGGACGAACTTGCATAATAAGCGTCAGGTATTGGAGAGTCTTGTGTGGTGAATGTGTTTCCCAGGCAAACACATTCTCTAGCCTCCCCATAATTGAATAATACTCTCCCGGTATAAAATACTTGCTCTGTGTTTCTTTCTCTCTGTGTGTCTCTCTCACCGTCTCTCTGTTTCTTTCTGTCTCTGTTCGTATGTCTGTCTTTCTCCACTGATACCAAATTTAATTCAACTTTTTATATAATTCCTTCTTATATTCTAAGTTATGATTCCATGTATATGACTGGATATGACGGTTTCATAGGATAAAAGAAACAGCGGAGACATGATAATTTACAAGGTATCAGAAGCTTTCCCAGTGTCCACCGCTGTACGTATACCGAGAGGAGCATCATATCCAATATATGCACACATACTTGAAGGATATAGTAATCCTTACTTTGATGGATTCAAAGTTCTCTTGACTAGTGGTGAGGAGGTGACGCGTATAACCTTAACGACCATCGTGCAGTCGATTGGTTTGAAACCCAATTAACTAAACAAGTGTTTATCTTCCCTGTTTACCCAGGAATATGTTAAGCTTAGATGTTAAACCCGCGTTGAATTTCCCGCAGAGTTTATTCCCACTGGGACGCTGCCACTCAGGAGGGAAAAAAGTACGTTTCAGAAGGAGCTTCTATTGGGACAGAGTTTCGTTGTGCGACTTGATGAAGCTCTTCACTCAGCACAACGTTGTCCTAAGTAAAAGCTTGTTCAATATTTTGCGTATTTTCTTCAGTTTTATCGGTATTTGAATATTTGTAGTAATAATACAAACATTATTGACGAATTAGACACAGGTGCAACATCTGGGTATCTTGTGGACGCTCCGCCATCCATTGACTTTATCATTACAATACATGGAAATAATCCGAAAACTAGAAATATATACAGCAGAGAGTGGAAGATGCGGGACTGATTACCTAATCTTTCACTGTCTGCTGTATATGTTTCAACAGTTTTCACAATATGTCCATTTATTGTATTGATAAAGTCACTAGATGGCGAGAACTTGACAAAGTAAAGATATCCAGATGTTGCACATGTGTCTAATTCATCATTTTGTCGATATTGCAAACCAATTATATTATATAATATATATATTATATATATATATATTATATATATTATATATTATATATATATATATATATATATTATATATATATAATACACAGCATGTGATTAACACAGCCATGTGAATATAATAACACGGCCATGTGAATATGATAACACGGCCATGTGAATATGATAACACGGCCATGTGAATATGATAACACGGCCATGTGAATATGATAACACGGCCATGTGAATATAATAACACGGCCATGTGAATATGATAACACGGCCATATGAATATGATAACACGGCCATGTGAATATGATAACACGACCATGTGAATATGATAACACGTCCATGTGAATGTGATAACACGGCCATGTGAATGTGATAACACAGCCATGTGAATATAATAACACGGCCATGTGAATATGATAACACGGCCATGTGAATATGATAACACGGCCATGTGAATATGATAACACAGCCAAGTGAATATAATAACACAGCCATGTGAATATGATAACACGGCCATGTGAATATGATAACACGGCCATGTGAATATAATAACACAGCCATGTGAATATGATAACACAGCCATGTGAATATAATAACACAGTAATGTGAATATGATAACACAGTCATGTGAATGTGATAACACGGCCATGTGAATATGATAACACGGCCATGTGAATATGATAACACGGCCATGTGAATATGATAACACGGCCATGTGAATATAATAACACGGCCATGTGAATATGATAACACGGCCATGTGAATATGATAACACAGCCATGTGAATATAATAACACAGCCATGTGAATATAATAACACAGCCATGTGAATATGATAACACAGCCATGTGAATATAATAACACACCTATGTGAATATGATAACACAGCCATGTGAATATAATAACACAGCCATGTGAATATAATAACACAGCCATGTGAATATGATAACACGGCCATGTTAATATAATAACACAGCCATGTGAATATAATAACACAGCCATGTGAATATAATAACACAGCCATGTGAATATGATAACACGGCCATGTGAATATAATAACACAGCCATGTGAATATAATAACAGAGCCATGTGAATATAATAACACAGCCATGTGAATATAATAACACAGCCATGTGAATATGATAACACAGCCATGTGAATATAATAACACAGTAATGTGAATATGATAACACAGTCATGTGAATGTGATAACACAGCCATGTGAATATGATAACACGGCCATGTGAATGTAATAACACGGCCATGTGAATGTGATAACGCGGCCAGGTGAATGTGATAACACAGCCATGTGAATATGATAACACAGCCATGTGAATATGATAACACGGCCATGTGAATATGATAACACGGCCAAGTGAATGTGATAACACGGCCATGTGAATATAATAACACGGCCATGTGAATATGATAACACGGCCATGTGAATATAATAACACAGTCATGTGAATATAATAACACAGCCATGTGAATATGATAACACAGCCATGTGAATATAATAACACAGCCATGTGAATATAATAACACAGCCATGTGAATATGATAACACAGCCATGTGAATATAATAACACAGCCATGTGAATATGATAACACAGCCATGTGAATATAATAACACAGCCATGTGAATATGATAACACGGATGTGAATATAATAACACAGCCATGTGAATATGATAACACAGCCATGTGAATATAATAACACAGCCATGTGAATATAATAACACAGCCATGTGAATATAATAACACAGCCATGTGAATATAATAACACAGCCATGTGAATATGATAACACAGCCATGTGAATATAATAACACAGCCATGTGAATATGATAACACAGCCATGTGAATATAATAACACAGCCATGTGAATATAATAACACAGCCATGTGAATATGATAACACGGCCATGTGAATATAATAACACAGCCATGTGAATATAATAACACAGCCATGTGAATATAATAACACAGCCATGTGAATATGATAACACGGCCATGTGAATATGATAACACAGCCATGTGAATATAATAACACAGCCATGTGAATATAATAACACAGTCATGTGAATATGATAACACGGCCATGTGAATATGATAACACAGCCATGTGAATATAATAACACAGCCATGTGAATATAATAACACAGCCATGTGAATATGATAACACGGATGTGAATATAATAACACAGCCATGTGAATATGATAACACGGCCATGTGAATATGATAACACAGCCATGTGAATATAATAACACAGCCATGTGAATATGATAACACGGCCATGTGAATATGATAACACGGCCATGTGAATATAATAACAGCCATGTGAATATGGTAACACAGCCATGTGAATTTAATAACACAGCCATGTGAATATGATAACACGGCCATGTGAATATAATAACACGGCCATGTGAATATGATAACACGGCCATGTAAATGTGATAACACAGCCATGTGAATATAATAACACAGCCATGTGAATATAATAACACAGCCATGTGAATATTATAACACGGCCATGTGAATATAATAACACAGCCATGTGAATATAATAACACAGCCATGTGAATATAATAACACAGCCATGTGAATATAATAACACAGCCATGTGAATATAATAACACAGCCATGTGAATATGATAACACGGACATGTGAATATGATAACACAGCCATGCGAATATAATAACACAGCCATGTGAATATAATAACACAACCATGTGAATATGATAACACGGCCATGTGAATATGATAACACAGCCATGTGAATATAATAACACAGCCATGTGAATATAATAACACAGCCATGTGAATATGAAAACACAGCCATGTGAATATAATAACACTGCCATGTGAATATAATAACACAGCCATGTGAATGTGATAACACAGCCATGTGAATATAATAACACAGCCATGTGAATATGATAACACGGCCATGTGAATATAATAACACAGCCATGTGAATATGATAACATAGCCATGTGAATATAATAACACAGCCATGTGAATATAATAACACAGCCATGTGAATATGATAACACGGCCATGTGAATATGATATCACAGCCATGTGAATATAATAACACAGCCATGTGAATATGATAACACGGCCATGTGAATATGATAACACGGCCATGTGTATATAATAACACAGCCATGCGAATATGGTAACACAGCCATGTGAATATGATATCACAGCCATGTGAATATAATAACACAGCCATGTGAATATGATAACACGGCCATGTGAATATGATAACACGGCCATGTAAATGTGATAACACAGCCATGTGAATATGATAACACGGATGTGAGTATGATAACACGGCCATGTGAATATGACAACACGGTCATGTGAATATGACAACACGGTCATGTGAATATGAACAACACGTCATGTGAATATGACAACACGGTCATGTGAATATGTCAACACGGTCATGTGAATATGACAACACGGTCATGTGAATATGACAACACGGTCATGTGAATATGACAACACGGTCCATGTGAATATGACAACACGGTCATGTGAATATGTCAAACACGGTCATGTGAATATGACAACCACGGTCATGTGAATATGACAACACGGTCATGTGAATATGACAACACGGTCATGTGAATATGACAACACGGTCATGTGAATATGACAACACGGTCATGTGAATATGTCAAACGGTCATGTGAATATGACAACACGGTCATGTGAATATGACAACACGGTCATGTGAATATGACAACACGGTCATGTGAATATGACAACACGTCATGTGAATATGACAACACGGTCATGTGAATATGACAACACGGTCATGTGAATATGACAACACGGTCATGTGAATATGACAACACGGTCATGTGAATATGACAACACGGTCATGTGAATATGACACACGGTCATGTGAATATGACAACACGGCCATGTGAATATGACAACACGGTCATGTGAATATGACAACACGGTCATGTGAATATGACAACATTGTGTATTAGCTTGATGACACACTGATGTGAGTAACAACGACAACAATAACAACAACGACGACAAGAACAACAGCAATACTAACAACCAAAACATCAGTAACAACAATAATAATAATATTACTGACAACATCAATACTAACAAGTACAACATCAATACTAACAAGTACAACATCAATACTAACAAGTACAACATCAATACTAACAAGTACAACATCAATACTAACAAGTACAACATCAATACTAACAAGTACACATCATACTACAAGTACAACATCAATACTAACAAGTACAACATCAATACTAACAAGTACTACATCAATAGTAACAAGTACAACATCAACATCATCGGTAACAACAACAATAGTACAAACAATAACAACAACAAACACTCAAGAGTCAAATTACAAAAAGTAATATAATAAACTTGAAAGAAAAAGAAAACTTAGCTGCAGCAATGTTTCAGCGTTGACTTGGTGACTTAAGTCAACCAACCTGGCATGCAACTCTGCAAAGTTCACGCAAGTTTCCTTCCCCTCATCCCTCCCTTTCTTCCTTCCCGTCCATTCCTTCATTTCCCTTCCTTCTCTTCGCGCAAGCCGCGTCTCCCACGATGCAGTTCTCATCAACTCAGTCATCGCTCGTTACAAACTTTCACAAATTTAAACCAGAAAGAAACCTTTTACCTTTCAAGAAAGATATACAATATTTTTTTTCTTTCAAACTTTGCCCAACTTTACGTGGCGCCAAATGTTGATTGTGACCGCATATTTTTACGAAAGGACGGATTATTTATTACTGTCTTACTAAAGTCGCATTCTTACATGAGATAACACCAATTGTTTATATATATATATATATATATATTATATATATATATATATATATATATATATTATATATATATATATATATATATACATATATATATATATATATTACATATATATATATATATATATATATATATATATATATAATATATATATAATATATATATATATATTATATATATGCAATAAGATCACAGTAAACAGGTGATTTCAGAATATGCAAAACAACCACTGTGAAAGAATAGAGAAATTCCAAGCGCTTTCGTGACTACTCACATTATCAAGGAACTATGATAATGTGAGCCTTGTTAATGTGAGAAGTCACGAAAGCGCTTGGAATTTCTCTATTCTTTCACAGTGGATGTTTTGCATATATATATATATATATATATATATATATATATATATATATATATATATATATATATATATATATATATATATATATATATATATATATATATATATATATATATATATATATATAATATATATATATATATATATGCATAGAACTGAGCCCAAAATGACAGCGATAATGATAGTGACGATGACATAAGAACGTAAGAAAGAAGGAACACTGCAGCAGGACTACTGGCCCATGCCAGGCAGGTTCAAGTCACCTTCCTGCTTAAGCCACTGACCCAAGCTAGTCAGGTCCACGTCACATACATTTCAAAAGGAAAGAGCGCTACATCAAACTTATTAGCACAAGCTAGTTAGGTTCAACTCACGCACACTCATGTATTTATCTAGCCTCTTTTTAAAACTACACGTTTTAGCTTCTAGACGGTACTCGGGAGTTTGTTCCACTCATCCACAAGTCTGTTACTAAACCACTGTTTTCCTATATCCTTACTGAATCAAAAAATTTTCCAACTTGAAACTATTACTGCGAGTCCTGTCTTGGCTAGAAATTTTCAGCACGCTATTTACATCCCCTTTATTTATTCCTGTTTTCCAATTATACACGTCAGTCATATTCCGCCTAATTCTACGATTTCCAGAGAGTGCAGATTCAGGGCCCTCAGTCTATCCTCATACAGAAGATTTCTGATGCATGGGATCATGATTGATGATGAGTGAAGATGACAGTGTCGATGACAGTGTAGATGATAGTGACGATGACAGTGACGATGACAGTGATGATGATAGGGACGATGACAGTGCTGATGACAGTGACGATGACAGTGATGATAACAGGGACGATGACAGTGATGATGAGAGTGCTGATGACAGTGATGACAATGATGATGACAGTGATGATAACAGTAACGATGACAGTGATGATAACAGGGACGATGACAGGGATGATGAGAGTGCTGATGACAGTGATGACAATGATGATGACAGTGATGATAACAGGGACGATGACAGGGATGATGAGAGTGCTGATGACAGTGATGACAATGATGATGACAGTGATGATAACAGTAACGATGAGAGTGATGATTACAGTGATGATGACAGTGACGATGACAGTGATGATTACAGTGATGATGACAGTGATGATGACAGTGATGATGGCAGTGACGATGACAGTGATGATAACAATGACGATGAAAGTGTTGATGACAGTGTTGATGACAGTGACGATGACAGTGATGATGAGAGTGACGATGACAGTGTTGATGACAGTGACGATGACAGTGATGATGACAGTGATGATGACAGCGACGATGACAGTGATGATGACAGTGATGATGACAGTGACGATGACAGTGATGATGAGTGTGCTGATGGAAGTGACGATGATAGTGATGATGTCAGTGATGATGTCAGTGACGATGGCAGTGATGATGACAGTGACGATGATAGTGACCATGACAATGATGATGGCAGTGACGATGGCAGTGATAATAACAGTGGCAATGACATTGATGAAGACAGTAACGATGACAGTGGTGATGGCAGTGATGATGACAATGATGATTAGTGTCCATGACAGTGATGGTGACAGTGACGATGATAGTGACAGTGACAGTGCCCATGACAGTGACGATGACAGTGATGATGACAGTGACGATGACAGTAACGATGACAGTGACGATGACAGTGACGATGACAGTGACGATGACAGTGGTAATGACAGCTATGATGACAGTGATAATGAGCGACGATGTCATTGATGATGACAGTGACGATGACAGTGATGATGGGAGTGCTGATGGCAGTGACGATGGCAGTGATGATGACTGACGATGATAGTGATGATGACGGTGCCGAAGACAGTGTTGATGACAGTGAGATGACAGTGACGATGACAGTGGTGATGATGACAATGATGATGACAGTGACGATGGCATTGAAAATGGCAGTGACGACAGTGATGATGGGAGTGCTGATGGCAGTGACGATAACAGTGATAATGACAGTGACTATGAGTGTTAATGACAGTGACGATGACAGTGCCGATGGCAGTGATGATGACAGTGACGATGACAGTGACGATGACAGCGAGTAATCCTTCGTAAATTATTGCATTAGTGTAATCAAAATTATAATTTAAATATAACTGTAATGTAATCGGTACTTGCGTGATCTATATTGCAATGTAATAAAGTCAGTAAATGTAATTATTTCTGTAATATCACTTCAGTGAAAGCAATACTGCAGTGCAATCAGTGTTGGGATGCAATCACTAGGGCAATTTAACAAACGCAATGTAGCAATAGTTACGTAACAACAGGAATGTCATGTGAGTAATGTAACAGGAGTAATGTAACTAAACATATATAGTAAGAATGAAACAAGAGAAATGAAACAAGCGGAATGTAACAAAAGTAATTTAATAAGAGTAATGTAACTAGAGGAATGTGAAAATAATATAACAGCAGTAACGCTGTGATCCCCAGGCTTCTGTGCTCCTTGTACTGCAGGTGCTAGTGTTCAGTCGTGTTCTCTGTCTCTCGTATTTTATATATTTACCATGTGCCTTGTATATCCATTATGTGCTCTGTGCATTCGCCATTTTCATTCATCTTTTTCTTCTTCTTCTTCTTCTTCTTCTTCTTCTTCTTCTTATTATTATTATTATTATTATTATTATTATTATTATTATTATTATTATTATTATTATTATTATTATTATTATTATTATTTTTATTATTATTATTATTTTATATGTAACGACAAAGTAATTTTTTTATCCAGTTCAGAAACCAAATTGTTTGTTTTAATCAAGTTTTGATGGAATGATCACGAATCTGCGCTTGTTTTGTCTCTATCACATAAGGCATTTTGAAATCAATACTTTGGCTATTTAAGTGTGAAGAATCATGTGATATATGTTACCTCGCATTCATAAGTATTATTTAATTCATAGGTATTAAGTGTGGTTTATACAATGACTAAATAACAAAACTAGCAGAAATTTCCATACCGTCATACAAACATGTTTACGTCATAGTTTTTCAGACTTTTTTGTTTATATTCAGTATGGCATTCCCACACCAGTGTCCAGCAGTAGTCGGCCATCAGACTCATTGTCCGGCTTCCATAATAACTCTACTCCAGGATGGCCGTCTTGTTAAATTCCTTCACCGTGTTTATCATTAACATCACCGAGGTTTCGGGGGTAAGGGAGGATCTAGGTGAAAATGGAGGAATTGAATCTTGAGGGACATCCAACATCCCAGTGGATGACAATGCTGTCAGAAGCACTTCTACGATATTTCTGTAACCAACACTGTGATGACTACCCAAGAAACCTGCACAAGTGTTCTGGAATACCACCCATGCTCTCGACTCAGCATCTTGCAGACATTCGTCAAAATGAAGATTATTTAGTTAACTTACGAACTGAGGTCCGTTAGAGTTACCTTCCTTCATTTCGGAGTCACTAACTTGGAAAACTTCTGATTCAGATCTGCAAACCCTGAGCCTTCTGTGTCCAAATCTTTGACGAAGATTTTAATTAGGCCTAGTTCGGTGTAAAGACGAAAGAAGTATGTCCTTAGGATCAACTAATGGCCTGTGCAGAACGCTCCTTATGTCTGCCTCGCACGATTCTCAAGTTGGCGACGTACATGGAATATAGTGCTGCTTTGTATCTCGACTGTCTCACAGGCACAGAAAATCCTCCTTGAAGTTTCGGTAACAAACCATTTAATTTTAGGCGACCACAGACTTTTTCCACCAAAACTTCTCATATCCTATCAGTGGCAAATTTTTGCATAGTTTCATATATTTCTTTCAAGTTTCTAGTGAGAGCTAATGGCAGATTTGGTAAAGTGTTGTTATTGTGAAGGTTGCCTCCAAACTTGTTTTGTTGGAATCGGTAGACAAACATTACTTTGTAGGATCACGATGTTTACCCAAACATCGAAACGTTCATTAACATCACAACAGTAACATACTGATTCTTTCAATATAAATTTTATAGGCTTTGGTTTCTAAAGAAACTGATTCTTGTGTCTGGGTACAGTAATTTTCGCTGGTGCAATCTTCAGTCATGTAGCCCTAACTGTTCCTTGAGTAAATTTAAATCACAAGCAAGACCACTAGGGTCACTTTTAAGCCATTACTTATGGTTCCTGGTTGTTGATTCCAGTTGGTTCAAACTCGGAATCTTAGTGACTTCTTCACCGTCCAGGAGAAATTTATCTTCACAGGATGGTGGTGGTGATACTAAGAGATCCTCTGAATGCTCCACTCCTCTGATTGCTAGATGAAGTTCTGGATATGTTATTTGGGTTTGTTTTTTATGACTATCCCGATATACTTGAGGCACAGAAATAACAATTTGGTGTGATCCTAGGTTCCTTTCATACAATCGGGACTGCATATGGCATTCATGACTTCCTTACAGTAAAAAAAAAAAAATCTTGTGAGAAGTTGTAGTAAGTCTTGCAACAATGATGAGGTGCCAATACCTTGTTCTGCTCTCCGAGCTTCATATCATAGTAAAAATGGGTTGTTTTCACAATAGGCATAATGTTTCCTCTACGCTATGTCAGAGTAGAACTGCCACACATATATAAAAAAAAAAACTGCCCAGTTTTAAGCAACCAAGAGGCACTATAGGCTTATTTTTAACCTGACACTTGAAAATATCACTTACAATGAAAAAAAAAAATCCATTAGTGATAAGAGCAATCTTATCAATCCTCAAAATTCAAACAAAAGGATAAAAAAGACCAAGCGCTAGTAGACAATAACACAGTTGAAAAAAAATAGGTTGAGGATGGAGGATCAATTTCAGAGAAAACACACGTGGTGGAGTACAGTCACGTTCAGATTTCAATTCAGCTTCCCGAAATATGTTAGAGACGTGTTTTTAACGTGAACTGAAACCTTTGTTGACCAGCGTAATTAATTCCAGCCCTGGGCAAGGAAATGATCACTTCCCATACTGCCAGTCATAACCTAACTGAAAAATTATTGGGATAATGAAAGTGGCAGTAGTAGTGGTGGAGGTAGTAGATGTAGTAGTAGTAGTAGTGGGGGTAGTAGCAGTAGTGGGGGTAGTAACAGTAGTAGAAGTAGTAATAGTTGTAGTAGTAGAAGTCCTACTAGTAATAATGGGAGTAGTAGTCCTAGTAGTAGTGTTACTACTACTACTATTAGTAGTTGAAGACGTAGTTGTATTAACTGTAGTAACTGTAAGTATGAAATAGTATTATAAAGGATTGTAGTATTAGTAGTAATAATAATAGTAATAGTAATAATAGAAGTATTAGTAGTAATAGTGGTAATAGTAGTGGCAATAGCAATAGTACTAGTAGTCGTTGTAGAAGTAGTAGT
>NC_069399.1:42060854-42088354 GCF_026875155.1 Cherax quadricarinatus | reverse complement strand
CTTTCTACTAATTAGCTCACATAGTGGTTTGGGAGTGAATGTGAGATGGTTGGAGCTGGTAAGGAGGAAGAGGTTACCAGCAGTGAGTTGGAGAGTGGCAGCCGTTTTGAGTGGCAAATTGTTCACAATTCAGAAAGAAGATAAGGAAGGTGGGAAATCGATTCTATGTTCTCCAGGACGAGTGTGCTTCAGTGGTTAGTGAGGTTAAAGGTACCACTGACCTGCTAATCAAAGCAAGAATATTCTGATTGTGGGAGACTCTCAGGTAAGATATATGGACCGTGCTTTATGGATAATATTATGTCAGATAATGGGAAGAAGCCTATTATCTGTCTTAGTGCTGGTGGAAATGACATCGGGAAGGGCAGGAGACAGGAGCTGCTGGATAAGTACAGGTCAGCCATAGATGTAGTCAGATCTAAGGGAGGGATCCCACTCATATGTAGCATCTTGCCTAGAAGGAGAGTGGGCGGTGAATGGATGTCTAGGGCAACTGGTATAAATTGCTGGCTAGACAGATACTGCAAGGAACTTGGAATCCCATTCATTGATAACTGGGACAAATTCTGTGGCAAATGATATGTATGCGAGGGATGGGGTTCATCTCTCTGGGGCTGTAGTGGTTACATTAGCCAATTCAATTGACGGGGTCATTGATGACTTGTTTAGGACTTTAATTAAACTGATAGATTATTGAGGCATGGGTGTTTGTGGGAAGCAATCAGGCTGCGGTACAAGGGTTGAAAACAGCAGATATTACCAGGATACCTCGGGGATATGTTTAAAAGAAAATATTCAAAATAAAATTGCTTGTAGAGGCAAAGCAATTGATCAACAAAGAGAGATAGTAGAGGGCAACGAGTGACTAGCTCCCTTAAGTTTTACTATACAAATAGTAGGAGTATAAGACATAAGAAAGATGAGCTAAGATTACTCGCAAGTGTAGGTAATATAGATATTATTCCTATAATACCTCCTGGTTCAACTTGAAAGATAGAGAAATGCCTTCTGAATGCAACATACAGGGTTATAAACTATTCCACACTGATATATATCTGACATATATCGCCACTGGAGTGGCAATATATGTCAGAGATAATTTGAATTGTTGTGTTAGACATGATATAAGATTAAAAACATTGGACACAGAATCTGTTTGGCTATAGTTTCTTAATGGTGGTGAAAAATTTATTTTAGGTGTGATTTATAGGCCCCTAAATCTTGATAGGGAGTGCAGTAAGATGCTATGGGACGAAATTCATAAGATGTCTAGATATGAAAATGTTGTGTTAAGGGAGATTTTAACTTTAGACAATTTAATTGGAGCAATGTGACAGAAAATTTTGAGTCTAGTGACTTTCTTGATACAGTTCAGGATTGCTTTTAGAGCAGTTTGTGACAGAAACTACTAGAGGAAACAACCTGCTTGACATGGGTCTTGCCAACAAAGAATCAGCAATTAATGATCTTGAGGTTAATTATGAGCTCAGGGAAACCAATCACAAATCAATTAGTTTCAATATATCATGGAATTACCTAGATAACTGCAATCAAATCTCTGTCCCAGACTTCTGCTAGGCAGACTTCATGGGACTGAGAAATTACCTGGGTGGGCTAAATTGGGATGACCTGACTAAGGGTCAGCTAGGTAGTGTTGGTTGCCAATATGATATATTTCAGAGCATAGATGTAGCTGCCCAGACTACTTTTGTTCCGAGGAGGGAAATTTGATCTAACAAAAATGATCTCAGATAGATAAACAATAGATGAAAACATCTCATTGGTCAAAAGAGAGGCATATATAGGCGTATCAAAAGAGGGGATGGACAGTAAAGAAATCAGCATATTCAATTAAAGAGAGATATAAAAAAAGGAATAAGAAAAGCTGAAAGGGATTATGAGGCTAAAGTCACAAGGGATTCGAAGACTAACCTAGAAGGGTTCTCTCAGGTATACAGCAGTAATATTAGGGACAAGATAGGCCCACTGAAGAGTAACTCAATTCAGATCACTGACAGTGATAAGGAAATGTGTGAACTTTTCAACACTTACTTCCTCTAAGTTTTAACTCAGGAGGATACTAGCGAAATTCCAGAAATGATAAATTATGTAGAATAAGACGATAATATACTATGCACGATTGGGGTAACTATTTACCCAGTCATCAGACAAATAGAGAAATTAGGCATAAATTAAGGCATAAGGCATAAATTAAGGCATAAATTGATAAATGTATCTCAGCACGGTTTTATAAAAGGGCGTTCCTCTCTTACGAATTTATTAACTTTTTTCACTTTGGTATTTGAGGAGACAGATCATAGTATTGAATATGATATTGTGTACATGGACTTCAGTAAGGCTTTCGATAGAGTTCCACATCAGAGGCTATTGAGGAAACTTAAAAGCACATGGAATGGAAGAGGAAATTTTTTCCTGGGTAGAGGCATGGTTGACAAATAGACAGCAGAGAGTTTGCATAAATGGGGAGAAATCAGAATGGGGGTACGTTACAAGCGGTGTTCCACAAGGGTCAGTGTTGGGCCCGTTGTTGTTCACAATTTACATAAACGACGGATGAGGGAATAAATAGTGACATAAGCAAATTTGCTGATGACACCGAAAAATAGGCCGTCTAATTCATTCTAATGAGGACATTAGAGCACTCCAGAATGATTTGAATAGACTGATGCAGTGGTCGGAAAAGTGGCAGATACAGTATAATGTAGACAAATGCAAAGTTCTAAATGTTGGACAGGAAAATAACCATGCCACATATAAACTAAATAATGTAGATCTTAATATTATTGATTGTGAAAAGGATTTAGGAGTTCTGCAGTAATCTGAAACCAAGACAACAGTGCATAAGTGTTTGCAATAAAGCTAACTGAATCCTTGGCTTCATATCAAGAAGTATAAATAATAGACGTCCTAAAGTTGTTTTTCAACTGTTTGGTTAGGCCTCATTTAGATTAAGCTGCACAGTTCTGGTAACAGTATTACAGAATGGATATCAATGCACAGGAAAACGTACAAAGGAGGATGACAAAGTTGATCCCATGTATCAGAAATCTTGCTTATGAGGATAGACTGATGGCCCTGAATCTGCACTCTCTAGAAAGGCGTATAATTAGGGGGACAAGATTGAGGTGTATAAATGAAAAACAGGAATAAATAAAGGGGATGTAAATAGCATGCTAAAAATATCTAGCCTAGATAGGACTCGCAGCAATGGCTTTAAGTTAGAAAAATTCAGATTCAGGAAGGATATATTAAAGCACTGGTTTGGTAACAGAGTTGTGGATGAGTGGAACAATTTCCCGAGTACCGTCATAAAAGCTAAGACGTTGTGTAGTTTTAAAAATAGGTTAGATAAATAAATGAGTGGGTGTGGGTGGGTGTGAGTTGGGTCTGAATAGCTTGTGTTACTAGGTCAGATGCCGTGTTACTTCTTTAGGTGGATGTGATCTGACTGGGTGGATCATTGGTCCTAGCTGGGGACTGACATGGCCCTGCCTCGCATGGGCCAGTATGCCTGCTGCAGTGTTCCTTCTTATGTTGTTTTATTGCCTCTCTTCCTGCTCTCTGCTATCAAGTTTCATGGTACGTGAGGAGAAAAACAGTTACATGCTCTTCTTATTCTCAGCTATCGTGAGTGGGTCTGGTGTGGGTACTGGCTATTGTGAGTGTGCCTGGTGTGGCTACTGGCTATCGTAAATGACCCTGGTGTGGCTACTAGCTATCGTAATGGAGCCTGGTGTGGCCACTGGCTATTGTAATTAATCTGGTGTGGCCATTGGCTATTGTAATTGAGCCTGGTGTGGACACTGGCTATCATGAACGGACTTAGCTATTTATTCCTGATTACCGAAAATACCGTTCTCTGCTTGCATCTCATTCAGTAAACTGAAGAGGGTCTCAGTCTGAAACCGAAAATCACGCCACTGGTTAAGACTGAGTGACAACGCCTCAGACTGTTACACACAATTTTATCTCATTTGTAAATGAATGTCTTCGATTCAATTATCGGCGCGTAAAGAGTTAGTATTTACCCAGTTACCATTTCATGCGTAATTTTGTCATCGGGTTGACGGAACAAGTGCAGTCGACCGTTCGCTTTAATTACTAACACATGAATATAATACTGAGCAGTCAGTCCCAGTGATAAACATGGATATAGATTGAATTAATTGGAAGGTTTGTGGTTGTGGTGTGGTGGTGGTGGTGGTGGTGGTGGTGGTGGTGGTGGTGGTGGTGGTGGTGGTGGGTAGTGGTGTTAGTGGTGGTAGTGGTGGTGGTGGTGGTGGTGGTGGTGGTTGTGGTGGTGGTGGTGGTGGTGGTGGTGGTGGTGGGTAGTGGTGTTAGTGGTGGTAGTGGTGGTGGTGGTGGTGGTGGTGGTGGTGGTGGTGGTGGTGGTGGTGGTGGTGGTGGTGCTGGTGATGGTGTGTGTGTGTGTGTATGTGTGTGTGTGTGTGTGTGTGTGTGTGTGTGTGTGTGTGTTCACCTAGTTGTGGTTACGGGGGGTCGATTCACAGCACCTGGCCCCTCCTCTTCACCTGGCCGCTACCCGGTCACTCTTTCCGTTCCGCAAGCTTTATCATACCTCTTCTTAATGCTATGTATTTCACTTCCTGACAACTCTGTGACTGAAGAAATACTTCCTAACATCCCTGTAATTCATCTGAGTCTTCAGCTTCCAACTGTGTCCCCTTGTTGCTGTGTCCCATCTCTGGAACATCCTGTCTCTGTCCACCTTGTCTATACCTCTCAGTATTTTATGTGTCGTTATCATATCCCCCTAACTTTCCTGTCTTCCAGTGTCGTCAGGTCGATTTCCCTTAACTTCTCCTCTTAGGACATACCCCTTAGCTCCGAGACTAGTCTTGTTGCAAACTTTGCACTTTCTCTAGTTTCCTTACATGCTGGGTTAGGTGAGGGTTACAAACTGCCGCATATTCCAATATGGGCCTAACGTACACAGTGTACAGAGTTTTCAATGACTCCTTATTTAGATGTCGGAATGCTGTTCTTAGGTTTGCCAGGCGCCCGTATGCTGCAGCAGTTCTTTGGTTGATGTGCGCTTCAGGAGATGTTCCTGGTGTTATACTCACACCAAGATCCATTTTCTTGAGTGAGGTTTGTAGGCTCTGGCCCTCTAGACTGTACTCCGCCTGTGGTCTTCTTTGCCCTTCCCCAGTCTTCATAACTTTGCACTTGATGGGGTTGAACTCGAGAAGCGAGTTTCTAGACCAGGCCTGCAGTCTGTCCACATCCCTCTGTAGTTCTGCCGATTGAATTCTTCTCATCAACTTCATGTAATCTGCAAACAGGGACACTTCGGAGTCTGTTCCTTCCGCCATGTCGTTCACAAATACCAGAAACTGCACTGGTCCTAGGACTGATCCCTGTGGCACCCGCTGGTCACAGGTGCCCACTCTGACACCTCGCCAGTTACAATGACTCGCTGTTGACTTCCTAACAGTGTGTGTATGTGTGTGTGCGTGTGTGTGTGCGTGTTTGTGGGTGTATGTGTGTGTGTGTGTACTCACCTAGTTACTCACCTAGTTGAGGTTGCGGGGGTCGAGTCCGAGCTCCTGGCCCCGCCTCTTCACTGATCGCTACTAGGTCACTCTCTCTGAACCGTGAGCTTTATCATACCTGTTTAAAGCTATGTATGGATCCTGCCTCCACTACATCGCTTCCCAAACTATTCCACTTACTGACTACTCTGTGGCTGAAGAAATACTTCCTAACATCCCTGTGATTCATCTGTGTCTTCAACTTCCGACTGTGTCCCCTTGTTACTGTGTCCAATCTCTGGAACATCCTGTCTTTGTCCACCTTGTCAATTCCTCTCAGTATTTCGTATGTCGTTATCATGTCTCCCCTATCTCTCCTGTCCTCCAGTGTCGTCAGGTTGATTTCCCTTAACCTCTCCTCGTAGGACATACCTCTTAGCTCTGGGACTAGTCTTGTTGCAAACCTTTGCACTTTCTCTAGTTTCTTTACGTGCTTGGCTAAGTGTGGGTTCCAAACTGGTGCCGCATACTCCAATATGGGCCTAACGTACACGGTGTACAGGGTCCTGAACGATTCCTTATTAAGATGTCGGAATGCTGTTCTGAGGTTTGCTAGGCGCCCATATGCTGCAGTAGTTATTTGGTTGATGTGCGCTTCAGGAGATGTACCTGGTGTTATACTCACCCCAAGATCTTTTTCCTTGAGTGAGGTTTGTAGTCTCTGGCCCCCTAGACTGTACTCAGTCTGCGGTCTTCTTTGCCCTTCCCCAATCTTCATGACTTTGCACTTGGTGGGATTGAACTCCAGGAGCCAATTGCTGGACCAGGTCTGCAGCATGTCCAGATCCCTTTGTAGTTCTGCCTGGTCTTCGATCGAGTGAATTCTTCTCATCAACTTCACGTCATCTGCAAACAGGGACACCTCAGAGTCTATTCCTTCCGTCATGTCGTTCACAAATACCAGAAACAGCACTGGTCCTAGGACTGACCCCTGTGGGACCCCGCTGGTCACTGGTGCCAACTCTGACACCTCGCCACGTACCATGACTCGCTGCTGCCTTCCTGACAAGTATTCCCTGATCCATTGTAGTGCCTTACCTGTTATCCCTGCTTGGTCCTCCAGTTTTTGCACCAATCTCTTGTGTGGAACTGTGTCAAACGCCTTCTTGCAGTCCAAGAATATGCAATCCACCCACCCCTCTCTCTCTTGTCTTACTGCTGTCACCATGTCATAAAACTCCAGTAGGTTTGTGACACAGGATTTCACGTCCCTGAAACCATGTTTGCTGCTGTTGATGAGATCATTCCTTTCTAGGTGTTCCACCACTCTTCTCATGATAATCTTCTCCATGATTTTGCATACTATACATGTCAGTAACACTGGTCTGTAGTTTAATGCTTTATGTCTGTCTCCTTTTTTAAAGATTGGGACTGCATCTGCTGTCTTCCATGCCTCAGGCAATCTCCCTGTTTCGATAGATGTATTGAATATTGTTGTTAGGGGTACACATAGCGCCTCTGCTCCCTCTCTCAATACCCATGGGGAGAAGTTATCTGGCCCCATTGCCTTTGAGGTATCTAGCTCACTCAGAAGCCTCTTCACTTCTTCCTCGGTTGTGTGCACTGTGTCCAGCACATTGTGGTGTGCCCCACCTCTCTGTCTTTCTGGAGCCCCTTCTGTCTGCTCTGTGAACACTTCTTTGAACCTCTTGTTGAGTTCCTCACATACTTCACGGTCATTTCTTGTTGTCTCTCCTCCTTCCTTCCTTAGCCTGCTTACCTGGTCCTTGACTGTTGTTTTCCTCCTGATGTGGTTGTACAACAGATTCGGGTCAGATTTGTCTTTCGCTGCTATGTCATTTTCATATTGTCTTTGGGCCTCCCTTCTTATCATCTGTGCATATTCGTTTCTGGCTCTACGAGTGCTCTCCTTATTCTCCTGGGTCCTTTGCCTTCTATATTTCTTCCATTCCCTAGCACACTTGGTTTTTTGCCTCCCTGCACCTTTGGGTGATCCATGGGCTCATCCTGGCTTTTTCATTATTCCTGTTACCCTTGGGTACAAACCTCTCCTCAGCCTCCTTGCATTTTGTTGCTACATATTCCATCATCTCATTAACTGGCTTCCCTGCCCTGTGTGAGTGTGTGTGTGTGTGTGTGTGTGTGTGTGTGTGTGTGTGTGTGTGTGTGTGTGTGTGTGTGTGTGTGTATGTGTGTGTGTGTGTGTGTGTGTGTGTGTGTGTGTGTGGTGTGTGTGCGTGTGTGTGTGTGTGTCTGTGTGAGTACGTGTGTGTGTGTGTGTGTGTGTGTGTGTGTGTGTGTGTGTGTGTGTGTGTGTGTGTGTGTGTGTGTGCGTGTGTGTGTGTGTGTGTGTGTGTGTGTGCGTGTGTGTGTGTGTGTGCGCTTGAGTTTGTGTGTGTGTGTGTTTATGTGTGTGTGTGTGTGTGTGTGTGTGTGTGCTGTGTGTGTGTGTGTGTGTGTGTGTGTGTGTGTGTGTGTGTGTGTGTGTGTGCTCACCTAATTGTGCTTGCAGGGGTCGAGGCTGAGCTCCTGGCCCCGCCTCTTTACTGATCGCTACTAGGTCCTATCTCTCTCTCTCTGCTCCCCGAGCTTTATCGTACCTCTTCTTAAAGCTATGTATGGTTTCTGCCTCCATTACATCACTTGCCAGACTATTCCACTTCCTGACAGTTCTATGATTGAAGAAATACATCCTAACATCCCTTTGACTCGTCTGAGTCTTCATGTTCCAATTGTGACCCCTTGTTTCCATCTTATCTATTCCACGCAGTATTTTTTAAGTCGTTGTCATGTCTCCCCTAACCATCCTGTCCTCCAGTGTCGTCTGACCGATTTCCCTTAACCTTTCTTCGTAGGACATTCCCCTTAGGACCGGAACTACCCTTCTTGCAAACCTTTGCACTTATTCTAATTTCTTGACGTGGTTAACCAGGTGTGGGTTCCAAACTGGTGCTGCATACTCCAGTATGGGGCTGATGTACACAGTGAACAGTGTCTTGAACGATTCCTTACCAAGGTATCGGAACGCTATTCTCAGGTTTGCCAGGTGCCCATATGCTGGAGCAGTTATCTATTTGATGTCTGCGTCCAGAGACGTGCTTGGTGTTATGCTCACCCCAAGATCTTTCTCCTTGAGTGAGGTTTGCAGTATTTGTCCTCCTAGCCTATACTGTGTCTGCGGTCTTCTTTGCCCTTTCCCAATCTTCATGACTTCACATTTGACGGGGTTGAATTCGAGAAGCCAGTTGCTGGACCAGGTGTCCAGCCTGTTCAGGTCACTTTGTAGTCCTGTCTGATCCTCATCTGATTTAATTCTCCTTATTAACTTCACATCATCTGCGAACAGGGACACATCTGAGTCTATCCCTTCTATCATGTCATTCACATTTACCAAAAAGAGCACATGTCCTAGGTCTGACCCTTTTGGGACCCTGCTTGTCACAGGCCCCCACTGTGATACCTCATCATGTACCATGACTCGTTGTTGCCTCCCTGTCAGGTATTCCCTGATCCATTGTAGTGCCCTTACTGTTATACACACCTGATACTCCAGCTTCTGCACTAATCTCACATGAGGAACTGTGTCGAAGGCCTTCGTGCAGTCTAGGAAAATGCAATCAACCCACCCCTCTCTCTCATGACTTACTTTTGTTACTTTGTCATAAAACTCCAGAAGGTTTGTGACACAGGATTTTCCTTCCACGAATCCGTGCTGGTTGTCCTGCTCCGTTCGAGGTGCTCCACGACTCTCCTCCTGATAATCTTCGCCATTAGTTTGAATACTATACACGTCAGTGACACTGGTCTATAGGTTAGTGCCTCGTTTCTGTCTCCTTTCTTAAAAATGGGGACTACATTTGCCATTTTCCAAGCCTCAGGTAGTTGCCCGGTTTCAAGGGATGTGTTGAAGGTTGTGGGTAGTGGCACACACAGGGTTTCTGCCCCCTCTCTAAGGACCCACCGGGAGATGTTGTCTGGTCCCATTGCCTTTGAGGTATCAAGGACATGTACCAGCTTCTGCACCTCCTCCTCAGTTGTGTGTATGTCATCCAACACTTGTTGGTATATTCCCTGTTGATGTCTCCCTCTGTGCTGTCATCCTAAAGACTTTCCTATCTCTACTGTAAATACTTCCTTTAAATCTCGTGTTGAGCTCCTTGTATACCTCTTGATCGTTTCTTGTGAGTTCCCCACCTTCTGTTGTCAGCCTGATCACCTGGTCTTTTTTATCTTCCTCCTAATGTGGCTAAGCAGCAGTTTCGGGTCAGACTTGACTTTCGATGCTAAGTTGTTTTCATACTGTCGCTGGGCCTCCCTCCTTATCTGTGCATACTCGAATCTGGCTCTTCGACTAATCTCCTTATTTTCCTGGGTCCTTTGCATACTGTATTTTTTCCATTCGCTAGTGTACTTAGTTTTTGCCTCCCTAAACTTTCGTGTGCAGGGATGGGCTCGTTCTGGTCTTCCCATTATTTCTGTTGCCTTTGGGAACAAACCTTTCCTCTGCCTCCTTGCATTTTGTTGTTATATATTCCATCTTCTCGTTTACTGACTTTCCTACCAATTCTCTGTCTCACTGAACCTCCTGCAGGAAGTTCCTCAAACCTGTGTAGTCCCCTCTTTTATAGTCTGGCTTTTCCCATTCAGTTTTTGTTACCCTCTCCACTTGTAATTCTACTATATATTCAAAGCACAGAGCCAGGTGATCACTAACTCCTAGGGACCTCTCATATGTGATGTCCTCAATATTTGAACTGCTCAGGGTGAACACGAGGTTCAGTCTTGCTGATTCGTCCTTCCCTCTCACTCTGGCAGTGCATATTGGTGCATGAAGTTTTCCAGTACCACATCCATCATCTTGGCTCTCCATGTTTCGGGACCCCTGTGTGGCTCCAGGTTTTCCCAGTTAATCTCCCTGTGGTTTAAATCGCCCATGACCGATAACTTTGCTCTTCTCGAATGATCTTGCCACCTCAACCAGTGTGTCCACCATTGCTCTGTTGCTCTCTTCATATTCCTCTTATGGCCTCCTGCGGTGGATTATATATCACTGCAATGACTACCTTGTGTTCCCCAGACTGAAGTGTACTACTATGTAATCCCTTTCTCCATTCTCGTCCATGCCTTCCATTTCCTCAAATCTCCATCAGTTTTTTACCAGTAGTGCAACCCCTCCTCCTTCTCTGCTCTTTCTGTCTTTCCTCAGGATCTGATATCCTGGTGGGAAGACTGCATCTGTTATTGTCTAAGTGAGTTTTGTTTCTGTGACTGCTATGATGTCTGGGGACTTCTCATTGATTCTTTCATGCCACTCCTCGTATATATTTGTTATTCCATCCGTGTTCGTGTACCAAACCTTCAACTTCTTTTCTAAAACTGTGGTCTTGGGAGGATATTGGGGTTGAGGAGCAGGAGCTCTGGCATGGGCCTATGGAGGATTGTGGTGGGTGTGGAAATGGGGGCAGAGTGCCCATAGGGGGTTGCTGTAAGGGTGAGGTTTGTGGTGTGGAGGGTGGGGACAGAGGGATCAGTGTGTAAATGTTAGTTTAGATTGTTCAGTTGCCTTGGGGTTGTCATGGTTGGAGTCCTTCTGCAGGTGTTTCTGGAGGGTGTGTTTGCCCTTCCACCTGGGTCTGGGTTCTTCTGCTTATCTTTGTCATTTCCTCTCATTCCTGCTTTCATCTTTGGACTCTCTTTCAGTAACATCCTATCCTCTGCTGTTCTGTCTCAATCGAGGTACACTCTCTGGTACTCTAGGTTTGTCTCTCAGTTACGCTTTCTCATGTAGGATCATGGTTCGAGTTGATTCTGCCTGAAAAACTACTTTAAGAGACCGTTTCCTTCCCATTGCATATCACCCAGTTCTCCGAAAATTTGTCACCTGTGTCATGTCGCCCTCACCTATTGCTTTAATGACACCTTCAGTTACTTTTTTCTCCTCCTGTTTTCTTTCATCATAGGTTTCCCCTTCGACTTCCTGGAGCATGTAGACAAACACTGACCTCTCCCTTTTGTGCTCCCACTGTGTCTCTCCCATTGCATCCTCTGAGGTGTTTTGGTTCCTTCCATTAGAGCATTCCTTCCTTCAATCCCTTCCCTGGCTGAGTCCCCTATGCTCAGTGGTCTGTCTTTCCTGCTCAGCTGTTCCTGGCCCCTGCAGGTGTCTGTTAAGAGTCTCTGCATACATCATAGCTCCTTCATTGCCTTCAAACCTCTCATTTGTTCCTAGTGTGCTCCTCATTTTGTCTTGGCCCCACGTGGGTCTGATAGGGCCTTTGCATACAGTATAGCTTCTTTGCTCCCTCCAGTCCCCTTGTCTGTGCCTGATGAAGAAGTTCCTGAAGTAATATCTGTACTGACATTTTTCCCTTTAAGCTGTTTCAGGTTTCACAGTTCCTCTTCTAAGCACTGTATCTTAGCTTCTGCTGCTATGGCTTGTTGCTTCCACTTCCTGCTCTCTTCAGCTAACTTCTCCTCAATTTTCTAGCTCCCTTCCCCAGTCTTCCTCCCTTTTTTTGAGCTCTGCCTCCCAGTCTTACCTCCCAGGTTCATCCATGAGGGTGTGTATGTGTATGTGTGTGTGTGTTTGTGTGTGTGTGCGCGCGTGTGTGTGTGTGTGTGTGTGTGTGTGTGTGTGTGTGTGTGTGTGTGTGTGTGTGTGTGTGTGTGTGTGTGTGTGTGTGTGTGTTTGTGTGTGTGTGTGTGTTTGGATGTGTGTACATGTGTGTGTGTGTGTGTGTGTGTGTGTGTGTGTATGTGTGTGTGTGTGTGTTTGTCTGTGTGTGCGTGTGTGTGTGTGTGTGTGTGTGTGTGTGTGTGTGTGTGTGTGTGTGTGTGTGTGTGTGTGTGTGTGTGTGTGTGTGTGTTTGGGTGTGTGTGCATGTGGGTGTGAGTGTATGTGTATGCATGGCTGTGGGTGTGTGAACTGAGCTATTTATGATTGTAGGGGTTGATTCACAGCTCCTGACCCTGTGTATGTGTGTGAGAGAGTTAATATTATGTATGTATATATATGTATATATATATATATATATATATATATATATATATATATATATATATATATATATATATATATATATATATATATATATATATATATATATATATATATATATACATATTTCAATAATGCAAAGCAAACTTGTAGGTCAGGGCAGCCAACCTACGGCGCATGCGGCAAAAGTAGCGCATTGCATGATTAGAAGTGGTGCATTGCACCCCAGTGATAATAATAAAAGAGCAAGCTTGCTCATACAATTGTTAGGTTTGGAATATTGTGATCTGATCCTGCATTGTGAGGTTCGCTAGCTCTCTGCAGGACGGGTTCTCAGTAGGTTTTGGAATCTGAAAAATGGTGTTCATACGACATGCTGAATAGGTAAAACTGGCCAGTTAGCAAGAACTCATATAAGATTAAGTCCTTTCTAAAAATTTCTCTTATACGTTTAAAGACTTCTGGTGCAAACTGTGGGACCCATAGACTCGTAGAAGTGGATAAAAAGGCTTCAAGGAAGAGTATTTCGATTTCTTCCTGAAGCCATTTGAATATTCCACTTCCCCTACCACCCCATCTTTTCATTCTTTTTCACCAATAGGTATATTTTATTACATAATATGGTACAAAAAAAGTAAGAGATACATTGTTGATATAAAGAATGGAAAAAACAGTACATTAGGTGTACATGAGATACACGTCTAGTATATATTGTTACTTATTTGTCACTGAATATAATGCGAAAATCTCATTCAGTTCCTCAGAGCTGGGGCGCGTGCCCAAGATACAGCAGGTATTGTCCCTCTGAGCAGCAGTGCTGAGTCGCTGAAACAGAAAACTAGGATTCCTAGTTACCCTGATGAGTCTTTTGCATTCTTTCCCCATGAGCCAGGGGTCTCCGAGCCTATGGGAACAAACATATAATGATGGGCAAGTTTTCTGTATTTTCTAGACTTTTGATACCCCTTGAAGCTGGCAACTGCTCCTCTTTCCTCCCTGGTGTATTGGAGATAGGTATCAGACAATGTAGATGCACATGTGTAGTCCCACACCACCTGCTTACCGTCTGTCCAGGCTTGAAGGGTGATACCATCTTGACGCATTTGGCTGCATTCAGATCTGCATAGTTGGGTAGCTCTCTTATTGCTGGGCATCCGGCTGTTGTGAGGCTCCTCTTGATAATGTTATTAATCACTTCATGTCTTGCAATCTTTTTTTCGAATTTACAGTAAACAAAACCATCGAACCAGAATCGGTCTGCTACTTCTCTGCCACAAATACACCTGTGTTCGGCGAGAAGAAGGACAGCACAGTCTAAGGGTAACACCAATGTGGATGGTCTACGAGGCGTGTGCTAAGCCTGAAGTTTGGAACAGCTAACTGAAAGTACCCTCCTTGTGAAGCTCTCACTGTCAGGAGGCAGGCTTTATCTTTACCCTACTCACTCTGAAGCATTGTTGAAGTTATGTTCTCCACTATTGGGCCATCCCAGTGTGACTATTTGTAGTTGTTGGGGGGGTGCAGGTCTAGTTTCAGAACCCGTTAGATTATCTCAGATCATGACTCAATCAACGAACTTTTGGTCCTTGACTCCAGAGTTGTCTTTAAGATGTTCAAGGAGTATCGCTGCTACAAGTCCACTGGACCCAATGCATGGAGACAGGCAAGTAGGTAGCACAATCTGTGATGACTTGCGGACACCAGTGCTTCGTAGTCTGACTGGAAGTGTAGTTTAGTCCCACTGCCCATCTTCTAGAGTAAGGTTAGGTACTTTCACAAAAAATCTCTCTCAGGATACTGTCATATTCGTGCAGCATAGTGTTATCATATGAAGGTGCACATCTTAGAAAATATGTTAACAAGGGAAGACACCCATGATGCCTTGTACCTTTTCACTTTGTGAAAAGGTACAAGGCATCATGGGTGTCATGATTGCCTTTATGTTGTTCCATTCCCCTTAACTCCTCCAGTTTCTTCCTGAGAATTGTGTCAATGGCATCTGTTCTCAGAGGTGCTCCAAGCAAGACGCTATTTGTGGGGACAATAACTGATGCTCCTGGTAGTTATGATCTCACTGCATCTATCACTTGCTGATTGACTGAGATGATTTCACATTTTGATGCATTCAGGATGAGGCCCATTTACTGTCCTCGTGTCATCACCTGTGTAAGATCATCGAGAAGGGACTCCTTTGTACCTGCTAGTGTGCCATCATCTAGCAACCAGATGTTTAGCTCAATGGACAGTATGACTGTGATTTCCCTAACTGCTATACAAAAGAGAAATGGTGCGAGGGGATCCCCTTGCTGGACACCCTCTGATGATGTGGTTTCATGCTCTCCAAACAGGAGCATTGATTCCTTGCTATATCCATCTGAAACAAAAGGGAAGAGACCATGGAAATGTTTTTGAACAGCTGCTAATACTGTATCTCTTTTCAGGAGATTAAATGCATTCTTGAAATCTAATTTTACCACTGCATTATCCTCAGACAGGTTATTGATATACTCTCTTGTTGCATGAACCGCTGCTTCACTTCCTTGAGAGACCCCAAAGCCAAGCTTGTTTGGTTGAAGCATCATGGCTGCCTCTGCACAAATACTTTGGACAGCAGCTTTGGAAACGAGGCGGCGGCAAAAAGTGTTGCCCACTGCAATAGGCCTAATTCCTCCATCCTTCTTTTTAAGGGCACAAAGTGATGCACGAAATCGAAAGGTTTAATTTCATCAGGAATCAAACCAGCCAAGGAATTGTTGACGAACCTTGTGATCTCTGGAAGCAGTGTCTCTGAAATCTCACCGATAACTGGAGTAACCATTTCCTTTAGATGCTGTGGCATTATTTCAGTGTAGCCCCCAGCAGAGCCAGATGGGATGACATTATTGCTTTGTAAATGTTTGAGTCTTGCACAATCAATGGTTCCAGAGCGGGGACAGCGGTGTTGTAATTGTTGGTGCCCCTGGTTTTCCTGGCTGGGTACTTTCCTGTAAGTACTTCAGCAATGTCCACATCCCTAGGGGAAACTGTATCTTCGCTGGTGATAATCCTGAATGCCCCTACTGTGTTGCCCTCTTCAATTTTCTTGCTCACCTGGACACTGATTTTCTCACTGTCAGTGGAGTGAGTGGGGGTTCTGCCTCTCCCGTTTTTGTATTGATGGTGAACACGATTGTGGTTATCAGCTCTAGTAAAGTCTCTTAAGGATTTAATGATTATTCAAGCTTACGTCTTTCCCTTTCTTTACGGAACAGCTAAGCAGACATTAAAGATATATTTTTTCATTTATGCTAATATAAAAATTAATAATTATCTACGAAAAGGGCCTTAGAAAACTTACCTAACCTTATTATAACAAGCGCAATTTAATTTAGCCCAATCCAACTAAATATATTTTAGATAAGTTTACCGTAATATAATAATAAACAAACACAATGAAATATGTTTTTTTTCATTAAGTTCAGAATGATTTTTGCAGCATTATTGCATACGCAAACTTTCGCTTGCCTTATTCGGCAAGAAGAGCGTTGCTACTTAAGCCCAAAAATCCAAGTTTTACCAATTCAGCACTTTATATATATATATATATATATATATATTATATATTTATATATATATATATATATATATATATATATATATATATATTTATAAATATATATATATATATATATATACATAATATATTATATAAAATATAATAATATATATATATAATATATATATATATATATATATATATATATTAAAATATTTTATATAAAATATATGATGCCCTAATCCACTGAACCATACGATCCTTAAGAGTAGAGCATCCAGCGGCACCGAATGTTGTACTCGCTACCCAAGGACACACGATGGTGGGGAAATGACTCTAGGCTAATTTCAATTATAGTTCCTGTTTGGTGTACTAGATCAACGAGCGTATTTATATTATTGTGACCAAGAACGAGTGGTATTGATCAATAACAACACCGCACTAGCCAAGGACTCCAGTGGTCCAGTGGATTAGGGCGTCATGTGTTTTCGCCCACCATGAGGTAAACCAAAGCAGCATGGGTTCGAGTCCTTGGCTAGTGCAGTGTTGTTATTGATCAATACCACTCGTTCGTGGTCACAATAATATATATATATATATATATATATATATATATATATATATATATATATCGCTCCCTATTTAAATTTCTTCTTGCTTATAATAGCTTCATATCATTAATTAAATCAGTAAACATAATTAGACACGTGCACGCCGCCACCAGATTGAAAATAATTCTGTCCAAATATTTCCCACCATTCAGAACCAAATTGTAAAATCTCATTTTTGTTTAACCATAAAACAAAATTCGCACACATTGGACCCCACGTCATATATTATGATCTTTTTTTTATGCACTGTGGAAAAAAAGACGCAGAAGAAAACACCTGGGTTATTTCGTTCCATCCCACACACATCTTCAGAGGAAGTAGAATGAGGAAGAGCTAAGATAAACTTGGCTGTGCAGGCGGCGAGGATGAGGAAATCTCTGCTCCTGGACTCTTCTCGTGGGAGGCAGGTGTGACTTGATGCTTGATGGAGCTCTCTTGATCCAAACAAGTGGCACCACTCCTTATTATTTCCCCTGGGATTAAGTTGATATTTCTCCCATTCCTCCAGACATTATATTACCCCTTATAGATTTAGCCCTTCCTCATTAATAATAATAATAATAATAATAATAATAATAATAATAATAATAATAATAATAATAATAATAATAATAATAACAATAATAATAATAATAAAAAATAATAATAATAATAATAATAATAATAATAATAATAACAATAATAATAGCAATAATAATAATAATAATAATAATAATAATAATAATAATAATAATAATAATAATAATAGCAATAAAAACAAAAATAACAACAACATTAATAATAGCAATAAAAGCAAGAACAACAATAATAACAATAATAATAGCAATAAAAACAAAAACAGCAACAATATTAATAATATTAATAATATTTATAATAATCTTAATAATAATTATCATGGGGAAGTAGGTGAGGATTTTTCTCTGTAAGCCATGCTGGTTAAAGGCAACTAAAATGCCAGAAGCATGGGGCTAGTAACCCCTTCTCTTGTATACTGAAAAAGATAATTTTAAAACTGGAGTGCCTGAATGTGCATGGATGCAGCACAGATGATTAGAAAAAGTTGTCTGTGAATGTCATGAATAAAAATAACCTGGATATCCTGGCTCTAAGCGAGACAAAGCTGAAGGGTGGTAGGAGAGTTTAAGTGGGAAAAATAAATGGGATTAGGTCTGATGTCTCAGAGAATTAGAGTTAAGGAAGGAGTAGTGGTAATGTTGAATGATCAGTTATTGGAGGATATGAAGGAATATAATGGATAAATTCAAGGATTATGTGGCTTAAAATAAGGGGTGAATACATAAAGTGGGTTATGTTTAGTGTTTATGTACCTGGGTAAGAGAGAGAGAGAGAGAGAGAGAGAGAGAGAGAGAGAGAGAGAGAGAGAGAGAGAGAGAGAGAGAAGAGAGAGAGGAGGGGGGAGGAAGACAGACAGACAGATTACGGGAAACGTTAAGCGAGTGTTTAATGAAAGTAATTGTTATGGAGGAACTAAATATTAAAGTGGGAGGAGAAACTGATATAGAGAGCGTAGTAGGTAAGTTTTGGGTGCCAGAGGTATATGATAACGAGGGGCTTTTACTTGAACTTTGTATATAAAGAGGTTTGGTAATAGGTAAGATATATATATTTTAAGAAAAAGAGGTTAAATAAGCACACGAGATATATAAGGCTTAATGACAGCAGTTTGTTGATCAATATATTCGTAGACAAAAAGGTTGATAGGTAAATTTGTGGATGTGAATATTTTTAGAGGGGGCAATAGATGTTTGAGATCACTAGTTGTAAGAGGTAGATGGGATACAAATAGAGTGTCATCAGTGAATAAGAGAGAAGTGAAAATATATAAATTAAAGGAGGAAGAAGTTAAGGTAAGATATAAACAACAGTTGGGTGAAAGATGGTCTAGTGAGATTATAGGTAATGAGGAGGAGAGGTCAAAGAGATACGAAGTGGATTTGAGAATGCAGAGTTAAAGTGTGCAGCAGAAGTTTGTGGATATATGAGGGTGGGTGCTGAGGGAAGTGGAGTGATTGGTGGAATAATGAGGTGAAGATAATTGTAAGGGAGAAAAAGTTAGCATGCGAAAAGTTTTTACAAGGATATAAGGAGGATGGAGTACATAGAAAGTAAAAAAAATGAGGCTAAGGGAATGCAAAATGAGATCAAATGAAAGAGAGAGGTAGTTTTGTCAAAAGTTTTGTTGAGAGCATGAAACACTTATTCAGTGAGGAGGAGGTTGGAGGTAGTGGAGATGTTGTGTCTGAGGGCAATATGTGGTGTGAATATTATGTAGAGAATTCGCAGTTAGGAGATTAGATGGTGTGGGATTACTAAAAATAGCTAGAGAGACGGAGCAAAATAAGATACTTGGAGGGTGTATAAATCTATAATGGAGGGAAGGCGGAGTAGGCGTCGTCACATGAAAGGTTGAAGGGAGGGGGTAAAGGAGGCTTCGTGTGCGATGGTGTGTTAGACAGGAGTTAGTGGAGATAGTGGCTTTTATGACTTGACGTACTGTTAGAGCGTGAGTACCTGCTTACCTACCTGGAGTATACCTGGAGGGTATTCCGGGGATCAACGCCCCCGCGGCCCGGCCCACAACTAGGCCTTCCGGTGGATCAGGGCCTGATCAACCAGGTTGCTACTGCAGTTCAACATATGAAATACAGCCCGGCTGATCCGGCACCGACTTTAAGTATCTGTCCAGCTCGCTCTTGAAGGCAGCCAAAAGCTTATTGGTAATTCCCCTTATGGCTGGTGGGAGGCTGTTGAACAGTCTTGGACCCCGGACACTTACTGTGCTTTCTCTTAGTGTACCAATGGCTCCCAAATTTTCACCGGAGGTATTTTTCACTGCCTGCCCAGTCTTTTGCTTTCGTTGGGAGTGATTTCTGTGTGCAGATTAGGGACCATTCCTTCTAGCATTTTCCAAGTGTAGATTATGATTATTCTCTCGTCTGGTTCCAGCGGTACAAGCGTCTTCCCCGTTCCCGTATTTAAGGTGCTTGACAAAAATTACATATGCGTAGAGGTTTCTGTACATTCTTAGTCCCCAATTCCCCTGCTTTGACTGGAATTTTAATATACAGCCGTTTTCCCAGCCTGGGGAAAACAAGTTATTTAAAAAGTAATCTTTGGTTGGGCCCATTTCTTGTTTTGAATTTTTCCGTTATCCATCAAAAAAATTTTCTTCACGGTTATGATGTGGACTGTTGTGACTTAAAAGTGAGATCCTAAACTTTACCACTCCCAGGCCCCTCACTTACTTTTCCACTCATTGTATGATTAGATTTTGTGTATACTTTTGGCCCTGAAGGGGTCACAATGTGAAAAATGTATATTCCCTGTTCTTAATTTTATATTGTTTATATTTGCGATTTTAGCAAAATTGTAAATTATTGCTTTTTATTATTATTTAAATTAGTTTTATTATTAGGTGGATTAACATTTTTTTTTATTCAGTCTTAGTTCGAGTTTTAAATAGTGCGGCTTGTCTAAAACCCTTTCGTCATTGCACACCATTTCTCTGTGTTGTGGGCACAGCGACCACGGAGAGTCACTTTATGTGGGGGGGGGGGTGATCACACTCACCGGAGTAGTCTAGCTGGGGTGCCGAGCCTCTTGTTGTTTTCGTTCTTCTAACAAGACGCCCCACCCGTCTCCCCTTTTGGGTCCCCTTTTTGGAAGATGTCTTGTCGCTTCTTGTTGATGGTTTTGGTAACTCTGTTTACAGAACATAGTCTAGATTAGTGATTTTCGCATTGTAGAGGTTTGTGTGCATGACACTTGGAAACCCGGTCCTGAGCTGTAGCGTTGACCTAAATTGTCTGGTATCTGTGCACTGTCGCAGCGGGGATTTTCCCAAAGCTGAACTTTGATTCGTAGTATGGGAGTTTTGTGATTTTGTGGAGGCTGAGATGGTCCCTACTTAGTGTCGTTATTTATCTCTTTGTTCCCGATTTGTGTCGGTTGCCAAAGTCGCTTTATTGTTCAAGCCCAAACTGTTCCCATTTGCCAGGTTGGCAAGAAATTGTTTATGTGGGACTTTTAGTCAGTCATGGTTAATCTAGTCGAGTTTGAACTAGCAAACTATTAGAGCACTTACAAAAAATACCACAAACTTACTTGTATATATTTGTATTATGTTATTAAATGTTAACAATGTACCAGACGGTACTTAAAAGCCATAAAGATGTGATATTTGCCCTCAGCACAATACTACTGTACACCAGAGAAGTGTAGCAACTTGTATCCTATATTATATTCAATTGATTACTATAATTTACTTTGATAATATACGCCTAGACATCTTAATTGTTAATAAACTTATTAAATTTTAATTTCTTTAGTTAGTAGCCTACCAGTTGTAATCCTGAAGCACTACTGAATCTTACTAAATTCTAATGGATAATTTGACCAGGATACTGACTACTTGTTACAAAAACCTAGTAACAGGCTGGATGCTAGAAGGGCAGACCTTTCTAGTATTCACTGGAGATTTCTATCATTATTAGAAATCGCGTTTTTTTGTAACATATACTCAGTTCTAATTATTATCTCCTCCAGTTTTCCATAACGGAGTAGTTGGGCAGTAACATATAGGAGGGGTTCAGGGAAATTGGTTAGGCAGACTTGAGTCCTGCAGGAGGGAAGTAGAGTGCCTTCACTCTGAAGGAGGGGCGGGGATATAACTGTTTCGATGCTCATCTGGGCTATGGTTTCGGCTCGCCTCTGGCAAGATAGTGATGGAGTGAGTGACGGTGAAAGTGTTTCCTCTTTTCAGATCACCGTACTTCAGTGGAAGACGGTTAGTTTGATTAAAAAAATAATAATACTAAGAAGAAGAAGAATGAAACTAACAACAACAATAAAAACAACAACAATAATAATAATAATAATAATAATATAAATAATAATAATAATAATAATAATAATAAATAAAAATGTAATAATGATAATAATAATAATAATAATAATAATAATAATAATAATAATAATAATAATAAAATAATAATAATAATGAAACCAACAACAATAATAATAATAAAATTATAATAAATATACTTCTGCTATAACTACTACTACTACTACTACTACTACTACTACTACTACTAACTAACTAATAATAATAATAATAATATAATAATAATAATAATAATAATAATAATAATAATAATAAAAAATAATAATCTAATAACAGTTAAACTAACAATAAAGAATAAGAATTAAACAACAACAACAATAATAATAATAATAATAATAATAATAATAATAATAATAATAATAATAATAATAATAAATAATAATAATAATAATAATCTAATAATTAAGCTAACAGTAAAGAATAATTAAACAACAACAATAACAACAACAACAACAACAACAACAACAACAACAACAACAATAATAATAATAATAATAATAATAATATAATAATAATAATAATAATAATAATAATAATAACAGAACAACTGTGGTAGCAAGACGGCCCACCACTGGCACCAGTTCGTCCACTGGCACCAGTTCGTCCACTGGCACCAGTTCGTCCACTGGCACCAGTTCGTCCACTGGCACCAGTTCCTCCAATGGCACCAGTTCCTCCCCAGTCTGAATTTTCCATTGCGCTGGCTCGTTATCAGTAGTTGTTCGTTATCTGAGTTTTTCGTCGCGTTGTTTCGTTATCTGTGATGAAATCTCGCAGCTACGACACAATTTCTTGCATCGTCTTCATTTTCCCGTAAATCTGTTTTTAGATATCTCGATGTAGTCAGTTTTTTTTTACTCTGTTTTCACCTGTTTTTAATTACGTCTCTTTTCAGTCGAGCTGCATAATTTTCTTCTTCTCCTTCTTCTTCTTCTTCTTCTTCTTCTTCTTCTTCTTCTCCTTCTTCTTCTTCTTCTTCTCTCCTTCTTCTTCTTCTTCTTCTCTTCTTCTTCTTCTTCTTCTTCTTCTTCTTCTTCTTCTCCTTCTTCTTCTTCTTCTTCTCCTTCTTCTTCTCTTCTTCTTCTTCTTCTTCTTCTTCTTCTTCTTCTTCTTCTTCTTCTTCTTCTTCTTCTTATTATTATTATTATTATTATTATTATTATTATATTATTATTATTATTATTATTATTATTATTATTATTGTTATTATTATTATCATTATTATTATTATTATTATTATTATTATTATTATTATTATTATTATTATTATTATTATTATTATTGTTATTATTGTTATTATTTTATTATTATTATTATTATTATTATTATTATTGTTTTTTAAATTATTATTATTATTATTATTATTATTATATTATTATTATTGTTTTATTATTATTTTATATTATTATTATTATTATTATTATTATTATTATTATTATTATTATTATTATTATTATTATTATTATTTATTATTATTATTATTATTGTTATTATTATTATCATTATTATTTTTAAATTAATTATTATTATTATTATTATTATTATTATTATTATTATTATTATTATTATTATTATTATTATTGTTATTTTTAGTATTATTATTATTATTATTATTATTATTATTATTGTTGTTATTATTATTTTTATTATTATTATTATTATTATTATTATTATTATTATTATTATTATTATTATTATTATTATTATTATTATTATTATTATTATTATTACTATTAATTATTATTCCTGTAGTTATTTTTATTAATCACGGTGATGTCGTTCTTGTAAGTGTTCTTTCTCCTCCTTAGCTCGACCTTTAGTTCCTCTAACGAATCATTAACTTTTTCCCACTCCCGTCACTAGGAATTTTGCATTGAAAGATCCAAGTATCACACAAGTCCAGGTGGACGAAAACAATCATTGTTAGAACCGTATTCTCCCCAGTATGAACCGTATTCTCCCCAGTATGAACCGTATTCTCCCCAGTATGAACCATATTCTCCCCAGTATGAACCGTATTCTCCCCAGTATGAACCGTATTCTCCCCAGTATGAACCGTATTCTCCCCAGTATGAACCGTATTCTCCCCAGTATGAACGAATTCTCTGCCATACTCATCCTAAGAACGTGTACCCACCTATTTATGTTAACTTATTTGTGGTTACAGTGAGACGAGTCGAACCTTAGTTCCTGGTCTCTTCTCTTTCGTTTATGTGTGTACTCAGGTAGTTATGGTTGCAGGGGTCGATTTATAGCTCCTGGCCCCGCCTCTACCTGGGTCACTACTAGGTCACTCTTCGTGCTCTAAGAGCTTTATCATACCTCTTCTTAAAGCTATGTATGGATCCTACCACCACTACATCACTTCCCAAACTGTTCCACTTCCTGACAAATCTGTGACTGAAGAAATACTTCCTAACATCCCTGTGATTCATCTGAGTCTTCAGCTTCCAACTGTGACCCCTTGTTGCTGTGTCCCATCTCTGGAACATCATGTCTCTGTCCTCCTTGTCGATTCCTTTCAGTATTTTATAAGTCGTTATCATATCCCCTCTATTTCTCCTGTCCTCCAGTGTCATCAGGCCAATTTCCTCCTCTCCTCGTAGGGCATGCCCCTTTGCTCAGAGACTAGTCTTGTTGCAAACCTTTGCATTTTCTCTAGTTTCCTTAAGTGCTTGGCTAAATGTGGGTTCCAAACTGGTGTTGCATACTCCAAAATGGGGCTAACGTACACAGTGTACAGGGTCTTGAACGATTCCTTATTGAAATGTCGGAATGCTTTTTTCAGGTTTGTCAGGCGCCCATATGCTGCAGCAGATATTGTATTGATATGCTCCTCAAGAGATGTTCCCGGTGTTATACTCACCCCAAGTTCCTTTTCCTTAAGTGAGGTTTATTGTCTCTGGTCACCTAGACTGTACTCCGTCTGCAGCCTTCTTTGCCTTTCCAATCTTCAAGACTTTGCACTTGGGGGGTTGAACTCCAGGAGCCAGTTGCTGGACCAGGCCTGCAGCATGTCCAGATCCCTTTGTAGTTCTGTCTGGTCCTCGTCCGATTGAATTCTTCTCATAAACTTCACGTCATCTGTAAACAGGGACACTTCTGAGTCTATTCCTTAATGTCCTTCACAAATACCAGAAACAGCACCGGTCCTAGGATTGACCCCTGTGGAACCGCGCTGTCATAGGCGTCCACCCTGACACCTCGCCACGTACCATGACTCGCTGTTGTCTTCCTGACAGGTATTCCGTGAACCATTGTAGTGTCTTCCCTGTTATCCCTGTCTGGTCCTCCAGCTTTTGCGCTAATCTGTTGTGTGTGTCAAACGCCTTCTTACAGTCCAAGGAAATGCAATCTACCCACCCTTCTCTCCCTTGTTTTACTACTGTCACCTTGTCATAAAACTCCAATAGGTTTGTAACTCAGGATTTCCAGTCCCTGAAACCGTGCTGGTTGTCGTTGATAAGCTCATTCGTTTCTAGGTGTTCCACCACTCTTCTCTTGGTAATCTTCTCCATAACTGCATACTATACATGTCAATGATATTGATCTATAGTTTAACGCTTCGTGTCAGTGTCCTATTTTAAAATTTTGGACTATGTCTGCTGTCTTCCATACCTTAGGTAGTCACTCAGTTTCAATAGATGTATTGATTGTTGTTAGTGGTACACATAGCGCCTCTGCTCCGTTTCTCAGGACACATGGAGTGATGTTATCCGGCCCCATCGCCTTTGAGGTACCTAGCTCGCTTAGCAGCCTTTTTACATCTTCCTCAGTTGTATGTACTATGCTCAAAAGCTAATGGTGTACCCCACCTCTCCGTCTTTCTGGAGTCCCATCTGTCTCCTCTGTAAACACTTTGAATCTCATGTTGAGCTCCTCATATACTTCCTTTATCAGTCTGATTATCTGGCCCTTTACTGTTGTTTTCTTCCTGATGTGGCTGTACAACAGTTTCGGGTCAGATCTGGCTCTCGCTGCTATGTCATTTTCTTATTGTCATTGGGCCTCCCATCTTACCTGTGCATATTCGTTTCTGGCTCTACGACTGCTCTCCTTATTCTCCTGGGCTCTTTGCCTTCTATACTTTTTCCATTCTCTAGCACACTTGGTTATGGCCTCTCTACACCTCTGGGTGAACCAAGGGCTTAACCTGACCTTCTCGTTATTTCTGTTATCCTTGGGTACAAACCTCTACTCAGCCACTGAGCCCCGGGCAAGAAATTCATCATGCCTCTGTAGTCCCCTCTCTTGTAGTTTGGCTTCATTCGTCCTGCCATTTCTGCTTCCCGCTCTACTTGTAACTACTATATGTTCGAAGCTCAGAACCACGTGGTCACGGGCCCCGAGGGCTCTTTCATATGTGATGTCCTTAATATCTCCACTACTCAAGGTGAATACTAGGTCCAGTCTTGCTGGTTCATCCTCTCATCTCTCTCTGGTAGTGTCCCTGACGTGTTGGTACATGAGATTTTCCAGTACCACCTTCATCATCTTAGCCCTCCACGGTTCTGGGCCCCCATGTGGCTCCAGGTTCTCCAAGTCGATTTCCGTGTGATTGAAGTCACCCACAACCAGCAACATTTCCCTGCACGCATGAGCCCTTCTGGCCACTTTAGTTTGTATATATGTGTGTGTGTGTGTGTGTGTGTGTGTGTGTGTGTGTGTGTGTGTGTGTGTGTGTGTGTGTGTGTGTGTGTGTGAATAAATACCTTAAAAGTGATTTAAATGAGCTGAAAGTCCCTAAACAAACTAATAAACCCATATAACTCTAAGTAGTTGGAAACTTGGTGAAGAAAAACTTTGTCGTTCCCTTAGACAAAATCGGGAGAACGACTCTTACTGACTCCTTCTATAATGAAATTAAATCAATAATTATTAAAAGACACATTCAGGTTTCCCTGATTCCCTTCGTGAATGTTGCTTTGCTCACACTCCAACAGCACGTTAAATCATAAAATTCACTTGCCATGTCTCACTCCTTCCCATCAACTTGGGATGGTCCATATCCCTACTTCCCTCCACAACAGATGTATTGGCACTCCTAGTCATCCTATTTTGCTCCGTACTCTTTACATGTCCAGCCTCCTATTAGCTGCATCGTTTAAAAAGCCTTACTCTACACGCTTATAGCAGCGTATTTAGGTATACTGTAAATGTACTACAACATACTCTTATAAGAACTCTGGTACACTTCTCTTCTTGCCTCCATGGATAAAGTTCTTTTTGTTTAGTTCCTCCATATCCTCCTGATATCCAATCTAATAATGTCTAAATTATTTGCCTCATCACCATATTTTTTCCAGTGTTTACTTCTAATTGTTCTTCACATACCCTCCCAAATTCATCTATCAACCTTTACAGCTTTTCATCATGATTTCCACAAACACTGTCATCGACAAAAAAGGAGCTGTAACAACTCCCACTTTGTATCAGAATTCAACATATTTTAAGCCTACACCTCGCCATGACACACTACCTGGAGGTTACCTGCAGGTTATTCCGGGGATCAACGCCCCCGCAGCCCGGTCCATGACCAGGCCTCTAGCCTTCATTTCTTTTACAATCCCATCTACAAATATGTTAAACAATCATGACGGCATCACACATCCTAAGGCCCGCCATCAGTGGAGAGTAATCCCTATGTCTCCGACATACACTAACCTGTGCTCAACTCTCCAAAAACTCTTTACCGCTTATGTTAACTTACCACCTATTCGATTCATTTGAAGCATCTGTTTTACTGTCTTCCTATCTACCCTATCATATGCCTTTTTTAAATCCAAAAATGCAACAAAAATATTCTTCACATTTTCTTGCCTTATTCGGCAAGAAGAGCGTTGCTACTTAAGCAACGCTCTTCTTACGTTTTTCTTAAATTTTGGCTTAAATAGCA
>NC_069399.1:42030242-42060354 GCF_026875155.1 Cherax quadricarinatus | reverse complement strand
AGATATGCTCGGTTTTATACTCCCCCCCAGATTTTTTTCCTGTGTGTGTGTGTGGTGTGGTGTTACCACCTAATTGTGGTTGCAGGGGGTCGATACGTACTCCTGGTTCCCCCTTTTCACTGGTAGCTACGGGGTTTCTCTCCCCCTTCCATGAGCTTTATCATACCTCGTCTTAAAACTATGTATGGTTCTGCCCCACTACATCACTTGCCAGGCTTTTCCACTTCCTGAAAAACCTTGACGAAGAAATATCCTAACACCCCTTTTGTCTCTCTTTTTCTGCTTCCCAAATTTGTGACCCTTTGTTTTGTGCCCCAAACCCGGGAACATTCTGTCTCTGTCTACTTTATGTGTGTGTGTGTGTGTGTGTGTGTTGTGTGTGTGTGTGTTGTGTGTGTGTGTGTGTGTGTGTGTGGTGTGTTTTTGTGTGTGTGTGTGTGTGGTGTTGTGTTGTGTGTGTGTGTGTACCCCCGATCGTAATGCGGGGCCGATCCCCATTCATGTTCCGGTCTTAAATCTCCTGGCTTCTTGGACTCGGTTATACCTACTCTTAAAAGTGTGTATTCAGTTTGTCTCTTTTCACTTCTTCCCATCACGTTCATATATTTATCATTTGGGGACTGGAAAAGTATTTCCAAATACCCCCAGTGTCTTTGTTACTCTAAAACCTTCCCCTCCATGTGCTCAGTTCAGAAGTCTTTTCCCTATCAGCTCTGTCAAAGCCTTGAGTATATGCGTAATTAGTCTTTTTCAAAAAACAGCCAGGTTCATTTCCCTTTATTCATTTCATAGTTCCCTCAGCTTTGGGATGTCTTATTAAAAACCCTTTAGGGCTTTCTTTTTGTCCCGGGCTTGTCCAGCTTTCCTTAAGATGGGCTACGTTTTTTCACTGGAGAATTCTAAAATATTTTATTAATCTTTTAGGCATTCTGGATCAGCTATGCTGTCTGTAGTACCGATGCGTTTGTTTTATGGCCCCTTGGGGATAATTTGGTGGATGTTCACTAGGATCTTTCTCTCAGCTGTCTTCTCCATCCCAGATTTTCCGACCTTTGCACTTCCCAGGGCAACGCTTTACCACAAGTTTGCCCCATTTTTGTTTTGTCCAGGTTTTTTTAAATCAAAAAAGTAGTTTGCCCATTTTTTTTGTCCAGGATTTTAAACTCAAAAAACCAAATTTTGACCATTTTTAAATTTTGTCCGGTCTCCTGCACCTCTTCACTCTTTATGATTATTTCTGACATTCCTAATGTTTTTTTCCTCATTTTAAGAAGTTCCCCCCTCTCACTGTTCCTTGCTATTGTTTGACTCGCACTTTCCAGCACTCAGCCAGCCATCTCCCATTTCTTCACCTCATTTTTCGTACACCTCGAAAACCTTCGAAATCTTGTCCCTGTCCCCTGGTTTTTTCAAACCCTTTTCCTCTACTATTCTTTTTTTTCCCTTTTCCATTTCTCTTGGAGGGTTATACATAAAACCTTATTTAAACTCACATTATTTTATTTTTATTATTATTTTTTAAATTATTATTTTTATTATTTTTATTATTATTAATTTTTTATTATTTATTTTATTATTTTTAAATTTTTATTATTATTATTATTATTATTAATTATTTTTATTTTTTTATTATTATTATTATTATTATTATTATTTTATTATTAATTATTATTTTTTTTTTTTATTATTATTATTATTATTTTATTATATTATTATTAATTTTTATTATTATTATTATTATTATTTTATTTTTATTTTTTTTATTATTATTAATTATTATTATTTTTATTATTTTTATTATTATTATTATTATTATTATTATTATTATTAATTTATTATTTTTATTTTATTTTTTTTTATTTATTATTATTATTATTATTATTATTATTATTAATTTTATTATTTTTATTATTATTATTATTATTATTTTATTACTATTATTATTATTTTTATTAATTATTTATTATTATTATTATTATTATTATTATTATTTTTTATTAATTACTACTATTATTTTTTTATTATTTTAAAATTTATTATTATTATTATTATTATTTTAAATTATTATTTTATTATATTATTATTATTTTTTATTTTATTTTTTTATTATTTTATTATTTTTTTTATTTTTTTTAAAAAAAATATTTTTAAATTATTATTTTATTTTTATTATTATTATTAATTATTTTATTTTTATTATTATTATTATTATTATTATTTTATTATTATTATTAATACTATTTTATTTAACTATTATTTTTTATTTTACCATTTCATTACTTTTAAATTTTTTTAGTGTTTAGTATTATTAAAAATTTCCCATTGACCTTCCCCCTTTGATGATTTTCGGAGTCTTCGTACTGGGGGGGCCCCGGCCATGGGACAGGCTGTCTGTATTATTATTTCTGATATTATTATTTTTATCAACATTATTATTATTAATTTGCTATTTTAAATTATTATTATTTTATTATTTTTTATTATTATTTTATTATTTTTATTATTATTATTACTACTATCATTATTTTTTTACTCAAAAAGGCGAAACCGGCTAAGATTCCAGTAGCTTCCATCTTTCCCCCCACATCTCACCATTTACGTTTCTTAATTTTAGTAAAATCCTCTGCTGTAGACCCAAATTTTCCTCAGGAACCTTTGGGCCCTTTTCCTTGACCCTCCTTTTTTTTTAACTATTTCTGCCTGCATATCCTCACCAACTTCTTAAAGATCCTTGTATAACCGAGATGTTATTCTTGACAAGACCCAAATTTTTTTTTTTCAACAACACAACTCGCTAAGTTTTTTTTAAGTCCCAGGTAATCAGACTGAGGAAAGGGGGATGGGGGGAAATTTCCCAAAAAACGAGGGAGGTATGTAGGAGTCAACACAAGATTTAAAGGGCGTATTTACGTGGGAAACCCCGTAGGATCCGGAAATAGAAAGCGGGGAACCCCCCAAGTGCTGGGTGAGGTACATACAACCAAGGGGGGAGGTGAAGAACGCTATGCGAATTTGACACCCCAAAGGGGGTGGGCCAACAAATCTCTCCATGGGTCCTTAAAGAGGGAGCAGAGATGTTGTGTGAGCCCCTTAACAAAATCTTCAAAACATATTTGAAATGGGGAACTCCCCGTGGTATGGAAAATGGCAATGTAGTCCCCAATTTTAAAAAAAGGGGACAGACATGGGCACAAAATAAGACCCGTATCACTAGTGTATAGTATGCAAGGTCATGGAGAAGTCTCAGGGGAGAATGGTGGGGCCCGGAAAGAAACAAGGTATAATTGCAACCACAGGTTTTCAGGGGAAGGGAAAAACCTGTGTCACAAACCCACTAGAGTTTTTGAAAAAGGTGACAGAAGTAAGACAAAGAGAGAGGGGGTGGGTCGATGCATATTTTTGGATGAAAGAAAAGGCCTTCGACCCCCAGTTCCTACAAGGGTTACTGCAAAAGTAGAGGTCAGGCCACATAACGGGAAAAGGGACTGCAATGGGAAAAGAAAATCTGACAGGGGCAACAACGATATGGTACGCGACGAGGTGCAGATGGGCGCTTGGGACAAGCGGGGTTCCCCAGGGGTCAGTCCTAGGCCTGTCGTTCTTGGTATTGGAACGACATAACGGAAGGGATAGAAAAAGAAGTGTCCTTGTTTTTCAGATGATGGAAAATTTAAAGGAAGAAACAAATCGGACAGGTCAGGGGGGGATAAAAGAGACCTGGACAGGCTACAAGCCTGGTCCCGCAACTGGCTCCTTTAATTTAAAACCCCGCCAAAAGCAAAATCTGAAGAATTTGGGGAAGGGGGAAAGAAAACCGCGAAAAATATGTTTGAGGCCAAAAAAAATGCAAAAACCCCATAGGGGAAAAAAAACTGGGGTGAGTATAAACCCGGCATATTCCCTGGGCGCACATCAAACAGATAATGGCCATACGGGCGCCTGGCAAACCCCCGGATAGCGTTCCGATACCCCAGTAAGGATTGTTTAAGACTTTTGTTACCATTTACGTCAGGGGCCCAAAACTGGGGTATGGCCCCAGTTTGGAATCCACACCTGTCAAGCACGTCAAGAAAAAGAGAAAGTGCAAAGGTTTGCAACAAGACTAGTCCCCGAGCTACGGGGGTTGTTACGAAGAAAGGTTGAAGAAATCGGCCTGACGACACTGGGGGCAGGAGGTTCAGGGGAGACATGAATACGACAATAAAAAAATGCGCGGAAAAAGACAAGGTGGAAAGATGGGTGTTCCAGAAAGGGGAACAGACACAAAGGTACAATTTGGGAAATTAAAATCAGATGAATCAAAGGGGTGTTTGGGGAATATTTCTTCAGTCATAGAGTAGCAGGTATGGAATAGCCTAGAAAGTGATGTAGTGGAGGGGGAACCATAATAGTTTTAAGGCGGGTATGATGGCTCATGGGGCAGGGAAAAGAGAGGGCCTAGTAGCAATCAGCGAGAGGCGGGGCCAGGAGTGTGAAACGACCCCCCAAACCCCAAAAAAGGTGGTAAAAAAATAGGGGAGTACACCCCACACACCACAACCAAAACCAAAAACACACCAAAACACACACACCCACACGCCACACACACACAACACACAGGTAGATAAAAAAAACTCACGGTAGGGAGAGTGACCTGAGCGATCAGTGAAGAGGCGGGGGCCCGGAGCTCGGACTCGACCCCCGCAACCTCAATAGGTAGTAAACACACCACACACACGCATCACCACACATATACATCGATATATAAATTTACTGTAACCCGGAGAGTGGGCGCACTAGCCAAGGCTCGAACCATGTTTTATGGCCTATCAGATGGCTAGAACCAAAAGGAGCCTTAATCACAGGACCACTCAAACCCCAAAGATGGCGCAGCCACAGAGCTAATTTTTTCGCCCCATACGAGGCCCTTTCGATTTTGTGGGAGCTTTAGGCAAATTTTCTTCTATCCGTGTTTGGGTTTGTATACCCACAAACAGCATATATATTTTTATTGAAACCAAGGACGAGGGGGTTTTGGCTCAATAAAAAACACGGGCACTAAAAAAAAGGGATTCAAACCCCCATGTTGTAATGGCCTGCCTTATGGCTAGTGCGGGGTTGTTATTAAATAAATATCCCCCTTGCGCTTTGGTTTTTAACAATATTATTATTTATATATATAAAATTATATTTTATAAAATATTATTTTCTATATATAAAATATATATATATATATATAATATATATTTTTTATTATATATATTTTATATATATATATATATTCATATACATTAAAAGCAATATTTATATATTATATATATATTTTAATATATATATATAATATATTTAAAAAGTAATATTTTATAAAAATATATATATTTATATATAATATATATATATATATAAAATATATATAAAATAAAAAATTTAATATATATATAAAATATTGCTCGGGGGACTAGTACATGAAACAGGGATGGGGAATGTTATTACCCTAAAAGCTCCCACGACCCCCAAAGGGCCTCAGATGGCTGGAAAAAACAGCTAGCCCTGCTGGGTGCCCCATCTTTGTAGGTTTTGAGTGGTCCTGTGGGTTTAAGGCTTCATGTGGTTCTACCCCAAACCCAGGGACGGGCCCAGTACAACAGGGGGTTCAAAGTCCGGGGGTTAGTGCGTCCCACTCGCCCGTGGTTATGCTTGTACATGTATGTGTAGTGTGACCTAAGTTTTAATTTTAAAATTTGGAAGACGTACCGGGAAATCTTGTTTTATGGACAGAAAAAAAAAAGGCCCAGCAACCCCTAAAAATCATGAAAAGAAATTTTACGGGTTTTCCTTTTTTACACCCCACGGGCCCAGGACGGTTACCCCCCTTGGGTGGTTGCTGTCTCCCAAACCTACTCCCTTTAGGATAATAAAATATTTTATTTTTGAAATTTACATATATAATTTTTTTTTTTTTTATTATCAAAACGGGGCCAATTCCCCCCAAAGGGCAGGGTCCCCCCGAAAAAGAAAAAACTTTCACCATCATTCACTCCATCACTGTCTTCCCAGAAGGGTGCTTTACACAAACATTTTTTAAAACTGCAACATTAAAAACCCCTCCTTAAAGGGGGGGGGCAGGCACTGTATTCCCCCATCCCCAGGACTAAAAGTCCGGCCTCCCGGGGTTTTCCCCTGAATCCCTTCAAAAATTTTTACTTTGCCTCAAAACCCCCAACAGCACGCAAGTTTTAAAATTTCCTTTTTGTCCCCCCCATTCACCCAAATCAAACCCGCTCACCATGCCTGCTGGAAGCCCCAACCCCCTCGCACACAAAACCCCCTTTTACCCCCCCCCTTCCAACCCTTCCTGGGGGCCCGGGACCCCTACCCCCCCTTTCCCTTCCCTACAGACTATACACTTTTGAAGTTATTCTTTTTTCGCTCCATTCTTTTACTTCCGAACCCCCTCAAAAAACCCCTTCCTCACCCTCGGGGACAACAGTTTTGGAAACCCCGCACCCCTCCTAAATTTCCCAAAACCACGAATTTTCTGCATTATATTCACACCACACATTGCCCCAACAGGGGACTTCCCCCCTGCCTCCAGCCTTATCCTCGCTGCAACATTCTTTACCCATGCTTCACACCCTTTAATAAGAGCGTTGGTAAAATTTAAAACTCTCATACTTTCCCCCTTTTTGCCCCCCAAAGGGAAAAAGTTCTCGGGCCCTTCCACAGACCCCTAAGTGCCCCACTCACTCTTTTTCCCCTAAATTTAAAATTCTATGTTTCCCCTAAATCTTTCATAGACCCACCCGCTCAAACGTCCACTCCCCAAAATATCTAAAATACGTTCACCTCCTCCATACCTCTCCCTCCAATCGGATATTCAATCTTTCATCCCCTTTAAATTTTTTTGTTATCCTCTTAACCTTACTCTTTCCTGTATTCCCCTTTTAAATTTTTCTTTTTTTGGCAAAAACCCTCCCAAAATTTCATCCCCCCTTTCTCTGAAACCCTTCCCCTTCCCCGAATCCCCAAGAGCACGTGTCATCAGCAAAAAAGCAGCTGTGAAAAACCAAAAACCCCTGGGGGGTGTTCTTTACCCTTTTAACTCCACCCCCTCTTCCCAAAAGACCCCGCTTTTACTTCTCTTAACCCCCCCATCTATAAATATTTTTAAAAAACCACGGTGACATCACCACCCTTGTCAAAGGGCCCAAAATTTTTTTGGGAATAATTTCCCTTTTTCCCCTACATACTCTAATTTGGGAGCCTCATATCCTGAAAAAAACTCTTCCTTTTGCTTTCAGTAACTACCTCCTACACCTTTCCACTTGAAAACACTGCCACATTGCCCCCCTATCCACCCTGTCAAAAACGCCTTTTCCAAATCCAAAAAATGCCACAAAGCCCTTTTTAAAGGCCTTATCTAAATACTTTTCACTTATATTGTTTCACTGTAAACCCCCTGGCCCACACCCCCCCTCCCTTTTCCTAAAGCCCCCTTGTTCATCTGCTATCCTTTTCCCTTCCCTTTCTACTCTTAATTCTTTCAATTATAACTTTTAAAATACACTTTCCCAGGTACACTCAACAGACTTATCCCCCTAAAATTTTTCCCAACTCCTTTTTTCCCTTTGCCTTTAAAACAAAGGAAAATATGCATGCTCCCCTGCAATCCCCCAGGGACCTTACCCTCTTCCATAAAATTTTTTTAAAATAATTGCACCAAAAAAACCCCTCCAAAAAATATCCCCCCCCTTTCTTTTAACCCTTTCTATCTTTTTCCCATCAATCCCGGCTGCCTTACCCCCTTTCATTTTACCCCACTGGGGCCCTCGAACTTCCCCCACCCCTCACAAATGGCTCTTTCCCCACTCCTCCCAAAATTTATTCCTCCCCTTTCCCTATACACGAAATCCCCAGCTTCCCTTCTTCTTTTAAAATTTTTAAAAATTCCTCAAAAAAATTCCCTCCATCTTCCCAATACCCCCTAACTCTCCATTTAATAAATCTCCTCTCCCAAATTTTTTAAATGACAAAACCTTTGTCTCTGGCTTCCCTTAAAATTGTTTTTTTTTCACTTTCCCAAAAATTTTTTTTATTTTCAACAAAAAAATTTTTTGATAAAAGCTCACCCCCTCCTATTTGCTCCTTTTTACATTGCTTCCCACTCCCCTTAACCCCCTCTTTTTTCCATTTTTTCTTTTCCCCCCTTTCACCTTTACTTTGTTTTAAAAAATTTTCATATGCTAAATTTTTCTCCCTTACTACTCTCTTTAAAACCTCATCAAATTTCCCCCAATCGCTCCTCTTCCCCCCTGCACCCCCTTTCCTGTAACCCACACTTCTGCTGAACACTAACACTACATTTTTAAAACCACCCCCTTTCCCCTTCGACCCCATTGCCTATGCTCTCATTAGCCCCCTCTATCCTCCAATAAAAAAATGTTTAAAATCTTACCCTAACTGCCTCCCCCTTTTATTTTTTTAAAAACCTTTACCTTCCCCTTCCCTGAGGGTTCTATTCTCCTTTTATCCCCTCTACCTTTTACTCTCGTTTTTGCTAAAAACTAGAAAGTGAATTATATAACTGTGGGGGGCCCCGATAAAAAGTACAAACGAATCTACTCAACAGTCTTTTATCTTCCAATAATTTAAACCAACAAACTACTGTCATTTCGCCCCCACATCATATCGTGTATACCTTTTTTTTATCCCTTTTTCTTAAAATATGTAAATTTTCCATAACTAAACCCCCTTTTTATAAAAAAGTTCAATCAAAGGGGTCCCATTATCATTTACACCCGGCACCCCAACTTACCTACCAAAACCCCCTCTAAAAGTTTTTTTTCCTACTTTTGATTCAGGTCCCCTACCCCAATTAAAACCCCTCAAATTGGTTTTAAAAAGGCTCCTATACATTCACTTAACTTTTCCAAAAAACTCTCTTTTCTTTTCCCCTGCATTCCCTCTTCTCCAGGTGCATACCGCTTTTTTTTGGGCCCACTTTTCGCATCCCAAACCTTTTCTTTAAAAACCCCAAATTCCCCGAATTTACACATTCAATTCTCTTTTCTTTCCCTTTAAAAACTGATTTATTTAAAAATTTCTGCCCCAACCCCTTCCTTTGCTCTAACTCTCTCAGATACTCCAGATTTAATCCCATTTATTTCCCCCCTTGAAATCTTTTCCCACCCCCTTCAGCTTTGTTTCGCTTAGGGCCCAGGAAATCCCCTTCTTTTTCATTCATAAAAATCAAACAATTTAAATTTTTTTCTTGTCATTTCCCCACTACATCCAAAGCACATTTTTTTAAAAACCCAGTTTATAAAGTTTTTCTTTTCTCTTTTTTAGTAAATGTATAAGGGGGAAGGGGTTCTAAACCCATTGCTCCCGGGATTTTTGTCGCCTCATACGACCCCGCAATGGCTTAAGGGGGGGAAAGATTCTTTTCCACTTTTCCCCCTGGACAATAGAAGAAATAAAAAAGAACAAAAGATTTTGAAAAAGGAGAAAAACCTGAAAGTTTTGTATATATATAAAGCATGGCGTGTCTGTGAAGTGTGACCAAAGTGTAAGTAGGAGTAGCAAGATATCCCTGTTATCTAGCGTGTTTATGAGACAGAAAAAGAAAAACCAGCAATCCTACCATCATGCAAAACAGTTACAGGTTTTTGTTTCACAGTCATCTGGCAGGACGGTAGTACTTCCCTGGGTGGTTGCTGTCTACCAACCTACTACCTATATATATATATATAATATAGGTATATATATATATATATATATATATATATATATATATTGTGTGTGTGTGTGTGTGTGTGTGTGTGTGTGTGTGTGTGGTGTGTGGTGTGTGTGTGTGTGTGTGTGTGTGTGTGTGGTGTGTGTGTGTGTCGTGCCGAATATGTAAAACTGGTCAATTAGCAAGAACTCATTTAAAATTAAGTCCTAAAATTTTCTATTATGCGTTTAGAGATATATTTTTTTTCATTAAAGTTAATATAAATATTTTTAATTTTGCTCCAAAAGAATCTTAGAAAACTTACCTAACCTTATTATAACAAGAACAATTTATTTTAGCCTAACCCAGCTAAATATATTTTACATTTGTTTTTACAGTAATTTAATACTAAACAGACACAGTGAAATATATTTTTTTCGTTAGGTTCAGAATGATTTTGGCGAAATTATTGCATACGCAAATTTTCACTTGTCCTATATGGCAAGATGAGTGTTGCTATTTAAGCCAAGATCGCAAGTTCTGCCTATTCGGCACGACATATATATATATGTATGTTTGTGTGTGTGTGTGTGTGTGTTTGGTGTGATTCACCTGTAGGTATTACTGCAAGAAACAGAGTCGCCTGGTGCACTACGATGACCTCCCTCCCATAAATTGCTCGGTCTCTCTCTTTCTCTTTCCTCTCTCTTCTTCTCCTTCTCTCTCTCTCTCCCCTCTCTCCTCTCTCTCTCTCTCTCTCTCTCTCCCCTCTCTCTCCTCTCTCTCTCTCTCTCTCTCTCTCTCTCTCCTCTCTCTCTCTTCTCTCTTCTCTCTCTCTCTCTCTCTCTCTCTCTCTCTCTCTCTCTCTCTCTCCTCTCTCCCCTCTCTCTCTCTCTCTCTCTCTCTCTCTCTCTCTCTCTCTCTCTCTCTCTATCTCTCTCTCTCCGCTCTCTCTTTCTCTCTCTCTCTCATTTATTATTCATCTCTTTGATAAATTTCCTTAGCTCGTTGTGACACCTTAAATACTTGCTCTTGACTACTAGGGTGAGTCAAGTGTGGCTTAGGTGAGATGTGTGGCTTAGGTGAGGCGAGTGTGGCTTAGGTGAGGTGTGTGTGTGTTGCTTAGGTGAGGCGAGTGTGACTTAGGTGAGGTGTGTGTGGCTCAGGTGAGGTGAGTGAGGGGCATCTCCATTTTTCACTGGATCAAGAGTCCTGGATCAAGAGCCCTGGATCAAGAGCCCTGGATCAAGAGCCCTGCATCAAGAGTCCTGGAAGGTGAGAAACATCATCAGTCACTTCAGAAGATTTTAATTAAACTCTTATCGATCGTTGTGAACCAAGAATTTTAATTAAACAGAATTTTGATCAAAAGTGATTTAAATCACGTGACCTCTGAGAGGTCACGTTCCCAGGGTGACTCATGAGATGTCACATTCCCATGGTGACTCATGATAGGTCACTTTCCCATGGTGACCCATCAGAGGTCACGTTCCCATGGTGACCCATGAGAGATCATGTTCCCAGGGTGACTTATGAGAGGTTACGCTCCCTGGGTGACCCATGAGAGGTCACGTTCCCATGGCGACCCATGGGAGGTCGCATTCCTAGGGTGACACCTGAGAATTCATGCTCCTAGGGTGACCCATGAGAGGTGACGTTCCCATGGTCGAAGGTCACAAAAGAAGAATCAAGAAATCGTAGGTAAAAAGACACAAATCTAAGAGGTCAAAGGTCAGGGGAGACGGGTGAGGAAAATTTAAATGGTCGATTATGTGCCATAAAGTTCAAAGGTCACATTACGCAGATAAAAGAGGTCAAAGGGCAAATGGCACACCAAGGGGGGTTCAAAGAAGTCATAAATCCTCATATTTGATGCCAAAAGTTCAGGCAGGTCACAGCATGAGGTCAAAGGTTACGTAGATTATCAGAGCGTAGTTATAGTCACCAGAGTGGATTAGAGGCCACCAGATTGGGGTTGAGGTCACCCGAATGTGTTTAGAAGTCACTAGAGGGGGATTAGAAGTCACCAGAGTGAGGTTAGGTCACTAGACTGAGGATAGAAGTCACCAGAGAGGCGTTAGAGGTCACCAGACGTGGGTTAGAAGTCATCAGAGTAGAGTTAGAGGTCACCAGAGGTAGTGTTAGAGGCCACCGGAGGTGGGGTTGGAGGTCACTTAGAGGGAGGTCACTTCGAGGGAGGTCAAAAGTCACATAGGTCATGGTAAAATTTGTCTCAGATCCTCCTCCTCCTTATCCTCTTCTTCCTTATCCTCTTCTTCCTTATGCTCTTCTTCCTTATGCTCTTCTTCCTTCTTATCCTCTTCATTACACAGTTTATTGTAGAGAATATTTTATAAACAAAAAAACCGCTCATATATAATGTTATTTTCCGAGTGAGAGTTTACGTAGCGCAGCTCCGGCAGCGACGTGTCCTAATAGTCACCGTTTTTGTAGGGATTGTGTTTTGTTTAATTTTCTTGGTCAGCTTATACCATAGGTTAGATTATTGGTTTAAGTGCTCTCATGTTTACCTGTAAGACCCTAGTGTGCAGAGGCCTGTTTAAGTTTAGGGTCTAGAGTACTTGTACAGCCTGCAGATGGGAAGGGGAGGGGGGGGTCACGGAGCCTCTCTGCTTATATTTATGTTTATTTACTCACTAGTAACAGTGTGCTAGTGAGCTAATGTGAGTACTGGGTAAAGATGACCTGGAGCGTGGTCATGTTGGTTGTAGCAGCAGAGTACACTGTACCTTGTATATGTTACCTCAATATATATTTTTATTATTATTTATATTATCACACTGGCCGATTCCCACCAAGGCAGGGTGGCCCGAAAAAGAAAAACTTTCACCATCATTCACTCCATCACTGTCTTGCCAGAAGGGTGCTTCACACTACAGTTTTTAAACTGCAACATTAACACCCGTCCTTCAGAGTGCAGGCACTGTACTTCCCATCTCCAGGACTCAAGTCCGGCCTGCCGGTTTCCCTGAACCCCTTCATAAATGTTACTTTGCTCACACTCCAACAGCACGTCAAGTATTAAAAACCATTTGTCTCCATTCACTCCTATCAAACACGCTCACGCATGCCTGTTGGAAGTCCAAGCCCCTCGCACACAAAACCTCCTTTACCCCCCTCTCTCTAATATATATATATATATATATATATATATATATATATATATATATATATATATATATATATATATATATATATATATATATATATATATAACATATATATATATATATATATATATATATATATATATATATATATATATATATATATATATATATATATATATATATATATATATATATATATATATAGATATAGATATATACATGTTGGTGCAGGTACTGCACTCCATAAACCGACACACCTGCCGTTCCTCTCCTGCCACTCTGACTAACAACAAATAATAACCCATCAAGTTTCGGTACAATTCCAGGAAAATAACATTATATATGGAGCTTTTTTAATACAATATTCTCTACAATATACTGTGTAATACTCTTCCTCCTCCTCCTCCTCCTCCTCCTCCTCCTCCTCCTCCTCCTCCTCCTCCTCCTATTCCTCCTAGCCCTCCTCCTCTTCCTCCTAATCTTCCTCTTCCTCCATTATCTCTCCACTTCTCTCTATTCACTAATATTTTGAGTTACATTATTTTCCTTTTTTCATCTTCACACTCTCTTCTAACTCCTTTGTTTGTTGTCTTTGTGTTCACAAAATTATTTTCTTATTTCAGTTTATCCTTTGTTTGCTATAGTTTGTTCTCTGTTTATTACAGTTTGTCCATTGTTTATTACAGTTTGTTCTGTTTATTACAGTTTGTCCTTTGTTTGCTATAGTTTGTCCTCTGTTTATTACAGTTTGTCCATTGTTTATTACAGTTTGTTCTGTTTATTACAGTTTGTCCTTTGTTTGCTATAGTTTGTCCTCTGTTTATTACAGTTTGTCCATTGTTTATTACAGTTTGTTCTGTCTATTACAGTTTGTCCTTTGTTTGCTATAGTTTGTCCTCTGTTTATTACAGTTTGTCCATTGTTTGTTACAGTTTGTTCTGTTTATTACAGTTTGTTCTGTTTATTACAGTTTGTTCTCTGTTTATTACTGTTTGTCGTCTGTTACAGTTTGTCCTTTGTTTGCTGTAGTTTATCCTCTGTTTGTTACAGTTTGACCTCTGTTTATTACAGTTTGTCCTCTGTTTGCTACAGTTTGTCCTGTGTTACAGTTTGTCCTCTGTTTGTTATAGTTTGTCTTCTGTTTGCTATAGTTTGCCCTCTGTTTATTACAGTTTCTCCACTGCTTGTTACAGTTTGTCCTCTGTTTGTTGCAGCTTGTCCTCTGTTTGTTAGCTTGTCCTCTGTTTATTTCAGTTTGTCCTTTGTTTGCTATAGTTTGTTCTGTTTATTACAGTTTGTCGTCTGTTACAGTTTGCCCTTTGTTTGCTGTAGTTTATCCTCTGTTTGTTACAGTTTGTCCTCTGTTTGTTACAGTTTGTCCTCTGTTTGCTACAGTTAGCCCTGTGTTACAGTTTGTCCTCTGTTTGTTACAGTTTTTCTTCTGTTACGGTTTGTCCTCTGTTACAGTTTGTCCTCTGTTTATTACAGTTCGTCCTCTCTTTGTTACAGTTTGTCCTCTGTTACAGTTTGTCCTTTGTTACAGTTTGTTCTCTGTTACAGTTTGTCCTGTTACAATTTGTCCTCTGTTATAGTTTGTTCTTTGTTTGCTGTAGTTTGTCCTCTGTTAGTTACAGCTTGTCCTCTGTTACAGTTTCTCCTCCCTTTGTTACAGTTTGTCCTCTCTTTGTTACAGTTCGTCCTCTGTTACAGTTTGTTCTCTGTTTGTTACAGTTCGTCCTCTGTTACAGTTTGTTCTCTGTTTGTTACAGTTTGTCCTCTGTTACAGTTTGTTCTCTATTACAGTTTGTCTTCTGTTTGTTGCAGTTTCTCCTCTCTTTGTTACAGATCGTTCTCTGTTTGTTACAGTCTGTGCTCTGTTTGTTACAGTTTGTTCTCTGTTTGTTACAGTTTGCCCTTTGTTACAGTCTGTTCTCTGTTTGTTACAGTCTGTCCTCTGTTACAATTTTTTCACTATTACAGTTTGCTCTTCGTTATAATCTGTCCTCTGTTTGTTACAGTTTATTCTCGGTTTGTTACAGTTTGTCCTCTGTTTGTTGCAGCTTGTCCTCTGTTTGTTAGCTTGTCCTCTGTTTATTGCAGTTTGTCCTTTGTTTGCTATAATTTGTTCTGTTTATTACAGTTTGTCGTCTGTTACAGTTTGCCCTTTGTTTGCTGTAGTTTATCCTCTGTTTGTTACAGTTTGTCCTCTCTTTGTTACAGTTTGTCCTGTTTGCTATAGTTAGTCCTGTTTTACAGTTTGTCCTCTGTTTGTTACAGTTTTTCTTCTGTTACGGTTTGTCCTCTGTTACAGTTTGTCCTCTGTTACAGTTTGTCCTCTGTTTATTACAGTTCGTCCTCTCTTTGTTACAGTTTGTCCTCTGTTACAGTTTGTCCTCTGTTACAGTTTGTTCTCTGTTACAGTTTGTCCTGTTACAATTTGTCCTCTGTTATAGTTTGTTCTTTGTTTGCTGTAGTTTGTCCTCTGTTAGTTACAGCTTGTCCTCTGTTACAGTTTCTCCTCCCTTTGTTACAGTTTGTCCTCTCTTTGTTACAGTTCGTCCTCTGTTACAGTTTGTTCTCTATTTGTTACAGTTTGTCCTCTGTTACAGTTTGTTCTCTATTACAGTTTGTCTCCTGTTTGTTACAGTTTCTCCTCTCTTTGTTACAGATCGTTCTCTGTTTGTTACAGTCTGTCCTCTGTTACAGTTTGTTCTCTGTTTGTTACAGTTTGCCCTTTGTTACAGTCTGTTCTCTGTTTGACTCTATGACCGCGGGTTCAATCCCGGCCGGGGGTATGGTTTGTTCTCTGTTTGTTACAGTTTGCACTCTGTTTGTTACAGTCTGTCCTCTGTTATAGTTTGTCCTCTCTTTGTTACAATTCGTCCTCTGTTTCAGTATTTCCTCTGTTTGTGACAGTTTGTCCTCTGTTTGTTACAGTCTGTCCTCTGTTTGTGACAGTTTGTCCTTTGTTACAGTATGTCCTCTGTTACAGTTTTTTCTCTATTACAGTTTGCTCTTCGTTATAATCTGTCCTCTGTTTGTTACAGTTTATTCTCGGTTTGTTACAGTTTGTCCTCTGTTTGTTGCAGTTTCTCCTCTCTTTGTTACAGTTTGTTCTGATTGTTACAGAGTGTCCTTCATTACAGTCTGCCCTCTGTTTGTTACAGTTTGCACTCTGTTACAGTCTTTCCTCTCTTTGTTACAGTTTGCCCTTTGTTACAGTTCGTCCTCTGTTACAGTTTGTCCTCTGTTTGTTGCAGTTTGTCCTCTGTTTGCGACAGTTTGTCCTCTGTTACAGTCTGTCCTCTGTGGCAGCTTGTCCTCTGTTTGTTACAGTCTGTCCTCTGTTACAGTTTGTTCTCTGTTACAGTTTGCCTCTGCTTGTTACAATCTGTCCTCTGTTTATTACAGTTTGTCCTCTGTTTGTTACAGTCTGTCCTCTGTTTGTTACAGTTTGCCCTCTGTTTGTTACAGTCTGTTCTCTGTTTGTAACAGTTTGTCCTCTGTTTGTTACAGTCTGCCCTCTGTTTTTACAATTTGTCCATTGTTACTGTTTGTCCTCTAGAGTGCTTAAAATCCGTTATGTCCGTTAACAGGAGGTTGTAAGCTAGAAAACACCAATTCAATCTAGTTGTTTACACACGAGTTTACTCTGGCTATGGTTACGTTAACTTACAGGATTAAATTTTATTAATAAAAGTAAGTGTATACTAGTAGTATACTGTAACATTGTTTTAGGTTACAGTATACTGGCATATATCGCTTCCTCTAAACCTTCTCTTTGTTACAGTTTGTCCTCGAAGTCCACCTACTCCTCCTCCTCTTCTTCTTCTTCTTCTTCTTCTTCTTCTTCTTCTTCTTCTTCTTCTTCTTCTTCTTCTTCTTCTTCTTCTTCTTCTTCTTCTTCTCTTTCTTCTTTTCCTTCCTTTTCTCCATTTTCTTATCGTTCTTCTTTTTCTTTTCTCTCTTTTCTTCTTTTTTCTCATTTTCTTCTTTTATTTCTTTTTATTTTTTGTCTCATCACAATATTTGTAATAGTCACACCTCTGTAATTCACATTTTGTCTCGAACACTGTAATTTATGGCCCCTGAGTCTCGTCATGTTGATGTATTATTTTCCTACTGAAATATCAGAGTGCTCGCCCGCGGCTATCTCTTTTGCTGGCTCTAATGTATATATTCTCTACCTTTCTCTCTCTCTCTCTTTCTCTCTCTCTTTCTCTCACTCTCTCTTTTGCACATAGTTTTACAAGATTTACGTAAGGATTACTAGCTTTATTTACAAGCTAAAAGCCGTTACCTACATCAGCTCTTATTTAGACTTTTCGTTATTGCATTTCATCGCTGTAGTTTGCTCCGAGAGTATTAGCATATTTGCAGAGTAGTGCAGCTTGAAGCTCATTGGTATAGAGAGCAAGAGCTTTGTTTCGACGTTTGTCATCGAAAACCCAAGAGCATGCAGGCAGCTGGTGGTCCGGTGGGCCAGAGACGTTTAGTTCACAGTCGATGATCCTAGCTGGTCTGGTCCACCATCAGTGCTGGGGCTCTCTGACCTCGAGGAGAGGGTTTGTTGACTGGGGCAGTTTCCTCGTAAGTGGAACGATCTAGGTACTATTGTAGACCCTCTCGAGCTATCAACTGGTTTCACATCATGTTGAGTACCTAGCCACGAGAGAGTATGCAGGGCTTGTACTTGAGAGAGTACGCATATTTCATTGCTCTACTCTCAAACCTATGCTTACGTATGTTTTGTCTTGTGTCTGACTTTGAACATAGCGTGTGTACATGAACTTGCAAGTAAATTTTGAGTTGATTCTCCGCCTGGTTTATTTCCAGCTGCTCAGCTGTGATTATTACATGACTCAGTACTACAAGGCACGGTGAAAAGTACTTGGGATTATCAAAAATATCCACATTTCTGAGGAGAGAGAGAGAGAGAGAGAGAGAGAGGAGAGGAGAGAGAGAGAGAGAGAGAGAGAGAGAGAGAGAGAGAGAGAGAGAGAGAGAGAGAGAGAGAGAGAGAGAGAGAGAGAGAGAGAGAGAGTGAGAGAGAGAGAGTGTGTGTGTGTGACCAGATCCGCGTCTATGAGACCTCTTGCTCCGTGGCCAGGCATTATGTTGGCAGTGTTCACTCTTTCTTTCCCACTGTTTTGCTTTGTTGAGTTTTTATCCTACCTCAGCTCATTTCAAAGCCCCAGCCTTATCTAAGGTATACTACCAGCCTCCTAGGATGCGACCCTCAGCAGATGACTAACACCCGGGTGCCTACTTACTGCTTGGTGAACAGGGGCAGGAGGTGTAAGGTAAGCTGCCCAGCTTTTCCACCTATGCCTGAGATTGAACCATGGACACTCAGTATGTGAGCTGAGTGCGTCACCAACCGAGCGACGGGTCAGAGTAGATCGATCAAGCGTCCAAGGATTGACCTTTCTTATGTATCTGCTTTATATATTTAGGTAATACATCTTTGTCAAATAACGTGAAGACATATTATCTATAATCGAAGTATTATTGAGAAATTATGTTAGTGGAATAAGTCAACTGAATATCGACTATATTTTCTCATGAAATACATTGAAAATTTATATAATAATAGTGACAATATATCAAGGGTGTCTATTAAAAGATTGTTAAGGGAGTATAGGGAATATATCGACAAAATTTATTATAGGAATTCTCTGAAATAGTATATTGCCCTTTCGGCAAGCATAATGGTGGTTATACTGCAGCAGGAGAGAGTATGCTTGAGTATATACGAGGAAGCATGTCATCAGAATCTGGTCTTCTATTGTAGGTCTGAGAGACACTAAATGGTATTACCGAATATTATTCAAATCTTAATAGAAACACGACAGTGCTGCAATGATGCTAGCACTGCCACCACGACCACCACGACCACCACCACCATGACCACCACCCCACGACCACCACCACCACGACCACCACCACCACACACCACCACCACGCCCACGACCACCACCACCACCATGACCACCACCCCACGACCACCACCACCACGACCACCACCACCACGACCACCACCACCACGCCCACGACCACCACCACCACCATGACCACCACCACCACCACCACTCCAGCGCCAGTACAAGTAGATATAGATGACGAGGTCCCTTATAGCCCATGTTACTAGTAAGTTCAGTACCAGTACAGGTAGTCGAAGATAACACAGTCGCTAATTGATGAAGGTTCTCAGTGGTGGCCTCACAGGAAAAGGACGTTCCTGGTAATTTCGTTGAGTATTTGAGCCAGTAATGTGGGTAGATTACAGCTGTGGTTGAGATGTGTGTGTGTGTGGGAGGGTGAGAGCCAAGGGAAGTGTGTTTGATGTCTATACTGCGTGTGTTGGTGGTTATGTGCTTGTGTTTGTATGTGTGTAATTACCGATTTGCAATTCCGTTTATGAGTTTGCGGGGAGTGAGGGAGAGAGCTCTCGGTCCTGGTCCCGCCTCATGACTTTCGAGTTAGGAGAAATAGCTTCGTCATATCATCTTTCGCCCCCTGCATGTTGCCCGCTTCCACTGTGGCGCTCTTTAGTTCTTCTACCATGTTCCCATTCTCATCTTCAAGTGTTTTTTCACATGTCTGAGGCTCATTTGGTTTGTAGTTTCCAACTAAGCCTTGTGTCTTGAATTCACCCTTAGTAAAGAGCCCATCCTTATTCACCCTATGCATTTTGTATGTACTGATTATATCTTCTCTTGTTCTTTCTCTAGGTGTCTTACTTACTTTCCGTAGCTCTTTCCTAGTATCACAAGAGAAATGTGGATGAAGTCCTTTGGATTTGCTCACATTTATTTGTGTTTAGCTAGGTGAGGGCTCTATACTGGTGCTGTATACTCAAGAATATTTCTCACTTATGAGGTAAAGACCATTGTGAATGTGTCTAGGTCTAGTTTACTGAGCGTCGTTGTTGAGTTTGTGACCTTAGTTTCTGTGCTGCTGATGTAATTATTTTTTATTTCAACATCACGTGACTAATAGAGACAATGGTTATTTCATTCTTTTTTTAGCTGTTTTCCAGTTAATTTTCGTCTTTAAATATTATACTGTCGTGGGTGTGACCATGTGTTAGCTGCCTTCTATCATGCGTAAGACCCGGTACTCCTGCATCTGCCTTCCATCCCCTTTCATCTGTAGTTTTATTATTTTGGAAGATTTTGAATACAAAAATGTGTAAGTGTACATTCTTTCTGACGTCTATACATTATTGCTCTGATTACTTTGTGGTTTAATCCTAACAGTTACTTGATAACAGAGATTTTCTTGATAGGATTTCAAACAATAAAAGAGGGTGAAGTGACCCTGTATGTTCGTAGTGAACTCCATGCCATGCAAATAAATAAGATCGATGTACTGTTGTACCACTCCGTAAATGTAATAATTCGAGGCCTTGAGAAAAGGAAAAAATATATTCCGCGTAGAATATCGCTCCTCTAAATAACGAAATTAAGACAGTCTGTAGAAATAAAGAAATTGATATTAGTCGATGATGTTAATACTCCTATCTTAAATTGGTGTACTCTACAAGGAGATCCGAAGACAGTCAGGCTCATCAACATGAGTGAGGACAACTTCTTTAACCTCATTATGTCAACTAATCTACTCGGGGCAACAATATTCTGGATCTTGTTCTGACCAATAACTGTGAACCTAATCGATCTTGCTAGGTAGAAGAGATACTAGGCTACAGTAATCACATCATCCGACTCACAGTAAACATAAAATTAAATTTCCAGGATAACACTACGAAGGTTCCAGCTACAGAACCTTGATAAGAAGCTCCGACATATCAGTAACGTGAGGTGGATCAAACTACTAAACATAGATACCGTAGATGAAATGTGGAGCAAAATTAAAACAAAACAAAAACAGAAAAGAATAACATATCAAGACATTTAAATCGTGCAAAAAAAGAAATCCAGGCTAGATGACGAGACTACTAATTAGGATCATAGGCAAAAATGCATTGTATTTACGAAATTTAACTGACTGTAATCTAGAAGACCGTCTTAGCTACATGGAGATGAGAAAAATTCAGAACTGCTAAGCAAGAATTTGAAGGACGAACTGCACAAAATGTTAAAGGTAATGTCAAAGAATTCTTCATAAATGTCAAGGGAAAGAAAATGTCAAAAGCAACGAAAATACCTTTGACAGGTGAACAACGGAGATACGGCGTCTATACTCAACATGACACCAGTTATCACAGGCCGCATAATTTATTTTCAGGGCCCAACACTGACTCACTAAGTTTTGAGAAAACTCTAAGTCCTGTAATACTCTGGGAAACTGAATATTAACAAATCAAGTGGACCAGATGAACTATATGCCAGAGTTTTAGATGATTTTACATACTACATCATTTACGCACTGACGGTAATATTTAACAAATCACTGGGAGGTCAGGTACCAATAGGCTAGAAACCAGCAAATGTTACCTCAGTATTGAACAGGAGGAAAAGACTTATGGCCTGAACTGTCGTTCCATCAACATTACGTCAGTTTTAGGTAATCTATTGAAAACTGTTATTAAAGATAATATTGCTATTTTTTGGAAAATGACAAGCTAATAACTGGAAACCAGCAACAAAAGCACATGTTTTACTCGAATTTTTCAATTATATATCCGAAAACTGGAACGAAAAAGTATGAGCAGAAGTAATATATAGAAATTTCAAGAAGGCCTTCAACTAAGTACCCCATTGAATATTGCTGACCATAATAAAAAAAAAAACATGGTACAGAAGGCAAACTTTATACTTGGATAAGTGAGACTCACAGTCAGGATACAGAGAACAGTACCGAAGGGAGAGGTCACTGAGTGGCTTCCCGTAAAGAGTGGAGTTCCCCAAGCATCGGCTGTTGGTCCAGTCCTCTTCACAGTGCACATAAACAAACTCGAGGTATGGCTAACATCTGAGAGAGGAAAATTTCATGATGACATAAAATTAGCAGATTGTTTGAGCATTCATAGTGATCTGGGTACGTTGACGCTGTGGAAGATGAATTTTAACGTAGACAAGTGCAAAGTAATGTGTTTTGGGAATAACAGTAAATATTAAATATGTGCCAACAACTTAATCGGCACGAGAGAGAAAAAAATGATCTTTGTAATTGTAAGCAACAACCTCAAAAGTGCCGAGCAAGGTTTATCTGCGAACAGCACTGCTGATGGAATGCTAGGTTTCATTGCTAGAAACTTGGAGTACAAAACACGAGACTCCATATTGACCCTATGTGGCATGCAAAGAGTACGTAATCTTTATTCGGCGAATGTACACACCCTCATTTACAGGCTATCTCCCCCAACCAGCGAACCAGGTAACTAAGAGTTGACGATGGGGCCCCGTCGTTCAACTAGTGACCAGGTTCCAGCCAATAAGAAGATGATTTTGGCAATCGCAGAGGTTATGTGGGTACCACTCTCCTGTCTGCCCTTGTCATTCCCATTCTAGAGCTGGTTGAAGCACGGTCTGCTCTCTTGTGGCTTCTATTCTGCCTTGCTTACCGTGGAGTGCACTAATACCTATCACTGTACATAGTGTATATAGTGTACATATTGCTGTTCTAAATTGGTGAAGGATAATATAAGTCAAAACTTTTCTGCTGTGTTTATTTTGCTCTCTTTACACCCAGGATAACAGGCCATTTGGACTCCTGGGTTGTAATACTTTATAATGCACTTTGATCTCCATATTTCATAAAGGACAAGGATATATTAGAGAGTGTACAGAGAATAGTTACCAAACTCTCACCATCACCCAGAAACAAATCTTATGAAGAAAGACTCTAAGCACTCAACATTTTTTTCTTAGGAAACAGACTATGAAGCGATCTCATTCAAGCCTTTAAGATTTCGAAGGACTTTGACACATTCAGACAAGAATTATTTGAAGTGCTGGAAAAGTATTACTCACGGAGAAGTGGATAAAAGGCTTCAAGGAAGAATATTTGGATTTCTTCCTGAAGCCACTTGAATATTCCACTTCTCCTACCATCCCATCTTTTCATTCTTTTTTTACCAGTAGGTATATATTATTGCATAATATGGTACAAAAGATTTAAGAGATACATTGTTAATATAAAGATGGTGTACATGAGATACATGTCTATTACATATTGTTACGTGTTTCACTGATTATAATGTAAAAATCTCATCCAGTTCCTCAGAGCTGGATCGCATGCCCAAGATGCAGCAAGTATTACCCCTCTGAACAGCAGTGCTGAGTCGCTGGAACAGAAAACTAGCTTCCATGGGATCCCTAGTTACCTTGATGAGTCTTTTGCCTAGCTCCTTAAGGAACTTAGATGCACTCTTTCTCCAAGGGTCTCCGAGCCTATGGGAACAAACATATAATGATGGGCAAGTTCTCTATATTTTCTAGACTTTTGGGACTCCCTGAAGCTGGCAGCTGCTCCTCCTTCCTCCCTGGTGTATTGGAGATAGGTATCAACCAAGGTAGATTCACATGTGTAGCCCCACACCACCTGGTTGCCGTCTATCCAGGCTTGAAGGGTGATATCATCTGGACACTTTTAGCAGCCATCAGATCGGCATAGCTGGGGTGGCTCCCTTATTGCTTGGCATCCGGCTGTTGTGAGGCTCCTCTTGATAATGTTATTAACCTCTTCATGTCTTGCAATCTTTCCCTCGGATTTACCGCACACAAGATAATGGCACTTAAAACGGTCTGCTTCACTTTCACAAATACAACTGTATTCGGCGAGAATAGGGGCGGCACAGTCGAGGGGCGGCACAGTCGAAGGGCAACACCAATGCTGATGGTCTGTGGGTCGAGGCGAGTGCCTAGCTTCTGGAGCTGGGAACAGCCGACAGAAAGTCCCCTGCATGAGGAGCTCTCACCATTAGGAGGCGTGCTCTATCCTTCCCCGCCACACTCTGAAGCACTGTTAAGGTAATGTTCTTCACTACTGGGCCATCCCAATGTGACTGCTTGTAGTTGTTGGGGGAGGGGGTGCAGTTCTAATTTCAGAGCCCGTTAGATTATCCCCGATAATGGTTTCTTCAACGAACTTTTGGCCATGGACTCCAATCTTCTCCCTTAGATGTTCAAAGAGAATCGCTGCTACAAGTCCACTGGATGCAACACATGAAGACAGGAAAGCAAGTAGCGCAATCTTTGATGACTTGCGGACACCAATGCCTCTTAGTCTGACTGAAAGTGTAGCTTGGTCCCACTGCCCATCTTCTCTAGAGTAAGGTTAAATACTTCCGTAGAAATTTGCCTCAGGATACTGTCATATTCCTGCAGTATATAGGGTTATAATTTGAAGGTGCACATCTTAGAAAATATGTTAACCAGGGAAGACTCAAGCACTTTATGAGAAGGTACAAGACATCGTGGGTGTCAAGATTGCATATTCGTTGTTCCATTCTCCTCAACTCCTCCAGTTTCTTCCTGAGAATTGTGTGAATGGCATCGATTATCAGAGGTGCTCCAAGCAAGACGCTGTTTCTGGGGACAATGACTGATCCTCCTGGTAGTTTTAATCTCACTGCATCTATTACTTGTTGACTGACTGAGATGGTTTCACATTTGGATGGATTCAGGATGAGACCTATTTCCTCTCCCCGTGTCATCACCTGTGTAAGATTATCTAGAAGGGAGTCGTTTGTACCTGCTAGTGTGTCATCATTCAGGAACGAGATATTTAGTTCATTGATCAAATTGACTGTGATTTCCCTAACCACTATACAGAAGAGAAATGATGCGAGAGGATCCTCTTGCTGGACACCCTTTGATGATGTGATTTCACGCTCTCGAAACAGGAGCATTGATTTCTTGCTATATCCAGCTGAAACAAAAGGGTAGAGACCAGGGAAATGTTCTTGTATAGTTGCTAATACCACGTCTCTTTTCAGGAGATTAAATGTATTCTTGAAATCTAATTTTGCAACTGCATTGTCCTCAGGCATGTTGTTGATATACGCCCTTGTTGCATGAACCGCTGCTTCACTCCTTGAGAGACCCCAAAGTCAAGCTTGTTTGGTTGAAGCATCATGGCTGCCTCTGTACTAATACTTCGGACAGCAGCTTTGGAAATGAGGCGGTGAAAAGTGTTGCCTACTGCAATAGGCCTTATATATATATATATATATTTTACATATATATATATAATATATATATATATATATATATATATTATATATTTTATATATATATATATATAATATATATATATATATATAAAATATATATACATTTATATATACATATATATTATTTTTATATAATATATATATATAATATAAATATATATATATATATATATAATATATATATATATATATATATATAATATTATATATGCAAAACAACCACTAGAAAGAATAGAGAAATTTTCCCAAACGCTTTCGTGACTACTCACATTATCAAGGAACTATGAAAGTAAAAGCATCCAAGGAAGCTATATAAGGGGTCTGGTCGGCACCTCACTATCAGATCCCACAACGGTTTAAACACGTGACGCGCGGCGAGCCAACTTGGAAAGGTCCTTGGCACAACTCACCCCCACAAACTATTCTACCCAAGAAATAAGAAATTTTAAAGATTATTTGTCCAGTGTATTATTAAATTCTTCCCAAATTCTATTAATTATAAATGGATCTAATTTATATAAACCAAAGGAAATATTCATATTATTGTCAAAACTGCTTTTTATGAAACAAGATTCAATTATATTCCCGTCGACCCTGGACTTGCTTGATACTACTTTCTCAACTTTTTGAAATCAATTGGATGGTTAAAATCTCTTACATGAATAAATAGAGCATTGGAATCTTGTCCAGTTCTAATGCTATATTTATGTTGTTTTAATCTTAGTTCGAGATTTTTACCAGTTTGACCGTAATAAAAATTTATCGCAATTTTTACAAGGTTTAAACACCCCAGTTTTTTTGGGGGAATTTTTTTTTCAAAATTAAAATTTTTTTTTACCCAAAAAAGAATTAAATTTTTTGGAAAATTAAATTTAAAAAATTTTATTTAAAGGAAAATTTTAATAAAAAGGAAGGGGAATTTTTCACTGTTTTGCCCCATAAATAATTTTTTTAAACAAGGTTCTTAAAAAATCCTCCTAAAAAAAAATTGGTTAATTTTATGTTTTTTTTTGGCTTACCCCCTTTAAATCCCAATTTTTGGTTAAACTTAGTTCAAAATTTAGTTATTTAAAAATTTTTCCCTTTTCGAGTTTTAAATTAAGGGAAATTAAAATTCTTTTTTAAAATTTAAGAAAATTAAAACTTTTATTATTTAGCTTTAAAAGTAAGTAAACCCCTTTTTTTTTATTTTTTTTGGGTTTTTCTTTGTGTTTTATTGGGAAATTAAAAAATTTATAAATGGTTTTTTTTTAAAAAATCCCAAAAATTAATTTAAATTTTTAATTCCAAAATCTTTTTACAAAAAAAAGGGAAACCAGATTAAAAAAAAAGTTGCCCCCCTTACAGAAAATTGGGGTTTTTGCCCTTTTTTTAAAGTTTTTTAAATTAAATTTGATTAAAAAACTATAAAAAAAAAAAATTTTAAAAAAAGTTCCCCCCAAAAGTATAGTGCTAAATTTTTTTAAAAATTTGGGGTTTTTTTTTTTAATTTTTGGCAAAGGAAAAAATTAAAACTAAAAAAAACAACATTTAAAAGAATGGAAAACCTGCTCAATTCATGTAAAAAAAATTTTTTTAAAATCCAATTGTTTTTCAAAAAGTTAAAATTTTTTTCAAAATCCATTGACAAATAAATTTAATTTTGTTTATAAAAAAGATTTGAAAAAAAAATTTTAATTTTTCCGGTTTTTAAAAAAAGATCCTTTAAAAATTAAATAAATTTGGGGGAAAAAATTTAAAATAAAAACTAAAAAATTTTTAAAAATTTATTTCGGGTTTAAATTTTTGGGGTAGTTGTAAACCCTTTAAAATTGGCCCCGGGTCATTTTAAACTTTGGTATTATATAAAAATGGCCCCAGCCCCCCTAAAATTAGCTTTTTTGGTTTCTTTTTTTGTTTTGATAATGTAGGTAAAAAGGTTGGAATTTTTTTTTATATTTTTTTTGCTTTTAAATATGTTTATTGATTTTTGTTAAGGTTTTAAGGGACCCTTAGAATGTTTCGAAAAATTTTTCCTAAATATTTTTTTTTTTCCCATTTTTTCTTTTCTGAAATTTTTTCGTAAAAGAAAATTTTTATTTTTTAAAAAATTTTTAAGAACGGGTTTGAAGTTTTTTCCCCCAATAGACTTTCCATTCTTTTTAATTTTTAAAAATTTACCCAAAAAATTTTAAATTTAAAAAAATTTGGGGAAGAACTTTAAAAATTTTTGGAACAAAAAAATACCAAAAACAGGCCATTTATAAAAATTTCACGAAAGTTAATTCAAATAAAATAAAAGTTTGTAATAATCAAGAAAAAAACCCAAAAAAAAATTTGCCAAAAAAATTTAAAATTGTTTTTAAAGCAGGGTTAAAACTTTTTGTTTTCTTCGATGAATTTTGAAAAAAAAAATGTCTCATTTTTGGATGTTTCCCTTTCAAAAAATTAAAAAAATGTTGAAATTTTCAAAAATTTTTTAAAATTTAAAAATTTTTCTGTTTATTTGTAAAAAATAGAAAGAAGGAATTATCTTTTTTAAAAAAACCCCAATTTTTCCCTGGGATTTTTTAAGTCAGAAATTAAAACAAAAAAATTTTGGGTTAAAAAGGGAAAAAAAAATTAAATCATGAAATTATGAAAGAAATGTTTCCCAAAAAAAAAAATAAAACCCTTTTAATGAAAGAAAAAATTAAAAACTTGGAAAAAACCCCCAAAAAAGAAACAAAAATTTAATAAAACAATAAATTTTGGGCAAAATAATTAGCCCAAACTTTAAACTTCCCCCAAACCATCTTGTTTAGTTTTGGACAATAAAAAAACAAAAAAACCAAAGGAATAGAAAAAAAATTTTTCCCCCCCAAAGGGGTATTTTTAAAAATTTTTCCAAATTTTTGTTTTTTTTTTGCCCCATTTTGCAAAATTTCAAATTAATGTTTAAAAACCCTGACTTTTTGAAAATTTAAGCTTTGCGCCCAAAAGATTTTTAACTTTATTTTTGATTTAATTTGTTAAAAATTTTTTCCATTTGAAAAAAAGAGTTTTTTTTTTTTCTAAGCTTTAAAATATTTTTTCCTTGGGGTTTTTCTTCTTAACTTATAAAATTTCAGAATTTTAAAATTTGTTTTTTTGGGGGAAAATTTTAAATCAAAGTTTGTAGGGAAGGGGTTTCTTTCCCTTTTTATAACCTTCGGGAAAAATTTTTAAAACCCCAATTATTAAAAAAATTCCCTAATAATTTTTGGGTTTTGAAATTTTGGAATTTTTTTTTTTATCCCAAAAATTAGTTTATTACCCTTTTCCTTTAAAATTAAATGTTAGTTTTAAAAAATTTATTTGGTTTAAGAAAATAATTTTCCTTTTCTGATTTTTAATTTTTGGGGAATAATAATTTAAAAATTTAAAAATTTAAAAAAACCATAATAATGCCCCCTATTTTTATTTTTTGATAAGATAATAAATTCGTTTTATAATTTTTCAGACTTTAAATTTGATCGATTATAAGGGGTTTTTTTAAAAAATTTTTTTAAAAGTAAAAAAAAAAATCCAAGTTTAAATTTTGAAATTTTTTAAAATTGGGGAAATATTTTTAAAAATCCAAAAAGGGGAAAAAATTTTAAATAAAAAATTTTTTTTTAAGAAAAACTTTTTTTGTTGTTCCCTTTCCCCTAAATTTTTATATTTTTTTTAAAAAACTTTTAAAAAAAAAATTTTTAAAAATTTTCCCCCAAAAGAAAATTTGTTAAAGATTCCAAAATTTTGCGATAAAGTTTATAGGCCTTTTAAAAATTTCAAAATAAGTTAAAAACAAAAAAATTTAAGTTAAACCCAAAGTTTAATTGCCTTTTTTATTCTTTAAAAATTTAAAAATTTAAATTTTTTCAAAAAGTTAAATTTAGATAACAAGCATGGTTCGACAGGAAAAAATTGAATTTGTTTATAAAAAGCAGTTTTGACAATAATATAATTTTTCCCTTTTGGGTTTTAAAAAATTAGATCCATTTAAATTAATAGTTTTTGGGAAAAATTTTTAAAAATAACTGACAAAAATCTTTAAAATTTCTTATTTTCTTGGGTAGAATTTTTGTGGGGGGGGTTGTGCCAAGGCCTTCCGGGCTCCGGGTAAAGGGTTTAAAAATTTGTGGGTTGAATTATGCCCCGGGCCCCCCATTTTTAGTTCCTTGGTTTTATTTCAACCTTGAAATTTTTTCCAAAAGCGTTGGAATTTTCATTTTATGTGGGGTTTTTTGCATAATGAAAACACCGTTTTTTATCTTTTTTTAAAATATTTTTATTTTTCCACAAAAAAAAAACACAAAGGGGAAAAAACCCATCCTTTTAACCATAACCCCACAAAAAACCCCAAAAAAAACAAACGAAAAAAAAAGGGAAATTTTAAAAAAAAAAACAAAACCCCAAACCCCCCCCCAAAAAACACAAACAAAACAAAAATTTAAAAACAACCAAAAAAAAACAAAAAAAAACAACAAAAACAAAAAAACAACAATAAAAAACAACATAAAAACCCCCTAAAACCCCCAAAAACCCCCCAAAACCCAAAAAAAAAAAAACAACCCCAAACCAAAAAAGGGTATTCGAATTAAAAGTTTGGTGGATACTATTTTTCACCCCTTTTTAAACCCCCTTGTTTAAAAAAACTAAAAAATAAGGTACAAAGGGGCAACAAATTCCCATAGGGGGGGGAATTTAAAGAAAAAAATTTAAAAAATCGGCCTACAACAGGAAAGGGCGGGGGGGGCAGAAAACCCTAAAAAAATACTTCTAATGAAAAGGGGGAAGGAAGGGGCCAAAAACAAAAAAAACCCTTAAGTTGGAAAAAAAAAACAAAAAGGGGTAGTAGGAAATTTTAGTCATAGAGTTGGGCATAATTAAAAAATGATGTGGGGGGGAACCTAAAGTTTTAAACATTTTGTTTAAACCATGGGGGTGGGGAAAAAGAGGGGTGACAAAGGTAAAGGGGGGGAGGAAACCTAAAAAAGTTTTTGAGATTTATAAAAATTTTTATGGGGGGAAGAGGGAATAGAACCGGGAAAACCCAGGACTAACTACCCCTGAACCAAAAAAGGTATTTAAAAATTTTTAGTAAAAAAAAAAAACCAAAACACCCAAACCAAACAAAACAAACAACACAACCCCAAAACAAAA
>NC_069399.1:42021882-42029742 GCF_026875155.1 Cherax quadricarinatus | reverse complement strand
CGAGGTGTTGTTGTAAGCAGTTTGCCAATATGAACACCCAATCACAACTCCCAAACGTGGCACGGGAAAGTTAAATGTTACATCATACCTAATGACATAGCTAAATCAAATAACAGTATAAAGCAAAACATTTTCATTTTAGCTATTAATGAGAATATCAGCAATATATTATATGAAAATATACATCAAATGAACATTATATACAGTGCGCTCCATCCAGGGAGTGCAATAATAGGTACATCATAGGTATGTCAAACAAGTGCATCACATCCTGGTTACCTTGCAGTAAGGTTAAGATCACCTCCCACGTACTGGAAGGTGATCAAGCTTGATGTATGGAGGGTAGGATGACTCTCTTACCTTGGATCAGGAGGCATTTACCTGCATTAATAGGGGGGAAGATCTTGGTGGTGATGTTGGCTATTCATTTGATGCTGCAAGTGAAGTCTCGTGTGTGTGTGTGTGTGTGTGTGTGTGTGTGTGTGTGTACACAACACACAGCTCATACCAAACTTTCCATAGAATCTGCGTGTGTACTTACCTATATGTATTTGTCTGTAGATGGTTGCAGGGGTCGAGTCTCATCTCTTGGCCCCACCAGGAGCTGAGACTCGACCTCTACCAGATTAGCTCTTCCCAGCTTCGTGGGTCCCATTGTACCTTTTTCTAATACTATGTATGAAGCTTGCCATTACCACATCCTCATCAATGTTAGTATACTTCTGACCATACTGAGGCTGACGAAGTATTTCCTAACATCCTTATGACTAGTCTGTGTCTAACTTCCAATTATGCTCCCTTGTGTCTGTTTCTCAAACAGTCTGTCCCTGTCTACGCTATCAGTTCTTTAATATCGTTATCTTCAGTTCCTTTAGCCTTTCCTTCCTCATAGCTCATACGCTTTAAGCCTGACAAATCTCGTTATATACTTTGTACTTTCTCAAGTTTCTTATAATTCTTTATAGGTGATGATTGCATGCTGGTGCTGCGTACTCCAAGATGGTCCATACAGAGTAGAAAGGGTCATAAGTGACTTTTCGTCGAGGAATCTCATAGATTTGTCAGATGATCATTGGCCGAAGGTAATTTAGTTGATGCTGGGCACTGATGCTTACTACTATATCTTTCTTTTCGAATGAGGTCCGCAGTCTGTTTTTCCCGAGTCCCGAGTCCGCACTCTGTGTCTTGTCTTCCGGTACCTTCACCAATCCTCATAACCTGGGTTGACTTCAAGTAGACACTTATCTGACCATCCTTCCAGTTTGTCCAGATCCATTTGTAGTCTTCCCTTGTTCTCATCCGTTTTACACTGTCAACCAACAGAGACACATCTGACTCAGTCCCAGAAATATTACGGTGCTTGTCGTAATACCAATCCTTGCGGAGCTTCGCTTGGTACTCCTGCCCATTCTGATGTCTCTTCCCGGACAATCACTCTTCTCTCCCTTCCTTCTCTGAGATACTCTTTGACCCTCCGGAGAACATTCCCAGGCATTCCTGCCTGCACCTCAAGATTTTGCTCAAATCTCTTGGGAGATACAATATCAAACATCTTGCAGTCTAAGAATGTTATCTATCCATCCATCCATCCATTTCTCTCTCTCTCTCTCTCTCTCTCTCTCTCTCTCTATCTATCTATCTCTGTCTCTCTCTTTCTATCCCTTTCTCTATCTCTCTCTCTCTATCTGTCTATCTCCACTGTCACATTGATTGCCATAGACCTTAAGTAGGTTAGTAAATAACCCGTACTGTGTGCTTGTGTGTGTGTGTGGTGTGTGTGTGTGTGTGTGTGTGTGTGTGTGTGTGTGTGTACTCACCTAATTGTACCCAACTGTTTGTGGTTGCAGGGGTCGAGCCATAGCTGCTGGCCCCGCGTCTTCACTGATCGCTACTAGGCCCTCTCTCACCCTGCTCCATGAGCTTTATCCAACTTCGTCTTAAAACTAAGCATGGTTTCTGCTTCCACTACGTCAATTTCTAGGCTATTCCTCTTCCTGACAACTCTATGACTGAAGAAATACTTCCTAACATCCTTTTGACTCATCGGAGCCAAAAGGATGTTAGGAAGTATAAGTGAGTACAAATAGGAAGTATAGGTGAGTACAAATAGGAAGCGCGTCTGTCAGGCGCTCAGTAGACGGAGGATCAAACCTTCACCGCGTCTTGCGCTGAATGACCCACATGGGTTAAGCGCTTAAAATGAATTAACCATCGGAGTCTTCAACTTCGAATTGTGACCCTTTGTTTCTGTGTCCCATCTCTGGAATATCCTGTTTTTGTTCACCTCCAGTGTCGTCAGGCCGATTTCCCTTAACGTTTCTTCGTAGGACAATCCCCTTAGCTCTGGGACTAGTCTCGTTGCAAACCTTTGCTCTTTCTCTAATTTCTTGACGTGCTTGACCAGGTGTTGGTTCCATACTGGTGCTGCATACTCCAGTATGGGCCTGACGTACACGGTGTACAGTCTTAAACGATTCCTTACTGAGGTATTGGAAGGCTATTCTGAGGTTTGCCAGGAGCCAGGCTCCGGGAATGGTCTTGTTGCAAACCTTTGCACCTTTTCTAATTCCTTGACATCTGTGTGTGTGTGTGTGTGTGTGTGTGTGTGTGTGTGTGTGTGTGTGTGTGTGTGTGTGTGTGTGTGTGTGTGTGTGTGTGTGTATGTGTGTGGGGGGGGGGCGTGCGTGTGTGCGCGTAATGCTAAACAATCCCCCCTCCCTCTCCTACATACTTAAATACACCTACACAACATACGACATGCCCTTAACTTTCCACAGAATCCATTGTGGGACGGAAAGTTGAAAGGCCATCATTGTTGATCCTCGGAGCTCCTGTACACAGCTCGCAGGTGAGTGAAGCTGATTGTGGTGCCACCATCTGAGTTCTTTAACATGATCTTGTATATCATGTTCAACGAGTAACGTGATCTTGAACATTGTGTTCAACGAATAACCTGCTCATGTACATCGTGTTCAACGAGTAACCTGCTCTTGTAAATCATCAGGATTGTAATTACAATCCTGATGATTTCATAGAGACTCGTACCAGCTTAGCTCAAGGTGTTTTTAGAAGAATCCGAGAAACACTTCATAAATCAACAGAAGAATTTACAAGAATCACTAATACTCAAGCAATGCCAACCAAAATTAAAGTAGATTCAAGAGTTATGCTGACTAACTTAATAAAACATCTGCAGTCCCTAAGCTCGATCAAAAGTTTCTTGGTCCATATCAAGTAGTCGAACAAGTCAGTGGCATTAAGTATAAAGTTCGAGAAATCAGTAGTGGTTAGTATATAGAATCGCATTTAGATCATATGAAGTTAGTATGCGATGATGACGAGGTTCCTAACATCAAGGTAGATGTGACGGACTCTGACAATTCTCGTAACTCATTACCCTCTACCTCTAAGAACCAGACAGACGAACACCCTGACTGTCGTTATTCCATACATACGTGACAAGTAATGAGGAATCCTTAAGTTTCAGTTGTAAATACCAATTCAGGTCCTCAACCACGACATGTGTCAGCCAGAGGAGACCAAACAGAGTTGAATAACTATAGGCCAATATCCAATTTACACCCTCTCTCAAAAATCTTCGAAAAATTAATTCATAAACGAATCTACTCCTACCTCATCTCCCAAAACATTCTCAACCCCTGCCAATTTGGATTCAGGCCTAATAAAAATACTAATGATGCTATTATACACATGATAGAACATATATACACTGCAATAGAGAAAAAAGAAGTCCCACTGGGGATCTTCATTGACGTACGTAAAGCTTTTGATACAGTTGACCATGACTTGCTCCACGTAAAAAATTGTCACACTATGGTATTAAGGGCACTCCCTCCCAAATACCTCAAGTCATACCTCAGCAACAGAACCAATGTGTACGCAAATGGGCAAGCTCTTCCGCACAACCAATTACATTTGGTGTCCCACAGGGAAGTTTTCCTTGGCCCTCTTCTCTTTCACCTATACAAAATGACCTACCAAATGCTTCGCAATTACTCAAACCCACACTTTTTGCAGATGACACTACATACGTCTTCCTCCACCCGAGCCCAGTCACGCTAGCCAATACTGTAAACACCGAATTACAGAAAAAACTACCTGGATGAGGACTAACAAACTTACACTAAACATTGACAAAACCTATTTCATTCGTTTTGAAACAGAGCTACAGATGTACCCCTTAAATAAGATAAACAGAAACCTATCACAAAGCAAACGAGGGAAATTCTTGGGAATCCCCTTGATAATAGACTAAAATTTTCATACCATATACAAAAAATTTTTTAAGAAAATTTCCAAGACTGTAGGCATATATTGAAATACGGTACAAGTTCCACAGTAAAGCCCCCGGCCCTTTACACTCTCTTTTTACCCTTCCCTCCACCTATGGAATTTGTGCGTGGGGTCAACAACAATTAACCCTCCAGCCACTAATTCCCCCAACAAAAGGCTGCAGTTGAAGAAAAAATTTCCTCACTACAGGCAACACTCCACCAAAAATTCAATCCCCAAAACCATCACCATACAAAACTCCATATTTATTACTGCACCTTTTACTATATAAACACTTAACTCTGACAAAACCCTCCCCTCAAACATCTCCTTCCCAACCCTCAACGAACACATGACCAAAACACAAGGCACAGACACTCTTTGATGTCCTCGTGCCCAAATCCACGCTATGCAAAAACCATGCACAAAAAAGGGCCCAAAATCTGGAATTCATTACCTGTAAATAAAAAGAAAGACTCCTGTTAAATTCAAGTTCTTCTCAAAGAAAAACTTACTCATCACAAACCAAAATAAATACTGAAAACTGAACCTAAAATTTTGTAAAACCTATTGTTACTCACAATTTTATCACACAAATTTTAAAACCTAGGACCCAATCTAACTTTTTTATTTTTTTAAATACCTCCTAACAGAATACTCCATTCGATGAATGTACAGCAATGAAAGCAACCATTGACCTGTCCCCCCTTGTATTTCTTTGTGCTTTTTAGTATATGTTTACAATTGTTTTATCACTGATTTCATCATTGTTTAGTTAATTTAAGTTAATTTTTAAAGCCCCCAAATGCAAGAAATTTAAGTAGCTTTGGCATGCTGCTCTTACCTTATTTTTTGTCCCTTTGATGTATGCTAAAATTACAAAATAAAAAAAAATAAATAAAAAAAATACCCCCCCGAGATAATGCACTTGATATGTAAATAAGACTTGTGGCCCAATTTGCCTTTTCTGTAAATATTTTTCCCCTGTAAAATCTTCCCAAAATCCATAATCACATGAATACAATCGACGATCTTTTCTTTCTCGTTGATAATCTCTCTTTTTAATCTGTACCACCATTGATTCTATCATTTACGTGATTAGTGTTATTCAAAATTTGAAGCATTTCGTTCAATTACACCCTTTATGTAAAGTTTTTTTTGTTAAACTTTTGTGTACATTTTTGTATGAATCGCTCAAGCCAAAATGTTCGCTTTCGTGTTCTACAAAAAACCGTTTTGAACACGTTTTCAACGAGAAAATTTCTCTTGTACTGTGTTAAAGAGTAACTTGCTTTGTACATCGTTTCAACGAAAAACCCTTTTTCTTGCTTCTGTTGGGCGAGTAAGCAAGAGGAATACAATTAAATGCCCTCCCCCTCCTCCCAAAGACCCTTTTCTAACCTGCCCTCCAACTGCAACCATCAACGCCTGAGGGAACTTGCACAGACCAGAAGCCAGCTATACACCACAGACAGATAGATCAAAAGGCTTCACTCCTGAATTTCCTTTTCGGTATTTCTTTTAAAGACATTACTCCTCCAAGGCCCGCCTTTCTAAAAGGTTTCAAAATACAGTATATTAAAAATCAGCAATTGACAAAATGGCCCCTCTTGTTCACGGCTGATGCCCTTGCAACGGGTAAACGTCACCGTTGGACCCGTGTAACGGGAGAGCCCTTTAAATGGAGCCCCAAAAATCAGCGCTGGAAAAAACCCGGAATCGTTAAGCAAAAATCGAAGTCACTTTGGAAAAACAAGTCTGCTATCACAAGGTGTTTCACAGCACGCTGAGTAGTGCTAGGACTCTCGTAGCTGGTAGTACCGATGTCTTTTAACAGGTGAATAAGCTGTCTCTCGCCCTGAGAGATTGATGTCTCTCGCCCCTTTTGTAGTGCTGGTTCTCTCAGCATGTGAGTAGTATGATTTTTTCAGGGTGAAAAAGCTGCTCGCACGCATTTTAAATACCTGATGTTTCCTTAGGATGAAAATGCTGCTTCAACACCTGAGTAGTACCTGGGGCTTTCAGTAACTGGTAATGCAAGTATCTCTCGCCACAGAAAGTGCCTGATGTACAACCGCAGGTGCCCGACTTCAAGTATCTTTGACTTCATATATCCTTGGCTTCATATTCCTTGTCTATATATCCCCGACTTCATATATCCTTTTCTTCATGTACCTTGACTTTGGTATCCTTGACTTTATTACCTTGCCCCAGTATTCTTGCTTCATGTACCCTGACTTTCGGGAATCCTAAATTTTTTGTACACCTGACTTTAGAACCTTGACTTTATGTACCCCCTCATGTATCCCCTGGTTAATGTATAGAGAAAACACTGGCGATCTTTTGCCACATGAAAGTGGATGCTAGAGTTCGTCTCATTTATTTGAAGTATATACACGCCCTATAGGGTTTTCCCTCCCCAGCGAGCCCGCAGTATAAATTAAGTGTTCGGGGCCCCATGTTTTTGCTAAAACCACTGGTTCAACCCGCCAGTACAAGGAGCCCGCCAAAATTGTGAAGCGAGTCGGGGACTTTAGGATAAAACATTGGCAAACTTTTTCAAGCGGGTCTCCCACAGTTCTGCTAATCTCTGCTTGCAAAATTTTTTTGTGTACATAAGTTTTTTTCTTGTACATATACTTTCACACTTATTCGGGGAAGGAAATGTTTTTTCACATTTGTTGCGCTTTTTCTCATCCTTTACTTTGGTTATCGTGCTGATGCAGCTACGAGCAGGTGTTCAGGCCACTACACCTGTCTTCGTAATACTGACGATCTTTCTTCAGACTCCAATATGTCAACATTGGAGATCCTTTGCCAGACGTTCGTTGTTTGCTGGTGTCGACGTTACAAAATGCGACGTCTTCTAAATAAGGATATCTCATTTATCTAGCCCGTTTCTGGTTTCATAACAGTTAGTGAGTATTCTAGTCCAGTTATCCTGTAAATTATGTGGCTTCTCAATAGCACTTTTGAATTACAACTGGATGAATACAAACTAAATAGAAGTCGAGATTTTTAATAGCAAAGGTGTCTAGGTGGTAATATTTACAATTAATGTAATTAGAATAATTAGCTCCTACACAACTCTTGGAGAGTAACTTAGTATACTTATATATCATAGTCATTCTGTACATATAATCTTATGGTGCTAAAGGCACATTTAATGAGATACTATACTACTCTTAGCAACATATCAGACGGTACTTATTATGATGAGATGTACTCATGAGTACAAGAGTGATATTATGTAAGTGAGTGTGTTTGTGTGTTTAATATGTGGTCATATTGACTCGACTTAGAATGTGACTGACAACAAGTCCCTAAATAATCTAACTACTGGACCATAGAGGCAAATAGCTTGCTTGAACAATAAGACGACCCATTCACCAAACAGTAATAATGCTTGAAGCAGCGGAGAACAGCACAGCATCAGGCAAGGAATCAAGGAGACCAAAACGACCCTAACTGTGGACCTTCAACACATTCTACATAAAAGGCACAAAAGCCCTTGTTACTGAAAAACTGAGTTCGGCAATTCCAATTTCCCGACTACGACACTATGTA
>NC_069399.1:42006882-42019382 GCF_026875155.1 Cherax quadricarinatus | reverse complement strand
ATGACTTCAAGAGTGTATCAGTCTGTAGTGGAAGGAAGGCGGGGTAGGGGTCGGCCTAGGAAAGGTTGGAGGGGGGGGTAAAGGAGGTTTTGTGTGCGAGGGGCTTGGACTTCCAGCAGGCATGCGTGAGCGTGTTTGATAGGAGTGAATGGAGACAAATGGTTTTTAATACTTGACGTGCTGTTGGAGTGTGAGCAAAGTAACATTTATGAAGGGATTCAGGGAAACCGGCAGGCCGGACTTGAGTCCTGGAGATGGGAAGTACAGTGCCTGCACTCTGAAGGAGGGGTGTTAATGTTGCAGTTTAAAAACTGTAGTGTAAAGCACCCTTCTGGCAAGACAGTGATGGAGTGAATGATGGTGAAAGTTTTTCTTTTTCGGGCCACCCTGCCTTGGTGGGAATCGGCCAGTGTGATAATAAAAAAAAATATATATATATATATATATTATATATATATAACCTAACCTAACCTGGAGTATACCTGGAGAGGGCTTCGGGGTCAACGCCCCAGCGGCCCGGACTGAGACCAGGCCTCGCGGTGGATCAGGGCCTGATCAACCAGGCTGTTACTGCTGGCCGCACCTAAACCGACGTACGAACCACAGCCCGGCTGATCAGGTACTGACTTTAAGTACCTGTCCAGCGCCCACTTGAAGGCAGCCAGAGGTCCATTGGTAATCTCCCTTATGTATGCTGGGAGGCAGATGAACAGTCTTGGGCCCCTAACACTTATTGTGTTGTCTCTTAGTGTACTCGTGGCGCCCCTACTTTTCATTGGGGAAATGTTATATCTCCTACCGAGTCTTTTGTTTTCGTAGAGAGTGATTTTCGTGTGCAAGTTTGGTACTAACCCCTCAAGGCTTTTTCAAGTGTATATTATCTTGTATCTTTCTCGCCTACGCTCCAGGGATTACAAATCAAGGGACTTTAGCCGTTCCCAGTAATTTAGGTGCTTTATCGTCCATATGTGTACCATGAATGCTCTCTGTACATTCTTCAGGTCGGCATTCCTCAGGTACAGCAATACTCCAACCTAGAGAGAGAACAAACAATTTGAAGAGAATCATCATGGGCTGGCGTCCCTAGTTTTGAAGGTTCTCATTTTCCATCCTTCCATTTTTCTAGCAGATGAGGTAGATACATTGTTGTGGTCTTTGAAGGTGAGATCCTCTGACTTTATCACTCCCAGGTCCTTCACATTACTTTGCTCTATTGTGCAGCTAGTATTCGTTGCATATGCTGATACAGTTTAAATTTCCTAAAGTTTTCCATATCTGAGTAGTTGAAATTTATCTTCATTGAACTTCATATTGTTTTCTGCAGCCTATTTAATGATTTGGTTGATGTCCGCTTGAAGTCTTGCAGTGTCTTCGATGGAGGTCACTCTCATGGCAATTCGGGTGTCATCCGCAAAGAAAGAAACGGAGCTATGGCTTACATCTGTCTGTGTCAGATATGAGGAACAGGATGGGAGCGAGTACTGTGACTTGCGGAACTGATCTCTTCATGGTAGCCGCCTCAGAATTTACTCTATTTACTATTACTCTTTGTGTTCTGTTTGAGGAAAAAAGGAAGCATATGGAAATTGAATTTAGCAACAACAACAACAAAAACAATAACAACAACGGCTTCATAAACGACAGTAACAACAACAGTTAAGACAACAGCAGCAGCAACAACATCAAAAACAACAATAAATATTACTACAGCTACTACTATTACTATTACTATTACTATTACTATTACTACTACTACTACTACTACTACTACTACTACTACTACTACTACTACTACTACTACTACTACTACTACTACTACTACTACTATAATAATAATAATAATAATAATAATAATAATAATAATTATTATTATTATTATTATTATTATTATTATTATTATTATTATTATTATTATTATTATTATTTGCAAACTAATAATTCTTTTTTCTGCTTTACAAATATATTAATCAAAATACACAGATAGATAATCTTTTTATCACATGACTGTTTGAGAATTTATTCATTTTCTTATGAGTATAGATCCTCCGTAAGTTAACAATAAGATACATGAACAGAAATCACATTCAGCTACGTGGTAACTGTACCTCTCGACTTCCAGCTGAGTTCTTTTTCACCAGTCTGGAGAGTGCCACAGCTGGAGGGCGAAATATTCTCTACCCACTCCACTCTGTGTTTTACTGTGCCTCCATGCGGGTTTATGGGTTACACTACTCAGTGTTCATTATGCTCCTACATCCTTGTGAAAGTCAAGTCCTTAAGACCTATTTACTACGTCAATTATTTTCCTATCGAATTCTTGCATTTCCTTGTGTAGTTCCTCATTTACGTTTGTACTTTCTTACTTTATTCTAATCTTAATTCCAATCTCATTTTTTCTTTTCTTTTTCACTTACCCATCATTCTCGTTGTTATTTTTGCTTTAGCAAGACTTATGTTTATCCGAAATCTTCCAATTCCTGTTATGTTCTTCCTCCCCAACGCCCATTCCCGGCCAACAAGAACAAGTGATGGGAAAACATTCCAAAACCAGAATATCTGTATTTCAAATTCCTTTTCAAATATTTAATACAAATTGCATATACATCAATCTGTAACATCCATAATAAAAATGGAAAGTATTTTTAAGGAATATAAAAAAACGCAATCTCACTCGCAAATCCTCGCAACCCGAGACAGTAATGAATTGAAGTTGAAATTTTACTTAACCGACCGAGTCACCTGAAGGAACAATAACCAGAAACCTTTTTCAATCAAGATGCAGTTAAAATGTAAATAGGGAATACGGATAAAGTGTTGGAATGTGAGCAAGGTAAATCAAGTCCGGTTAGCCAGATTTGAGTCCTGGAGGTAGGATGTACAACGTCTGCACTCTGAAGGAGAGGTGGGGAAATGTTGCGGTTTGGAGGGCCATCTGTACTGGGATGTCGGTGTCCTTCTGGCAAGACAGTGATTGAATGACTGGCAGCGAAAGTGTTTTCTTCTTTGTCGAGTCACCCTACCTCGGTGGGAGACGGCCGTAGTGTGAAAAAGAGTGAAAGTTGCAGTATTTGAACAGAAGAGATTAGAGCCATGGAACATATAGAATGATATCCTTGTAGCATTATCAGCAACAGCAGAATAAACTACAGCACTGCCAGCAGCCTTAGTGCTAATCTGGATTCAGCTAATGACTCTTCCACAGACACCACATCCATAGCCCCTGTGATAAATGTAGGAAAGGAGTCCTCTTCCGGGGTAAATGTTAGCCTCCAGAAAACAGAGGGTGGTGTCTCTGGCTTGGCTATCGAAGACCGTAGTGCAGTTCTAGGATCTGCACAAATTGGGAATACATCCAGTACGAATTGTATCCAACCAAAAGCAAAATGATGTAAATTCTATGCTTGGGGCACCTCTGAGCATAGAATATCGGGGCATACAAATGGGACATGCAACTTTGAGCATCTCAAAAAATACCGAAACCTCCTGTCTAAAGGAGTGTTTTGTTCTGCCTCTTGCAAATACTTCCGCCCTGAGATGTGCCGCTCATCAGTCCTTAAACAATGTTACAACGCCAACTGTCCAGCATACCACTTAAAAAAGACCAGGAGATACACACCCCGTAAAACATATCATAGTAGTTACAGTAGTTATGAAAACTCCACTCTAAGTGATTTTTTAATGGCAGGAAACGATGGAAAATGGAAAGAAATCACCAAAACAGTTCACCACCTTGGGAACGTTGTTGGACTGGAGGCACAGCCAGTGTCCCCTCCAGACTCCTCCCCCAACAAACACGCAACAAGACCTCATTTATATTTGTTGGTGGATGGCCTTAAGCCATCCACTAGCAACAAAATACCTTTCATCAGTGGACTTCTAGGGGAGTCAAATGCAATGTTTGCAGCTTTCACAGAGACCCACGCAAAAGATTACTTCACAATGAAATATGGATAACTGGGTACAACCTTTTCAGATGCGACAGAGAGAACAGGAAAAAGGGGGGGGGGGGGTTGGCCCTTATGTCAAAGAGTCGCATATGTGCACGGAGATATTGATCGCTACAAATAATGTAGTTGAAGTTCTAACAATAAAAATCCAGAACTAAAACTTAGTCATTGTGCTTGTATATAAGCCACCAGATGCAACTTCCAAACAGTTCAAGGAACAGCCATGGAAAATTGACTACTGTCTGGAAAAACCTTCCAGCCCCATCCCCAAACATCTTGCTACTTGATGATTTCAATCTAAGACATACACAATGGAAGAATGTAGCTAATAATGTAGCAGAAATAATCCTAGTAGGCAGCTCAGATGAAAAGTCACACACATATCAGCTGCTGAATTTCTGCAATAAACACACCTTAAGTCAGTAGATAGTGGAGCCAACAAGACTGGAGAACACACTTGACCTTATTTTCACAAATAATGAGGACCTGGTAAGAAACATAACATCAAAAACAACTAATTCTTATCACAATCTAATGTTAGTTAGTTAGTTTAATATGTTTATTATGCACCCCATACCCATCCTGTGGGCGGTAGTCAAAAGATTACAGAGGTACATAATTGGTCCAGGGACTGGACTCCAAAGTTTTGATAGCTGAGCAAGTTACAGAGGTAATGAACTCACAATTTACAAAGGTAATGAACTCCAGGTAGGTCTGGTAACAATCATAAGTTACAAAGGTATTTAGAGATTACAGACGTAGGTATTGGGTCCAGGGACTGGGCCCCCAAAGTTTTGATACTGAACTAGGTACAAAGGTAATGAACTCGCAAGTTACAAAGGTAATGAATCCTGTAAGAATGGTTACTTACATTTATACATGGCTACAATCATGAACAAATTATAGAATAATGAGCAACTCACACTTCCACACCCGGTCACAACTGTAATGAGTTATTGGTGCAAATATTGATTGAGTCACACACACACACTCACACACACACACACACGCGCACCACACACACACACACACACACACACACACACCAAACCCCACACACACAACCACACACAACACACACACACACACACACACACACACACACACACACACAACACACACACACACACACACCAACACACACACACACACAAACACACACACACAAAAAAATCTAATGGACGTCCAGAAATGCATGCACAGGGGTTCTGATCAGCAAAATACATACAGATAACAGGGTGCTTTCACCAACTTCAGCTTCAGCAACAAGAATATGTTGGGAAGATATCTTAAATAACATGGCCGCTAACCAGTGCCTTCAAAAGATCAACTTCCTGGTAGCTGAAGTATGTTCAAGGCATATTTCCCTACGAGAAAAGAAGGGAAGCAAAATGGAGAGAGAGAGAGAGAGAGAGAAAGGCGCTCTCTCTACAGGAGGAGAAGATTCACTGAGTTCCTCAAGAATGCTAGATTATCTAAAACACAGAAAGAAGTGCTAACCAGCGAAGTGGAAAATATTGAGCTTAAGTTAAAAAACTCATACAGAATCTACGAGAGACAGTAGGAGCTAAAAGTGATTAGCGAAACTGAAAGAAATTCGAAATATTTATTTTCATATGCCAAAAACAAGGCAAAAACCACATCAAGTATAAGGTCCTTGCTCAGACAAGATAGATGAGCTAAGATTACTTGCAAGTGTAGGTAATGTAGATATTATTGGTATAACAGAGACCTGTTTCAACCTGAAAGATAGAGAAATGCCTTCTGAATGCAACATACAGGGGATATGATTGAGGTGTATAAATGGAAGACAGGAATAAATAAAGGGGATGTAAATAGTGTGCTGAAAATATCTAGCCTAGACAGGACTCGCAGCAATGGTTTTAAGTTGGAAAAATTCAGATTCAGGAAGGATATAGGAAAGTACTGGTTTGGTAATAGAGTTGTGGATGAGTGGAACAAACTCCCAAATACCGTTATAGAGGCCAGAACGTTGTGTAGCTTTAAAAATAGGTTGGATAAATACATGAGTAGATGTGGGTGGGTGTGAGTTAGACCTGATAGCTTGTGCTACACAGGTCGGTTGCGTTGTTCCTCCCTTAAGTCAATGTGACTGACCTGATAGGTTGGGTGCATTGGCTTAAGCCGGTAGGAGACTTGGACCTGCCTTGCATGGGCCAGTAGGCCTTCTGCAGTGTTCCTTCGTTCTTATGTTCTTATGTTATAAACTATTCCACACTGATAGGGTCAACAGGAAGGGTGGTGGAGTGGCGATGTATGTCAGAGAAAATTTAAATTGCTGTCTTAGACACGATATAAGATTAGAAACATCGAACACAGAATCTGTTTGGCTACAGTTTCTCGAGGGACGTGACAAATTAATTTTGGGTGTGTTTTATAGGCCCCAAACCTTGACAGGGAGTGCAGTAAGCTGTTATGGGACGAAATTCATAAGGCATCTAGATATGAAAATGTTGTGATAATGGAAGATTTTAACTTTAGACAAATTGATTGGAACAATATGACAGGAAATCTTGATTCTAGTGACTTTCTTGATACGGTTCAGGATTGCTTTTTAGAACAGGTTATGACAGAACCAACTAGAGGAAACAATCTGCTTGACTTGGTTCTTGACAACAAAGATTCACTAATTAATAATCTTGAGGTTAATGATGAGCTTGGAGGAAAGTGATCACAAATCGCTCAGTTTCAATATATCATGGAATTACCCAGATAACTGCAATCAAATCTCTGTCACAGATTTTCGTTTGGCCGACTTCATGAGACTGAAAAATTACCTGGGTGGGCTAAATTGGGATGTCCTGACTATGGGTCAGGTAGGTGATCTTGGTTGCCAATATGACGTTTTTCAGAGCATAGTTCTAGCTGCCCAGACAACTTTTGTTCCGAGTAGGGAAATTAGATCTAACAAAAATGATCCCAAATGGATGAACAATAGATTGAAACATCTCATTGTCAAAAGAGAGGCATATATAGGCGTATCAAAAGAGGGGATGGGCAGTTAAGAATGATATATTCAATTAAAGAGAGAAATAAAGAAAGGAATAAGAAAAGCAAAAAGGGATTATGAGGCTAAGGACGCAAAGGATTCAAAGACTAATCCAAAAGGGTACTTTCTGGTATACAGAAGTAAGATTAGGGACAAGATAGGCCCACTTAAGAGTAACTCAGTTCAGATCACTGACAGTGACAAGGATATGAGTGAAATTCTCAACAGGTACTTCCTCTCAGTTTTCACCCAGGAAAATACTAGCGATATTCCTGAAATAATAGATTATGCAGAACAGGATAATAAATTATGTACGATTGCGGTAACTAGTGACATGGTCCTAAGACAAATAGAGAAACTAAAACCTAACAAATCCCCAGGCCCTGATAAACTGTTTGCAAGGGTGTTAAAGGAATGTAAAGAGGAACTTAGCATACCTTTGGCTAATCTTTCTAACATATCACTACAAACTGGCATAGTGCCTGATAAGTGGAGAATGGCAAATATAATACATATTTACAAGGCAGGTGACAGGTCCTTGGCTTCGAACTATAGACAAATAAGCCTTACCTCCATAGTGGGAAAATTTATGGAATCAATAATTGCCGAAGCAATTCGTAACCATCTTGATAGGCACAGATTGATTAATGAATCACAACACGGTTTTACAAAGGGGCGTTCCTGTCTTACGAATTTACTTGCTTTTTTTCACTAAGGTGTTTGAGGAGGTAGATCATGGTAATGAATATATTGTGTATATGGACTTCAGTAAGGCTTTCCATAGAGTTCCACATCAGAGGCTATTGAGGAAATTTAAGGCTCACGGAATAGGAGGAGAAATTTTTTTCCTGGGTAGAGGCATGGCTGACAAATAGGCAGCAGAGTGTTTGCATAAATGGGGAGAAATCAGAATGGGGGCACGTCACAAGCGGTGTTCCTCAGGGGTCAGTGTTGGGCCCGTTGTTGTTCACAATTTACATAAACGACATAGATGAGGGAATAAATAGCGACATAAGCAAATTTGCTGATGACACCAAAATAGGCCGTCCAATTCATTCTAATAAGTACACTAGAGCACTCCAGGATGATTTGAATAGACTGATGTAATGGTCGGAGAAGTGGCAGATGCAGTTTAATATTGACAAATGCAAAGTTCTAAATGTTGGACAGGTAAATAACCATGCCACATATAAACTAAATAATGTAGATCTTAATACTACTGATTGCGAAAAGGATTTAGGAGTTCTGGTTAGCAGTAATCAAAAACCAAGACAACAGTGCATAAGTGTTCGCAATAAAGCTAACAGAATTCTTGGCTTCATATCTAGAAGTATAAATAATAGAAGTCCTCAGGTTGTTCTTCAGCTCTATATATCCTTGGTTAGGTCTCACTTAGATTATGTTGCACAGTTCTGGTCACCGTATTACAGAATGGATATAAATGCTCTGGAAAACGTACAGAGGAGGATGACAAAGATGATCCCATGTATCAGAAATCTTCCATATGAGGGTAGACTGAGGGCCATGAATCTGCACTCTCTCGAAAGGCGTAGAATTAGGTAGGATATGATCGAGATGTATAAATGGAAAACAGGAATAAATAAAGGGGATGTAAATAGCGTGCTGGAAATTTCCAGCCAAGACAGGACTCGCAGCAATGGTTTCAAGTTGGAAAAATGCAGATTCAGGAAGGATATAGGAAAGCACTGGTTTTGTAATCGAGTTGTGGATGAGTGGAACAAACTCCCGAGTACAGTTATTCAGGCTAAAACGTTGTGTAGTTTTAAAAATAGGTTAGATAAATACATGAGTGGGTGTGGGTGGGTGTGAGTTGGACCTGACTAGCTTGTGCTGCTGGGTCTGGTGCCGTGCTCCATCCTTGAATGGAGTGACCAGACTGGGTGGGTCATTGGGCTAATTCGTGGGGGGGTGGGCGGTACATGGACCTGCTCTGCATGGGTCAATAGGCCTGTTGCAGTGTTTCTTCTTTCTTATGTTCTTATGTTCTTATGTTTAGCGAACCACTAATCAGTCTAAAGATAGACAATCCAATTAACTTTTTCATGAATGAACCTCAAAGCCCTGCCAATGTATGCCAAATTTCTGACGTAACCTTAACACCACTAGACATCGAGAAAGTCATTGACAACATGCCTATGCACTTAGCCCCAGGCCCAGACTCGTAGAACTCTGTGTTCATTAAGAACTGCAAAAAAAATCTCTCTCGGGGATTCTAGGTATGCTGTGGAGAAGGAGCATAGACACAGGTGAGATTCAACAGTCACTAAAAGCAACGGATATAGTCCCATTTTATCAAGGTGGAAGCAAAGCAATAGCTAAGAGCTGTAGACCATTAGCTCTAACATCCTATATCATAACAATCTTTGAAAGAGTTCTAAGAAGTAGGAATGCAAATCACTTGGATTCCCAACAAATACAAAATCCAGGGCAACATGGGTTCAGAGCAGGGCACTCCTGCCTCTCTCAACTACTGGACCACTATGATATGGTCTTGGATGCACTGGAAAGCAAACAAAATTCAGATGTAGTTTACGTAGATTTTGCAAAAGCATTCGACAAGTGCGATCTTTCTAACCAATCAAACACAAAGAGTAGTGGTAAACAGAATTAAATCGGAAGCTGCCGTAGTAAAGAGCTCTGTTCCAAAAGGCACGGTATTCGCCCCTAGCCTGTCCCTCATCCTCATATCAGACATAGACAGAGATGTAAACCAAAGCACTGTATCATTCTTTGCAGACGATACTAGGATCTGCATGAGACTGTCACCTTCTGAGGACACGGCAAATCTCCAAGAAGATATAAACCAAGTTTTCCAATGGGCAACGGAGAACAATATGATGTTCAATGAAGATAAATTCCAACTACTCCGTTATGGAAAACTGGAGGAAATAACAGCTAGAACTGAGTATACTACAAACTCTAATCACACACTGGAGTGGAAATGTAATGTGAAGGACCTGGGAGCGATAATGTCTGAGAATCTCACCTTCAAGGATCATAACAGTGCCACTATCACATCTGCGAGGAAAATGATAGGATGGACAGTTAGCATATTCAAGACAAGAGATGCTAAGCCAATGATGATCCTTTTTAAATCACTTGTTATCTAGGCTGGTGTACTGCTGTACATTAACATCTCCAATCAAGGCAGGTGAAATCGCAGATCTAGAGAATATACAGAGAACCTTTACTGCACATATTAGTTTCATCAAACACCTTAACTACTGGGACAGCTTGGAAGCAGTTGACATGTACTCACTGGAATGCAGGCGAGAGAGATACATCATAATCTACATCTGGAAGGTCCTGGAGGGACTGGTCCCTAATCAGCAAACAGAAATCACTCAATACGAATGTAAAAGACTTGGCAGGCGATGCTACATACCCCCAGTGAAAGGTAGGGAAACCATTGGTACACAAACAGAAAACACAGTAAGTGTCTGAGGCCCGAGACTGTTCAACAGCCTCCCACCAGCCATAAGGGTAATTACCAATAGACACCTGGTTGTCTTCAAGAATGAGCTGGACAGTTACCTAATGCCTGTGCTGAATCAGCAGGGCTGTGGTTCGTGTGTGGGACTACGCGCGGCTACCAGTAACAGCCTAGTTGATCAGGCCCTGATCCACCGGGAGGCCTGGTCGTGGACCGGGCCGCAGGGGCGTTGATCCCCGGAATACTCTCCAGGCAGGTAGCAGCATTACTACCAGCAACAGCACCATCACCAACACCTGCAGCAGCAGCGACCCCATCACCAGCAGTATCAGCAGTACCACCACCACTACCACTAGCACCGCCACATATACCTCCAGCTCCTGAACCACCACCACCACCACCACCAACAGAAGCAGTACCGGAAGCAGCAGAAGTACCACCGCCAATAGAACCTGCACCACCACCACTTCCACCACTACACCTCCAGCACCACCACCACCTCCACCACTACACCTCCAGCACCACCACCACCTCCACCACTACACCTCCAGCACCACCACCACCTCCACCACTACACCTCCAGCACCACCACCACCTCCACCACTACACCTCCAGCACCACCACCACCTCCACCACTACACCTCCAGCACCACCACCACCTCCACCACTACACCTTCAGCACCATCACCAACAAAAGCAGAAGCAGCAGCAGGGTAGTCTAGGGACGGACACACTGTCACGTCTTTGTTTCCGGCCATTACTGTAATTTGTGAAGTACTCGTGACTCCCTCGACTAATTACCTGCAGGTGGAGGAGACTGACTCCCCTATAACCCTTGGGGCTCTCCTGGGATCCTAATTCGGTATCATCCCTTGTGTCTCTGGGGTCAGTGGGAGTCAGTTGGACTATTAACATTGCTGATGTCCTTAGGCTCAGTAATAATTCTGGGAGTACATGGGAGTACATGAACTTAGATGGGAATACATGGAGTACATGACTTAATGGGAAATGGAGTACACGAACGTACATGAGCTCATGGGAGTACATGACTTAGATGGAAATACATGGAGTACACAACGTACAGGAATACATGGAGTACACGAACTAATGGGAATACATGAGTACAGACGAATTTACATGGAGTACATGGAACAATTAATGTTTTAAGACATGACATGCAATGGATTCTACAGACCGAATTACTAAATACATACACAATATTCAGCACCAGGTGACCTGAGTACTATACATCATCATTCTATGCGAATTATGAAATTGATGAGGGGAAAAGGGTGAGTGGTGCACTTAGGAGTCTGTGGAGACAAAGAACTTTGCCCGTGGAAGCAAAGAGGGAAATGTATGAGAGTATAGTTGTACTAACACTCTTATATGGGTTGTGAAGCATGGGTGATGAATGTTGCAACGAGGAGAAGGCTGGAGGCAGTGGAGAATGTCATGTCTGAGGGCAATGTGTGGTGTGAAAGTAATGCAGAGAATTCGTAGTTTGGAAATTAGGAGAAGGTGTGGGATTACCAAGACTATTATTCAGAGGGCTGAGGAGGGGTTGTTGAGGTGGTTCGGACATGTAGAGAGAATGAAACAAAACAGAATGACTTCGAGGGTGTATAAATCTGTAGTGGAGGGAGGAGGGAAGGCGGGGTACGGGTCGGCCTAGAAAGGGTTGGAGGGAGAGGTAACGGAGGTTTTGTGTGCGAGGGGCTTGAACTTCCAGCAAGCGTGCATGAGCGTATTTGACAGGAGTGAATGGAGACAAATGGTTTTTAATACTTGACGTGCTGTTGGAGTGTGAGTAAAGTAACGTATATAAGGATTCAGGGAAACCGCCAGTCTGGACTTGAGTCCTGGAGATGGGAAGTATAGAGTCTACACTCTGAAGGAGGGGTGTTAATGTTGCAGTTTTATAACTGTATTGTAAAACACCCCTCTGGCAAGACAGTGATGGAGTGAATGATGATGAAAGTTTTTCTTTCTCGTGTGGGAATCGGCCGATATATTAATAAAAAATATAAAAAAATATGTCCAATAAGAAGAAAACATTAAAGATAAACACTTTACTTAAAATTGGTTT
>NC_069399.1:41986882-41999382 GCF_026875155.1 Cherax quadricarinatus | reverse complement strand
GTTTGGGAACTATTCTCTGTAACTCTCTAATATATCCCTTTTCCTTTAAAGAAATATGGGATCAAAGTGCTTATAAAGTATTACAAACCCAGGGGTCCAAATGGCCTGTTATCCTGGGGGAAAGATAGCAAAATAAACACAGCAAAAAGTTTTGGACTTATATTATCCTTCACCAATTTAGAACAAAATAGTACACTATATACACATGTACAGTGATAGGTATTAGTGCACTCCACGGTAAGCAAGGCAGAATAGAAGCCACAAGAGGCAGACCGTGCTTCAACCAGCTCTAGAATGGGAATGACAAGGGCAGAAAGGAGAGGGGTACCACATAACCTTGCGATTGCCAAAACCCATCTTCTTATTGGCTGGAACCTGGTCACTAGTTGAACGACGGGGCCCCCATCGTCAACTCTTAGTTACCCTGGTTCGCTGGTTGGGGGAGATAGCCTGTAAATGAGGGTGTGTACATTCGCGAATAAAAAATTAAACGTACTTTTTTGAAATGCCAATAGGGTCAATATGGAGTCTCGTGTTTTGTACTCCAAGTTTCTAGCAATGAAACCTAGCATTCCATCAGCTGGCTGTTCGCAGATAAACCTTGCTGGGCACTTTTGAGGTTTGTTGCTTACAATTACAAAGAAACATTTTTTTTCTCCTCGTGCCGATTTTAAATTGTTGGCACATATTTAATATTTACTTTATTCCCAAAACACATTACTTTGCACTTATCTAACTAAAATTCATCTTCCCCCAGCGTCAACGTACCCAGATCACTATGAATGCTCAAACAATCTGCTAATTTTATGTCATCATGAAATTTTCCTCTCTCAGATGTTAGCCATACCTCGAGTTTGTTTATGTGCACTGTGAAGAGGACTGGACCAAACAGCCGATGCTTGGGAACTCCACTCTTTACGGGAAGCCACTCAGTGACCTCTCCCTTCGTACTGTTCTCCTGTATCCTGACTGTGAGTCTCACTTATCCAAGTATAAAGTTTGCCTTCTGTACATGTTTTTTTTTTATTTGGTCAGCAATATTCAATGGGGTACTTAGTTGAAGGCCTTCTTTGAAATTTCTATATATTACTTCTGCCATACTTTTTCGTTCCAGTTTTTCGGATATATAATTGAAAAATTCGAGTAAAACATGTGCTTTTGTTGCTGGTTTCCAGTTTTAGCTTGTCATTTTCCAAAAAAAATAGAAATATTATCTTTAATAAAATTTTAATAGATTACCTAAACTGACGTAATTTTGATGGAACACATTTCAGGCCCAAAAAAGTCTTTTCCTGGGGAAAATAAATGGTATAAATACCGACAAGGGGCAATAAAAACAAAAATGCAGTAAAGTGACCTTTTTTACACTTTTTCGCCCACACATGGGCTTTTTAAAGTCAAAAACAGAACTACCTGGGGGGGAAAGGGAAACGCGAGTTTTTTATAGTCCGGCTGGGGTCAGTGAAAAAATGCTGCATTCTGAAGTACCGAGTTGGTTGTAGATTTAAAAACTTGGGTAGTTTGGGAAAGGAGACGGACAAGTTTGTGAGCGATTTTCTACAGTGTTCTTATTTTGGGATAGCGATGAAGAAGTTTTTTGGGCAAGTGGTTTCAGCTATGTTATAGAAGCCCTATTTTGGTTTAAGTTTTTTCGGGTATGGAAATAATATGTTCCAGGGTTCTCCCGGGATTGAGGGTTTTTCTTTTTGTGGCGATAATCTTGAGTTCTGTAGTTTATCAAGTGGGGTGTGAATTACGGGTTTTACGCACATTCCTTGTGCGTCAACCGCTTTCGATTGGTTCTGAAATACGTGTTTGGGGGTCCCCCTTTATGTTTCGCCCACGTATAACTTTTGCAGTCATTACAAGTATCTACCTCCACAACCACGACCCTCAAGGACCACCAGTAGTGGGAGGGCAAGCCTCCATCCTCTGCAGGGGGATACATAATCCCCCTTTTAAGACCAAAAAGTTATACGGGGCGAAACATCAAGGGACCTCCAAACACGTATTTCAGAACACCAATACGCAAGCAGGTCTGACGACACAAGGAATGCCTGCGTACAACACCGTAATTCACACAACCACTTGATAAACTACAGAAACTCAAGACTTATCGCCACAGAAGACAACACTCAATACCGAAGAACCCCGGGAATCATCACTTATTTCCATACCGACAACTTCAACAGAATAGTGGCTTCTATAACATAGCTGAACCACTTGCCAAGAAACTTCTTCATCGCTATCCCACATAAGAACACTGTAGAAGGTCTGCTCACAAACTTGTCCAGTCTCCTTTCCAAGCTACCCAAGTTTTTAGACTCTACAACCCAACTCGGTACATCATCAGATGCGCATTCTTCACCTGACCTCAGCCGGACTATAAATACTCGCGTTCCTTCCACCCCAGGTAGTTCTGTTTGTGACTTGAAAAAGCCCACTGTGTGGGCGAAACGTAGTCAATAAAGGATCACATTATACTGCATTTGTGTTTATATTGCCAAGTCTTTTCCTCCTGTTCAATACTGAGGTAACATTTGCTGGTTTCTAGCCTATTGGTACCTGACCTCCCAGTGATTTGTTAAATATTACCGTCAGTGCGTAAATGATGTAGTATGTAAAATCATCTAAAACTCTGGCATATAGTTCATCTGGTCCACTTGATTTGTTAATATTCAGTTTCCCAGAGTATTACAGGACTTAGAGTTTTCTCAAAACTTAGTGGAGTCAGTTTTGGGGGGCCCTAAAAAAAAAATTTAAATGCGGCCTGTGTAACTGGTGTCATGTTGAGTATAGACGCCGTATCTCCGTTGTTCACCTGTCAAAGGTATTTTCGTTGCTTTTGACATTTTCTTTCCCTTGACATTTATGAAGAATTCTTTGACATTACCTTAACATTTTGTGCAGTTCGTCCTTCAAATTTTTGCTTAGCAGTTCTGAATTTTTCATCTCCATGTAGCTAAGACGGTCTTCTAGATTACAGTCATTAAATTTTTCGAAAAATACAATCATTTTTGCCTATGATCCTAATTAGTAGTCTCGTCATCTAGCCTGGATTTCTTTTTTTTGCACGATTTAAATGTCTTGATATGTTATTCTTTTCTGTTTTTGTTTTGTTTTAATTTTGCTCACATTTCATCTACGGTATCTATGTTTAGTAGTTTGATCCACCTCACGTTACTGATATGTCGGAGCTTCTTATCAAGGTTCTGTAGCTGGAACCTTGGTAGTGTTATCCTGGAAATTATGTTTACTGTGAGTGGGATGATGTGATTACTGTAGCCTAGTATCTCTTCTACCTAGCAAGATCGATTAGGTTCACAGTTTTTGGTCAGAACAAGATCCAGAATATTGTTGCCCCGAGTAGATGAGTTGACATAATGAGGTTAAAGAAGTTGTCCTCACTCATGTTGATGAGCCTGACTGTCTTCTAAATCTCCTTGTAAGATACACCAATTTTTAAGATAAGAGTATTAACATCACCGACTAAAAATCAATTTCTTTATTTCTACAGACTGTCTTAATTTCGTAAATTTAGAGGACGATATTCTACGCGGAATATTTTTTTTTCCTTTTCTCAAGGCCTCGAATTATTACATTTACGGAGTGGTACAACAGTATATCAATCTTATTTATTTGCATGGCATGGAGTTCACAAACGAACATACGGGGTCACTTCACCCTTTTTTATTGTTTGAAATCCTATCAAGAAAATCTCTGTTATCAAGTAACTGTTAGGATTAAACCACAAGGTAATCAGAGCAATAATGTATGGACGTCAGAAAGAATGTACACTTACACATTTTTGTATTCAAAATCTTCCAAAATAATAAAACTACAGATGAAAGGGATGGAAGGCAGATGCAGGAGTACCGGGTCTTACGCATGATAGAAGGCAGCTAACACATGGTCACACCCACGACAGTATAATATTTAAAGACGAAAATTAACTGGAAAACAGTTTAAAAAAAGAATGAAATAACCATTGTCTCTATTAGTCACGGGGATGTTGAAATAAAAAATAATTGCATCAGCAGCACAGAAACTAAGGTCACAAACTCAACAACGACGCTCAGTAAACTAGACCTAGACACATTCACAATGGTTTTTTACTCATAAGTGAGAAAAAATTCTTGAGTATACAGCACCAGTATAGAGCCCTCACCTAGCTAAACAAAAATAAATGTGAGCAAACCCAAAAGGACTTCATCCACATTTCTTTTGTGATACTAGGAAAGAGCTACGGAAAGTAAGTAAGACACCTAGAGAAAGAACAAGAGAAGATATAATCAGTACATAAAAAAATGCATAGGGTGAATAAGGATGGGCTCTTTTACTAAGGGTGAATTCAAGACAAAAGGGCCCTTAGTTGGAAACTACAAACCAAATGAGCCTCAGAAATGTGAAAAACACTTGAAATGAGAATGGGAACATGGTAGAAGAACTAAAAGAGCGCCACAGTGGAAGCGGGCAACATGCAGGGGGCGAAAAAATGATTATGACGAAGCTATTTCTCCCAACTCGAAAGCCCATGAGGCGGGACCAGGACCGGAGCTCTCTCCCTCACCCCCCGCAAACTCATAAAGGGAATTGCAAAACGGTAATTACACACATACAAACACAAGCAAAATAACCACCAACACACGCAGTATAACATCAAACACACTTCCCTTTGGCTCCCCACCCTCCCAACACACACCACATCTCAACCACAGCTGAAATCTACCCACATTACTGGCTCAAATACTCAACGAAATTACCAGGAACGTCCTTTTCCTGTGAGGCCACCACTGAAACCTTCATCAATTAGCGACTGTGTTATCTTCGACACCTGTACTGGTACTGAACTTACTAGTAACATGGGCTATAAGGGACCTCGTCATCTATATCCTACTTGTACTGGCGCTGGAGTGGTGGTGTGGTGGTGGTCATGGTGGTGGGGGTGGTCGTGGGCGTGGTGGTGGTGGTCGTGTGGTGGTGGTCGGGTGGTGGTGGTCGTGGTGGTGGTGGTCAGGGTGGTGGTGGTCGTGGTGGTCGTGGTGGCAGTGCTAGCATCACTGCAGCACTGTCGTGTTTCTATTTAAGATTGGAATAATATTCGGTAATACCATTAGTGTCTCTCAGACTACAATAGAAGACCAATTCTGATGACATGCTTCCTCGAAATACTCAAGCATACTCTCTCCTGTTTGCAGTATAACCACCAAATTATGCTTGCCGAAAGGGCAATATAACTTTTTCAGAGAATTCCTATAATAAATTTTGTCGATATATTCCTATAATATACTCCCTTAACAATCTTTAATAGACACCCCTTGATATATTGTCACTATTATTATAAAAAATTCCCTCAATGTATTTCATGAGAAAATATATCGATACTCAGTTGACTTATTCCACTAACATAATTTCTCAATAAACTTCGATTATAGAAATATGTCTTCACGTTATTTGACAAAGATGTATTACCTAAATATATAAAGCAGATACATAAGAAAGGTCAATCCTTGGACGCTTGATGGGATCTACTCTGACCCGCCCGCTCGGTTGGTGACGCACTCAGCTCACATAACTGAGTGTCCATGGTTCAATCTCAGGCATAGGTGGAAAAGCTGGCAGCTTACCTTAAAACTCCTGCCCCTGTTCACCAAGCAGTAAAATAGGCACCCGGTGTTAGTCATCTGCTGAGGGTCGCATCCTAGGGGGCTGGTAGTATACCTTAGATAAGGCTGGGGCTTTGAAATGAGCTTAGGTAGGATAAAAACTCAACAAAGCAAAACAGTGGAAAGAAGAGTGAACACTGCCAACATAATGCCTGGCCACGGAGCAAGAGGTCTCATAGACCGGATCTTGGTCACACACACACACTCTTTTCCTCTCTCCAACTCTCTCTCTCCTCTCTCTCTCTCCCCTCTCTCTCTCTCTTTTCTCCTCCTCTCTCTCTCTCTCTCTCTCTCTCTTCTCTCTCCTCTCTCTCCCCTCTCCGCCTCTCTCTCTCTCCTCAGAATTGTATATTTTGATAATCCCAGTACTTTTCACCGTGCCTTGTAGTACTGATCATGTAATATCACAGCTGAGCAGCTGATAATCCAGAGGGAAAACCAAATCAAATTTTCTTGCAAGTTTCATGTACACACGCATGTTCAAGTCAACACCAGAAAAACATACGTAAGCATAGGTTTTTAGAGTAGAGCAATGAAATATGCTACTCTCTCAAGGACAAGCGCTGCATACTCTCTCGGGGAGGTACTCAACATGATGTGAAACCATTATAGCTCAGAGGGTTTTACAAAAGTACCTAGATCGTTCCACTTACGAGAACGCCCAGTCAACAAACCCTCTCCTCGAGGTCAGAGAGCCCCACAAATGATGGGGACCGACCAGTAGGATCATCGACTGTGAACTAGACGTTCTTTGGGCCCACCGGACAACCAGTTGTGCATGCTCTTGGGTTTTCGATGACAAAAATCGAACAAAGCTCTTGCTCCCCTATACCAATGAGCTTCAAGCTGCAACTACTCTGCAAAAATGCTAAAACTCTCGGAGCAAACTACAGCGATGAATTTCAAAAACGAAAGTCTAAATAAGAAACTGATGTAGTAACGGCTTTTAGCTTGTTTAAATAAACTAGAATCCTACGCAAATCTTGTAAAACTATTGCAAAAGAGAGAGTGGGAAAGAAAGAAGAGAGAAAGAGAGAGAGGAAAAGGGAGAGGAATATATACATTAAAGCCAGAAAAGAGATAGCGCGGGCGAGCACCTGATATTTCGTAGAAAATATTACCCTCAACAAGACGAGCTCAGGGGCCATAAATACAGTGTCGAGACAAAATGTGAATTACAGGGGGTGTGACTATTACAAATATCGTGATGAGACAAAAAATAAAAGAAAATAAAAAAAAAATGAAAAAAAGAAGAAAAAGAGAAAGGGAAAAAAAGAAACGATAAGAAAATGGGAAAGGAAAAGGGAAAAAAAAGAAGAGAAGAAGAAGAAGAAGAAGAAGAAGAAGAAGAAAAGAAGAAAAAAAAAAGAAGAGAAAGAAGAAGAAGAAGAAGAAGAAGAAGAAGAAGAAGAAGAGGAGGAGGAGGAGTAGGTGGACTTCCGGGGAACAAACTGTAACAAAGAGAAGGTTTTGAGGAAGTGATATATGCCAGTTTTACTGTAACCTAAAACAATGTTACAGTATACTAAATAGTATACACTTACTTTTTTTTAATAAAATTTAATCCTATAAGTTAACGTAACCATAGCCAGAGTAAACTCGCGTGTAAACAACTAGAAATTTAATTGGTGTTTTCTAGCTTACAACCTCCTGTTAACGGACATAACGGATTTTTAAACACTCTAGAGGACAAACAGTAACAATGGACAAATTGTAAAAACAGAGGGCAGACTGTAACAAAAAAGAGGACAAACTGTTACAAACAGAGAAACAGACTGGTAACAAACAGAGGGGAAACTGTAACAAACAGAGGACAGACTGTAACAAAACAGAGGACAAACTGTAATAAAAAGAGGACAGATTGTAACAAGCAGAGGGCAAACTGTAAAAAGAGAACAAACTGTAACAGAGGACAGACTGTAAACAAACAGAGGACAAAACTGCCACAGAGGACAGACTGTAACAGAGGACAAACTGTCCGCAGAGGACAAACTGCAACAAACAGAGGACAAACTGTAACAGAGGACGAACTCTAACAAAGGGCAAACTGTAACAAAGAGAGGAAAGACTGTAACAGAGTGCAAACTGTAACAAACAGAGGGCAGACTGTAATGAAGGGCAAACTGTAACAATCAGAACAAACTGTAACAAATAGAGGACAGACTGTAACAAACAGCGGGCAGACTGTAATGAAGGACACTCTGTAACAAAAGAGAACAAACTGTAACAAAGAGAGGAGAAACTGCAACAAACAGAGGACAAACTGTAACAAACCGAGAATAAACTGTAACAAACAGAGGACAGATTATAACGAAGAGCAAACTGTAATAGAGAAAAAACTGTAACAGAGGACAGACTGTAACAAACAGAGGACAGACTGTAACAAACAGAGGACAAACTGTCACAAACAGAGGACAAACTGTCACAAACAGAGGAAATACTGAAACAGAGGACGAATTGTAACAAAGAGAGGACAAACTATAACAGAGGACAGACTGTAACAAACAGAGAACAAACCATACCCCCGGCCGGGATTGAACCCGCGGCCATAGAGTCAAACAGAGAACAGACTGTAACAAAGGGCAAACTGTAACAAACAGAGAACAAACCATACCCCCGGCCGGGATTGAACCCGCGGCCATAGAGTCAACAAGAACAGACTGTAACAAAGGGCAAACTGTAACAAACAGAGAACAAACTGTAACAGAGGACAGACTGTAACAAACAGAGAACGATCTGTAACAAAGAGAGGAGAAACTGCAACAAACAGGAGACAAACTGTAATAGAGAACAAACTGTAACCAAAAAGGACAAACTGTAACAAACAGAGAACAAACTGTAACAGAGGACGAACTGTAACAAAGAGAGGACAAACTAACAAAGGGAGGAGAAACTGTAACAGAGGACAAGCTGTAACTAACAGAGGACAAACTACAGCAAACAAAGAACAAACTGTAACAGAGGACAAATTGTAACAGGACAAACTGTAACAGAGAACAAACTGTAACAGAGGACAAACTGTAACAGAGGACAAACTGTAACAAAGAGAGGACGAACTGTAATAAACAGAGGACAAACTGTAATAAACAGAGAACAAACTATAGCAAACAAAGGATAAACTGAAATAAGAAAATAATTTTGTGAACACAAAGACAACAAACAAAGGAGTTAGAAGAGAGTGTGAAGATGAAAAAAGGAAAATAATGTAATTCAAAATATTAGTGAAAAGAGAAAGTGGAGAGATAAAAGGAGGAAAGGAAGATTAGGAGGAAAAAGGAGGAGGGCTAGGAGGAATAGGAGGAAAAGGGGGAGGAGGAGGAGGAGGAGGAGGAAGAGTATTAACCAGTATAAATTTGTAGAGAATATTGTATTAAAAAAGCTCCATATGTAATGTTATTTTTCCGGAATTGTACCGAAACTTGATGGGTTTTTTATTTGTTTGTTTTGTCAGAGGGCAGGAAGGAACGGCAGGTGTTGTCGGTTTATGGGGCGCAGTACCTGCACCAACATGTATATATCTATATCTATATATCTATATAATATATATTATATAAAATATATATATAATATATATAATATATATATATATTATATATTTTATATATATATATATATAATATATTTGAGGTAACATTTAAAAAGGTACAGTGTACTCTGCTGCTACAACCAACATGACCACTCCTCCAGGTCATCTTTACCCAGTACTCACATTAGCTCACTAGCACACTCTTACTAGTGAGTAAATAAACATAAATATAGCAGAGAGGCTCCGTGACCCCCCCTCCCCTTCCCATCTGTAGGCTGTACAAGTACTCTAGCCCCCCCCCTCCCCTTCCCATCTGCAGGCTGTACAAGTACTCTAGACCCCCCCCCCCTTTCCCATCTGTAGGCTGTACAAGTCTTCTAGCCCCCCCCTCCCCTTCGTATCTGTAGTGTACAAGTACTCTAGACCCCCCCTCCCCTTCCCATCTGCAGGCTGTACAAGTACTCTAGCCCCCCCTCCCCTTCCCATCTGTGGGCTGTACAAAGTACTCTAGACCCCCCCCTCCCCTTCCCATCTGCAGGCTGTACAATTTACTCTAGACCCCCCCTCCCCTTCCCATCTGTAGGCTGTACAAGTACTCTAGACCCCCCCCCCCTTCCATCTGCAGGCTGTACAAGTACTCTAGACCCCCCTCCCCTTCCCATTGCAGGCTGTACAAGTACTCTAGCCCCCCCCTCCCCTTCCCATCTGCGGGCTGTACAAGTACTCTAGACCCCCTCCCTTCCCTTTCTGCAGGTGTACAAGTACTCTAGACCCCCCCCCCTTCCCATCTGCAGGCTGTACAAGTACTCTAGACCCCCCCTCCCCTTCCCATCTGCAGGCTGTACAAGTACTCTAGACCCCCTCCCTTCCCATCTGCAGGCTGTAAAAGTACTCTAGACCCCCCCTCCCCTTCCATCTGCAGGCTGTACAAGTACTCTAGACCCCCTCCCTTCCCATCTGCAGGCTGTACAATTTACTCTAAAACCCCCCTCCCCTTCCCATCTGCAGGCTTTACAAGTACTCTAGACCCCCCCCCCCTTCCCATCTGCAGGCTGTACAAGTACTCTAGACCCCCCCCCTTCCCATCTGCGGCTGTACAAGTACTCTAGACCCCTCCCTTCCCATCTGCAGGCTGTACAAGTTACTCTAGACCCCCTCCCTTCCCATCTGCAGGCTGTACAAGTACTCTAGCCCCCCCCCTCCCCTTCCCATCTGCGGCTGTACAAGTACTCTAGACCCCCCCTCCCCTTCCCATCTGCAGGCTGTCAAGTACTCTAGACCCCCTCCCCTTCCATCTGCGGGCTGTACAAGTACTCTAGCCCCCCCCCCCCTCCCTTCCCATCTGCAGGCTGTACAAGTACTCTAGACCCCCCTCCCTTCCATCTGCAGGCTGTACAAGTACTCTAGACCCCCCCTCCCCTTCCCATCTGCAGGCTGTACAAGTACTCTAGCCCCCCCCTCCCTTCCCATCTGAAAGGCTGTACAAGTACTCTAGACCCCCCCTCCCCTTCCATCTGCAGGCTGTACAAGTACTCTAGACCCCCCTCCCCTTCCCATCTGCAGGCTTTTACAAGTACTCTAGACCCCCCCCTTCCCATCTGCAGGCTGTACAAGTACTCTAGCCCCCCCCTCCCCTTCCACTGCAGGCTGTACAAGTACTCTAGACCCCCCTCCCTTCCCATCTGCAGGCTTGTACAAGTACTCTGGGACCCAAAAACTTAAACAGGCCTCTGCACACTAGGGTCTTACAGGTAAACATGAGAGCACTTAAACCAATAATCAAACCCTATGGTATAGCTGACCAAGAAAATTAAACAAAACACCGTCCCTACAAAAACGGTGACTATTGGGGACACGTCGTGCCGGAGTGCGCTACGTAAACTCTCACTCGGAAAATAACATTATATATGAGCGGTTTTTTTGTTTATAAATATTCTTACAATAAACTGTGTAATGAAGAGGATAAAGAAGGAAAAAGGGGCATAAGGGAAAAGAAGAGCTAAGGAAGAAGAGGATAAGGAAGAAGAGGATAAGGAGGAGGAGGATCTGAGACAAATTTTACCATGACCTATGTGACTTTTGACCTCCCTCGAAGTGACCTCCCTCTAAGTGACCTCCAACCCCACCTCGGTGGCCTCTAACACTACCTCTGGTGACCTCTAACTCTACTCTGATGACTTCTAACCCACGTCTGGTGACCTCTAACGCCTCTCTGGTGACTTCTATCCTCAGTCTAGTGACCTAACCTCATCTGGTGACTTCTAATCCCCTTAGTGACTTTCTAAAACACATTCGGGTGACCTAACCCACTCTGGTGGCCTCTAATCCACTCTGGTGACTATAACTACGCTCTGATAATCTACGTAACCTTTGACCTCATGATGTGACCTGCCTGAACTTTTGGCATCAAATATGAGGATTTATGACTTCTTTGAACCCCCCTTGGTGTGCATTTGCCCTTTGAACTCTTTTATCTGCGTAATGTGACCTTTGAACTTTATGGCACATAATCGACCATTTAAATTTTCCTCACCCGTCTCCCCTGACCTTTGACTCTTAGATTTGTGTCTTTTTACCTACGATTTCTTGATTCTTCTTTTGTGACCTTCGACCTGGGAACGTAACCTCTCATGGGTCACCCTAGGAGCATGAATTCTCAGGTGTCACCTAGGAATGCGACCTCCATGGGTCGCCATGGGAACGTGACTCTCATGGGTCACCCAGGGAGCGTAACCTCTCATAAGTCACCTGGGAACATGATCTTCATGGGTACCATGGGAACGTGACCTTGATGGGTCACCATGGGAAAGTGACCTATCATGAGTCACCATGGGAATGTGACATCTCGTGAGTCACCCTGGGAACGTGACCTCTCAGAGGTCACGTGATTTAAATCACTTTTGATCAAAATTCTGTTTAATTAAAATTCTTGGTTCACAACGATCGATAAGAGTTTAATTAAAATCTTCTGAAGTGACTGATGATGTTTCTCACCTTCCAGGACTCTTGATGCAGGGCTCTTGATCCAGGGCTCTTGATCCAGGGCTCTTGATCCAGGACTCTTGATCCAGTGAAAAATGGAGATGCCCCTCACTCACCTCACCTGAGCCACACACACCTCACCTAAGTCACACTCGCCTCACCTAAGCAACACCAACACACCTCACCTAAGCACACTCGCCTCACCTAAGCCACACATCTCACTAAGCCACACTTGACTCACCCTAGTAGTCAAGAGCAAGTATTTAAGGTGTCACAACGAGCGAAGGAAATTTATCAAAGAGATGAATAATAAATGAGAGAGAGAG
>NC_069399.1:41951882-41979382 GCF_026875155.1 Cherax quadricarinatus | reverse complement strand
CCTGTGTAAAAAGAGAGAGAGAGAGAGAGAGAGAGAGAGAGAGAGGCAGAGAGGGAAAGAGAGAGAGAGAGAGAGAGAGAGAGAGGAGAGAGAGAGAGAGAGAGAGAGAGAGAGAGAGAGAGAGGAGAGAGAGAGAGGCAGAGAGAGGCAGAGAGAGGTAGAGAGAGAGAGAGAGAGAGAGAGAGAGAGAAGAGAGAGAGAGAAGAGAGAGAGAGAGAGAGAGAGAGAGAGAGATAGAGAGAGAGAGAGAGAGAGAGAGAGAGGCAGAAGAGAGCCAGAGAGAGAGATGATAGAGGAGAGAGAGAGAGAGAGAGAGAGAGAGAGAGAGAGAGAGAGAGAGAGAGAGAGAGAGAGAGAGAGAGAGACAGACAGACAGACAGACAGAGACAGACAGACAGACAGACAGACAGACAGACAGACAGAGAGTGTCGGAAGAAAAAGGAACTTGCCAGACAGGACCACCTGTTAAGAGACCTCTGAGTTGGTGAACACTCACACGTCACCCACTCAGCTACTCCTATCTCAGCCCAGCAGGTGGTATTGTGCCTTATACAAGACCACAGACCTACATCCCTGCAGCTGCCTCAGTACCCTACCTCTCTCAAGGGCAGGTACCTTACGTACCCTACACACCCACCACATCAAGTTGACCACATCATCATGAGGAGCCAATCTATCAGCATCCTGTCGGCCAACATTATAGAGGTTTCATTACTAATGTTGGAGAGCTCACACATAGTTTTGTGAACACTCGACGTCCCGACATGATAGCTGTTGTTGAAACATTTTTGGATGACAGGACTCCAAAAAAATTTTGCAAGAATTGCTGGCTATACCTCATGGATGAGAAGAGAAAGGCAAGGGCAAGGAGGAGGTGTTGCTGTGTGCTCCTCTAAACGTGTTCATGCCCAGCACATTGATGTTGCCACCCCTACACATCTTGAAATAATGTTCTTCAAGCTCTGCATAAACACTAGTACCTCTGTATAGCATGTGCAATGTACAGACGTCGTGGCAACATGCAGACCCCATAAATTCCTAATGGAAAATTTGACCCCCTTTTCTGCTACACCCAAAAACTGTAAACATTCTATTGTTGGTGCCCTAAACCGCCCTTATAAAAGGGGGACTTTGATGACCTTCTTGCGTGTTCGACATGAGAAATTTTGTTATTTCCCTACTCACATCTTGGCCCCCCTTTTGACCAATATGGTGATCGGGCAAAAGGTAGTCACTTGTCAACCCCTCGGCTAGTTGGTTCGTCTGCCACAAGGCTGTTTTTTACGATACTTAAGATCCCAACAGAACGAGGTGAGGAGTCCACACGCACAACCTGGCTATGGGAAAGAGGTATTGTCCAGCCTTTGCTCTGAGCTCGCCCACCGATTGGAATGCTTCTCCAAGGGATTTGACAACCAAGTGAAAGCCTTCACAGGACACAATCTTAATCTACAACAAGAACACATTCCTCACCGGCAATATGTGACGAAGCCTACAGATCAGCCTTGGTTTGGCTTTCGTTGTAGAGAGGCTGCTACTGCTAAGTACAAAGCATGGCGAAGGTATAAGAGACATCTTACCACCTATAACAGTAACTTGCACAGGCAAACCTGTAGGCATATGGGTGACGTTCAAAAGTGGGCCATTGCTAAATGGGAGGTGGACACTAAAAGGTAGGGTAGGCTTCAAAACCTGGTGATCCGTGGTCAAGGACAGACAAGGTTATCTGCCTGGTGAACTCATTCCACCTCTAAATCGACAGGATGGGACCACGTCTACTAGTAGTCAAGAGAAGGCGGACCTCTTTGCTGAACACTTTCCTACCAAAATGCAAGTTCTTGATCCAGCAAGGGACCCTCGTTGGCTAGCTGCAAGAACTGTGTCAAAACTGTCAGTGGTGACAATAAGGCAGGAGGAGGTGCCTTTCCTTCTTAAATCGTTTGACCAAGAAAAGGCTGTGGGCCCAGACAAGTTGGGGCCCAAGATTGCTGAGATGTGCAGACCAGCTAGCCAGCACCTCTAACTCTATCTTTCAGCACTGCCTAGTACAGTGTAAATGGCCCTCTCTATGGAAAGAGGCAAATATAGTCCCTGTTCACAAAAAGAAGAGCAGAGCAGAAATCAGCAACTACAGACCAGTGTCACTCCTGTCAATCACTGGTAAGATCCTTGAGACAATAATCTCAAGACAAATGACAGAGTTTTTTGACTACCACTCACTACTTTGTAATCGTCAATATGGCTTCAGGAAAGGTTACTCTGCTGCTGATCTGTTGTTAAACCTCTCCACTAAGTGGCACCAGTCACTGGATGAATCCAAAGTTAGCTGTGTGGTAGCACTGGACATTGCTGGCGCTTTCGACCGGGTGTGGCACCAGAGCCTCTTAGCAAAACTTCAAGCTCTGGGAATTGCAGGCTCTACGCTATGTCTCCCTAGTGATTACCTTCATGGTAGATCTCTAAGTGTAGTTCTCAATGGAACGGAATCAGCAAGACATCCTATTGGAGCAAGTGTTCCACAAAAAAGCGTGCTGGGACCATTGTTATGGAATGTCTACTTCAACGACCTTCTTCATCTCATCCCAGAATCACATGCATATGCAGACGACTATACACTGACATTCACTTATCCAAGAGAAGAAATGCCAGCTGCTCTAAGCTACATCAATCACCAGCTGAGAGCTATATCAGCTTGGGGAAATAGGTGGCAAGTAACATTTGCACCTGAGAAAACGCAAATGATGATCGTCTCTAGGCACCATGATGGTAATGCTGGTGCAGTAGTAAGGATGAATGGGAGGGGGTTGGCACCTGGAGAAGAAGTTGATATCCTTGGGGTGAAATTTGACTCCAAACTAACCATGAAGAACCATGTTGTAAATCTTGCAAACAAGGCAGCCAGGAAACTTACAGCACTTCGCCGTATCTCGCATCTGCTTGACAGTAGGGGTTGCAAGATTCTGTACGAGGCACAAGTACGTTCACACCTTGAGTATGCTCCACTTTCTTGGTTTGCCTGCCCCCCTCTCATCTGCGACTGCTTGACAGAGTAGAGAACAGAGCAAGACGTCTCATCTCTCGCCTGGACCCATCCTGGACAGATCTGTCATTTCAGCAGAGCTTTCAACATAGGAGGGATGTGGGTGGCCTTACTGTTATGTACAAGGTCAATATTGTCAAAGTACCACACTTGGATTCACTTCGAGGACAGCGTGAAACAAGCTTTTATGCCACAAGACGGGCAGAAAGCAGCAACTTCACTCTGGCTGTACCCTTCTCCAGAACATCACTCCATCTGAGATCATATATACCCAGGATGACTCGAGTATGGAACACATTCGTACAACATAATGATGTCAACGAGATAAAGTCAGTTGATCAAATGAAAATGCTGGCCCACAGATGGCTCCAACTTCATCCTGTTCCTTACTTGTATATCTCATAACAATAAAAATGTTTTCAAATGAGCTGATGTAGGCAACAGCTCTTAGCTTGCCAATAGAGTTAGGAATCCTTAACGTGTAAATAGCTTGTCAATAAAGCTAGGGATCCTTAACCTTGTCAAACTCTGTGTAAAAAAAAAGAAAAAAAAGAAAGAGAGACTCTACATCAGGGAGTCAAAAACACGTAAACATATGGCTTTGTGTTTATTTACATTACATAGCATCAATAGCATCTGCATTTTAACTAAGACTGGAACTGTTTTTAGCAACACTGATAAAGAATCTTTAAGGAAGTTGTTGAGGACCTGTCACAGCTATGCCAGAGTCCTCAGCACCAGCCTGGAGATCACACTTCATAAAGAACTTTCGTTAACTCGGACACAGAAGGACCAGAGATCTGCAGCAGTTCTAGCACTGGACTGAACCATGAGAGGAGACTGAAGCTACTTTAATTACTATGTTAAGATGATTGAAGAGTAAGGGGGGAGGTATGATTACGACGTGCATAACACTATAAGAATTTTACAAGGCAGGTAAAAGCAGTCTGATACGTGTACATATCACAGAGACAAGGGGCCAAAGATGGAACTAAAACACAAGACTGAGTCACAGGAGTGTTAGATACTACTTGTAAAGTTTAATATGGAAAGGAAGTGGAACGTATTGGATAAGGAAGTGATAGAAGAAGACGCTATATATAGCTTCAGGAGTAGGTATGAGAGAACCCAAAATATAAGGATTCGATAACGATAGTCAATTTTAGTTTAAATAATGGGAACCTGAGATTTCATTTCATCACACACGCACACGCACACACACACACACACACACACACACACACACACACACACACACACACACACACACACACATACACATACACACACACAAAAAAATGGTGGGTCAGAGGGGGACTCTAAGGAACTAGGGATCGAGGAAGAATGGGTCTGGTGGGGAGGTGTGGATGGGAGAGCAGTGCAAAAGGATGGAACAAGAGTGGGAGAGAAAACTAGGAGAGCTTTCTACAAAAATGGAGACAGAGCTTTTCGTGAAACTGGAAATGAGGTTCGAGGGAAAGAAGAAATGTGAGTCTCAAGTCGAAACTGCAGTTGCCAGGTTGAGGGACCTAGAAGATGAGGTAAAGAAGCTGAAACGAATTACAGGGGTATTGCCCAGAGAAAACACAGCATTTGAAGCTGGGAAGCCCAACGGGAAGGAATGAGGCTTAACTTGCGCTAAGGCCATATGAGCCTACCAATCAGGGCCAAGGAGTGAATGGGGAGAGCAGCTGGGCGCAGATGGAGAGGGGGATAGGTCAAATGCAGTGACTCGAACATGCCATTGATAGCTACAGGAAAAAACAAGGGAGAAAATGGCCATGTACAGACAGGAATCAGAATCACCGAGGGAAAGGGAATGGGAGGAGGAGAGGGCAAACTCAGTGCTTATTCATGGGCTTCAGGAGAGCAAGGGAAAGACACACTGAAAGATGGCAGGCAGAAAGAAGGGAGTCTCAGAACATCATCACAGAAATAGGCGAAGAGGACATGTCCCTGATTGGAAATTTTCAGAGGATTGGGGGTTATTTGAAGGGGAGAAGATGAACAATCATGCTGATTTTCAGGACAGAAAAAGTGCAGAACATGATCCTCCAGGAGAAACCACAGTTGAAGGACTCAGCAGAATACAGGAAGGTGTTCCTAGACCAAGACAGAACTTAAACAGAATGACAGCAGCTGAGGGAGAGGACACAAAAGCGAAAGGAGCTACGAGGAGAGACAAGGACAGAATCAGCAGGGGAGAACCACAGCAAGGCAGAGCAGCAAGAGCAAGCACACACAGAAACATCCCCAGAACCCTACAACCAATCATAGTATCCCAACACAAACCACAGCCTACACCCAAATTTCCCACCCAACACTCAGCTATAGAATCCCACAGTACACTGTTAGGTCCCCCATCCTCACAGACCCCCAAAACACAGTGTTGGAGAGGAAACTGAAGGAATGGTACACCAACACTGATAGAATAACAAATAAGTGGGAGGAGTGGCACGAAAGAGTCAAAGAGGCATCATGGGACTTCATAGCTCTCACAGAAACCAAGCTCACAGGTATGATAATAGATGCCATCTTTCCAATGGGATATCAGATCCTGAGGAAAGACAGAGGGAACAGAGGGGGTGGAGGAGTGGCACTGCTGGTCAAAAACACATGGGAGTTTGATGAGCTGGAGAGAGGAGACAGTGGAGAGGCAAGAGATTACAAAGAAAATATGCTTCAGTCTGGAGGTCCCAAGGTGGCAATTGCAGTGATGTATAATCCACCACAGAACATCAGGAGGCCGAGGCAAGAGTATGATGAGAGTAATAGAGTGATGGTTGAAACACTGGCTAAAGTGGCAAGAAGGACTCATGTGAGCAGGGCATAGCTACTGATCATGGGTGACTTCAACCACAAGGAAATCGATTGGGAGAACTTGGAGCTACATAGGGGACAAGAAACGTGGAGGGCTAAGATGATGGAGGTGGTACTGGAAAACTTTATGTACCAACATGTAAGGGACACAACCAGAGAGAGAGAGAGGAGGGGATGAACCAGCAAGACTGGGCCTAGTTTTCACCTTGAATAGCACAGATATTGAGGACATCACATATGAAAGGCCCCTTAGGGTCAGCGATCATGTGGTTTTAAGGTTCGAATACACAGTAGAGTTACAAGTGGAGGGGGGAATAGGAAGAGCTGGATGAACGAAGCGAAACTACAAGAAGGGGGACTATGCAGGAATGAAGAACTTCCTGAACGTGGTTCAGTGGGACAGAGAACTGGCAGGGAAGTCAATAAACGAGATGATGGAATATATGGCAACAATATGCAAGGAAGATGAGGAGAAGTTTGTACCCAAGGAATAATGAAAAAGCCAGGATGAACCAGTGGTTCACCCAGAGGTGCAGGGAGGCCAAAACCATGTGTACTAGGGAATGGAAGAAGTATAGAAGGCAAAGAACCCAGGAGAATAAGAAGAGCAGTCGTAGAGCCAGAAATGACTATGCACAGTTAAGAAGGGAGGTCCAACGACAATATGAAAATGACATAGCAGCAAAAGCCAAAGCTGAGCCAAAGCCGTTGTACAGCCACATCAAGAGGAAAACAACAGTCAAGGACCAGATAATCAGGCTAAGGAATGAAGATGGAGAGATCACAAGAAACGACCGCAAAGTATGTGAGGAACTCAACATGAGGTTCAAAGAAGTGTTCACAGAGGAGACAGAAGGGACTCCAGAAAGACGGAGAGGTGGGGTACACCACCAAGTGTTGGACACAATATATAAAACCAAGGAAAAAGTGAAGAGGCTTCTGAGCGAGCTAGACACCTCAAAGGCGATGGGTCCGGATAACATCTCTCCATGGGTCCTGAGAGAGGGTGCAGAGGCGCTATGTATACCCCTAAGAACAATATTCAACACATCTATCAAAACAGGGAGATTACCTGTGGTATGGAAGACAGCAAATGTAGTCCCAATTTTTAAAAAAAGGAGACAGACAAGAAGCACTAAACTATAGACCAGTGTCATACTATACACGTCACTGACGTGTATAGTATGCAAAGTCATGGAGAAGATTATCAGGAGAAGAGTGGTGGAACACCAAGAAAGATATGAGCCTATCAACAACAGCCAACACGGTTTCATGGATGGGAAATCCTGTGTCACAAACCTACTGGAGCTCTATGACAGGGTGACAGCAGTAAGACAAGAGAGAGAGAGGGGTGGGTAGATTGCATTTTCTTGGACTGAAAGAAGGCGTTTGACACAATTCCACGCAAGAGATTAGTGCAAAAACTGGAGGACCAGGGAGGGATAACAGGGAGGGCACTACAATGGATCAGGGAATACCTGTCAGGAAGACAGCAGCGAGTGATGGTGTCAGAGTGGGCACCTGTGACGAGTGGGGTTCCACAGGGGTCAGTCCTAGGACCAGTGCTGTTTCTGGTATTTGTGAACGATATGACGGAAGGAATAGACTCCGAAGTGTCCCTGTTTACAGATGATGTGAAGTTGATGAGAAGAATTCAGTCGGACGAGGACCAAGAAGAACTACAAAGGGATCTGGATAGGATGTAGGCCTGCTCCAGCAATTGGCTCCTGGAGTTCAATCCCACAAAGTGCAAAGTCATGAAGATTGGGGAAGGGCAAAGAAGACCGCAGACTGAGTATAGTCTACGAGGACAGAAACTACAAACTTCATTCAAGAAAAAAGATCTTGGGGTGAGTATAACACCAGGCACATCTCCTGAGGCGCAAATCAACCAAATAATTGCTGTAGCATATGGACGCCTGGCAAACCTCAGAACAGCATTCCGACATCTTAATAACGAATCGTTCAGGAGCCTGTACACTGTGTATGTTACGCCCATATTGGAGTATGCGGCACCAGTTTGGAACCCACACCTAGCCAAGCACTTAAAGAAACTAGAGAAAGTGCAAAGGTTTGCAACAAGACTAGTCCCAGAGCTAAGGGGTATGTCCTACGAGGAGAGGTTAAGGAAATCAACCTGACGACACTGGAGGACAGGAGATATAGGGAGGACATGATAACGACATATAAAATACTGAGAGGAATTGACAAGGTGGACAGAGACAGAATGTTCCAGAGATGGGACACAGCAACAAGCGGACACAGTTGGAAATTAAAGACACAGATGAATCACAGGGATGTTAGGAAGTATTTCTTCAGCCGCAGAATAGTCAGGAAGTGGAATAGTTTGGGAAGCGATGTAGTGGAGGCAGGATCCATTCATAGCTTTAAGCAGAGGTATGATAAAGCTCATGGTTCAGGGAGAGTAACCCAACAGCGGCCAGTGAAGAGGCGGGGCCAGGAGCTATGAATCGACCCCTGCAACCACAACTAGGTGAGTACACACACGGTGTTGCGTGTTCACTCTACCTTGACGTGCAGTGCCGGCTCAGTGACTCTATGAATTAAACTAGTTTGATCACTGTTGTAGCTTAATCTGGATTAATTATGGAGTAGCTAATCCTCGGGTTAGTTCTAGCAAGCTAAGTAATTAATCTCCCACAACCATCAACGAAGATTATATAGAAAAAGTAATTTGATGAAGTTGAAACCGAGTGCCAGCAGGAAACTTGCCACTTAACATTTGACACTTAACACCTGACACTTGACACTTGCAGGACTGGTTTAACAAGTGGCTACTGGTATTTAACCTCAGAAATTGCGAGGTTATGAAAATCATTGAAGGTTAACGACATCCAGAAGTAGTGTACAGGCCAGGGGGGCAAAGGCTGCAAACCTTCCTCAGAGAAAAGGCCCTCGGGGTGAGCACAGCTCCCAGCATATCGCTTGCGACACATCAACCGAGTAACAGCTGCAAATTTTGATTTTGACGCAGAGGTGCCTAGTTTATCGTGCATCTCTAATCCATCCTGTGGAGGTAGGGCAACAGCATATGGATACACATAAAACCTAGGAACTAGGCCCAATAGCGTTAACAGAGGAAGTTCAGAATTTTTATCTACAGTTAACTTATCTTTTGCAAGCAAATGTAGGAAATTTGCTTAATATGTCTTGTATCTTATTTTCATTAATAAGATTCCTTGACATATCATATGTTATTATTCTGAATATCGCTATATTCCCCAATAAGTGTCTGCCAAACTGCCAGAAGCACTTATAATCAAGCCTAAGCCTGACTACTATAAGATCAGTCAGTCCGTTCACGTTGCAAGTTGCTCCATAAACGTACTTGTTATCATAGTGACTGATACATCTACTTTTGCTTCTAATTACATTCCTATAACATCCAATTTCATTATTTACTTCTCTCCTAACGTCATTCTCAACTCTAGGCACAGATACACCAAACTTATATTCTAAGTTTTCCTTCACGGTACTTTTTTGGGACAAAATTATCAACTTTATCTTGTACGCTAACACCTTTTTCCCCGGAATTTTGAGTATCTATATCTGGTTTCAGCAACGAGCATATTGTTAGAGTCATTATGCGAGCCAAGAACCTTCAGTGATGACACAGAATCAGTTAAAATTATAGTGTCACGATCAGTGTCATAAGTAAGCTTTAGTTTCATTAGGATGGCAAACAATTTGCAGTGTAGACGCCCAGTTGTTATTTCTTCTGCCCTGAGCATAGTTCCTATCGTTCTTGATTAAGGAAGTGGCAACAAGAACAGATGTAGTCCTGCCAGTAGACTCCTGCTTAGATCCATCAGTGTATATAACTTGTAGTAAATTATTTCTATCGGCTGCAGTGGCTTGATTTCATTAAAGACTGCAGGTGCCGTACATACAACATCTTCGACTCATGTTGTGCATGACAGATATACAATACCGACAAGATGAAAGTTTAGACACTTGTGTAACATCTGGTTATCTTTATTGTAGACGTTTCGCCATCCACTGGCTTTATCAATACAGATTGATAAATTAGACACATGTGCAACTCTTGGGTATCTTTATTGAGGAAACGTTTCGCCACACAGTGGCTTCATCAGTCCGTACGTAGGAGAAACTTGAAGAACAGGAGGAGAATGAGGTAATCAGTCCCTCAACCTTGAGTCGATGTGTTCAGTCCATCAATCAAGATTGATGGACTGAACACATCAAGATTGATGGACTGAACACATCAAGATTGATGGACTGAACACATCGACTCAAGGTTGAGGGACTGATTACCTCATTCTCCTCCTGTTCTTCAAGTTTCTCCTAAGTACGGACTGATGAAGCCACTGTGTGGCGAAACGTTTCCTCAATAAAGATACCCAAGAGTTGCACATGTGTCTAATTTATCAACATGTCGGTTCTCTGAACCAATTCATCTACAAATCAATACAGATTCTTGGACATAATTAGAAAACAGAAGAACTATGTACAAAAGATGAGGTAATCAGTCCCTCAGCCTTGGAGGTGGTGTTTAGACCACCGTGGTTGTAGAGATTCTGAAGCACAGGCAAGAAAACTGGCATTCATATAGGCGTCAGTGAATAGGGACGTGTAGCAGACGAGGGCATAGTCACTGGTAGGCGGGATTCCCCAGTGGGGGAATCTCTACTACCACGGTGCTCTAAACACCACCTCCAAGGCTGAGGGACTGATTACCTCATCTTTTGCAAGATTGAGACCCGTGCCAGGACTATGGTCTTGGCGAACATTATACATACATACATACGCTTCTGCTTCAGAATCTCCACGACTACGGTGCCCTTCGCATCTACTCCAAGGTTGAGGGACTGATTACCTCATCTTCTGTATATACTCTTACTGTCTTCAAGCTATGTCCTAGAATTTGTATTGATAAAGCCACTGGATGGCGAAACGTCTACAATGGAGATAACCAGATGTTGCACATGTGTCTTAATTTCAAGATTTCTGATACATGGGATCATCATTATCATCCTCCTCTGTACGTTTTCCAGAGCATTTATATCCATTCTGTAATACTGTGACCAGAACTGAGCAACATAGTCTAAATGAGGCCTAACTAAGGATATACAGAGTTGAAGAACAACCTGAAGACTTCTATTATTTATACTTCTAGATATGAAGCCAAGAATTCTGTTAGCTTTATTGCGAACACTAATGCACTGTTGTCTTGGTTTTAGATTACTGCTAACCAGAATTCCTAAATCCTTTTCGCAAGCAGTAGTATTAAGATCTACATTATTTAGTTTATATGTGGCATGGTTATTTAACTGTCCAACATTTAGAACTTTGCATTTGTCAATATTAAACTGCATCAGCCACTTCTCCGACCCATGCATCAGTCTATTCAAATCATCCTGGAGTGCTATAGTGTCCTCATTAGAATGAATTGGACGGCCTATTTTGGTGTCATCAGCAAATTTGTTATGTCACTATTTATTTCCCTCTATGTCGTTTATGTAAATTGTGAACAAAAAGGGCCCCCAACACGATCAGGGAACAGCGCTTGTGACGTGCCCCACTGTTTTTCCCCATTTATGCAAACTCTCTGCTGCCATTTGTCAGCATGCTTACCCAGAAAAAAATTTTTTTCTCCATTTCGTGGCTTAATTTTCCTAAATGCCTTGGTGGGAATCTATGGAAACCCTTTTACGAAGTCCATGTACCCCAAATATCATGTCTTACCATGATTCCTCCTAAAAACCCCTTAGGAAAATTAAAGAAAATTCGTAAGACGGGAACGCCCCTTTGTAAAACCGTGGGGAATTCTTTAAATAAATCGGGCCTATCAAATGGCTACAAATTGCTTTGGCAATTATTGTTCCCAAAAATTTTTTCCCACTATGGGGTAAGCTTATTGGTTTATTGTTCAAAGAAAGGGCCCCTTCCCTGCCTTGTAAATAGTATTACTTTTTCCCTTTTCCATTATCAGGCACTATCCCGTTTGAGAGATATGTTAAAAAGTTTTGCTAAAGGTTTGCAAGTTACCTTTACATTTTTAAAACACCCTTGAAAAACAGTTTCGGGGCCCCGGGGGTTTTGTTGTTTTATTTCCTTTTTTGTTGAAACCAGTCACTAGATACCGCAATCGTGCATAGTTTATTATCGCCTTTTCTACATAATCTTTTATTTCAAAATTTTGCTAGTATTTTCCTGGGTAAAAACTGAGGGAAGTAGGTATTTGGGAAATTTTACACATTCCTTTTCACTGTCAGTGATCTCACCGAGTTACTTTCAGTTGGCTAATCTTGTCCCCAATCTTACTTCTGTATACCTAATAGAAACCCCCTTTTTGGGTTGTCCTTGAATCCCCTTTCGACCTTTGTTGATAATCCCCCTTTTTCTTTCCTTTTCCTTTTTTTATTTCTCTCTTTTAATTGAAAATTTGATTTCTTTAAATGCCCTCCCTCTTTTTATACGCCTATATATGCCTCTCTTTTTACCAATGAGATGTTTTAATCTATTTTTCTCCAAAGGGATCATTTTTGTTAAAACTAAATTTCCCCACTCGGGGAAAAAAAGTTTTGGGCCCTAATATGCTCTGAAAAAAAGTCAAATTTTGGGAACCCGGGTCATACCTGACCCCTGTCGGACATCCTAATTTAGCTTACCAGGTATTTTTCAGTCCCAGAAATCGGCCCAAACGAAAAAACTGGGACAGAAATTTTATTGCAGTTTTCTGGGAAATTCCCAAGATATATTTTAAAATAAGTGTTTTTTTATCACTTTACCAAGCTATCATTAACCTCAAGATTTTTAATTGTGAATCTTTGTTGGCAAGAACCAAGTCAAGCAGATGTTTCCTCTAGTTGGTTCTGTCACAACTTGTTCTAAAAAGCAACCCTGAACCGTATCAAAAAAGTCACTAGACTCAAGATTTCCTGTCATATTGTTCCAATCAATTTGTCTAAAGTTAAAATCTCCCATTATCACAACATTTTTATATCTAGATACCTTATGAATTTCGTCCCATAACAGCTTACTGCACTCCCTGTCAAGGTTTGGGGGCCTATAAATCACCCCCAAAAATTAATTTGTCACGTCCCTCGAGAAACTGTAGCCAAACCGATTCTGTGTTCTATGTTTCTAATCTTATATCATGTCTAAAACAACAATTTAAATTTTCTCTTACGTACATCGCCACTCCACCACCATTCCTGTTGATCCTGTCAGTGTGGAATAGTTTATAACCCTGTATGTTGCATTCAGAAGGCATTTCTCTATCTTTCAGATTGAATCAGGTCTCTGTTATACCAATAATACCTATATTACCTATACTTGCAAGTAATCTTAGCTCATCTATCTTATTTCTTAGACTCCTACTATTTGTATAGTAAACCTTAAGGGAGCTCGTTACTCGTTGCCCTCTACTATCTCTCTTTGTTTGTTGATCAATTGATTTGCCATTACTAGAAAACTTTATTTTGAATATTGTCTTTTAAACATATCCCTGAGGTATCTCGGTAATAACTTCTGTTTTTAACCCTAATACTGCAGCCTGATTGTTTCCCACAAAAACCCATTCCTCTATAATCTCTCAGTTTAAATTCCTAGACAAGTCATCAATTACCCTCTCAATCGAATTGGCTAATGCAACCACTCCATCCCCAGAGAGATGAACCCCATCCCTTGCATACATATCACGCTTTCCAAAGAATAGGTCCCAGTTTTCAATGAATGGGATTGCAAGTTCCTTGCAGTACTTGTCTAGCCAGCAATTTATACCCAAATTTCCCTAGACATCCATTCATTTCCCCCTTGTTTCTAGGCAAGATGTACATATGACTGGGATCCCTCCCCTTTGGGCCTAAAATACTTCTATGGCTGACCTGTACTTATCCAGCAGCTCCTCTCTCCTGCCCTTCCCAGTGTCATTACCTCCAGCACTAAGACAGATAATGGGCTTGTTCCCATTACCTGCCATAATATTATCCAACCTGCTGACTATGTCACCAACACCAGCTCCAGGAAGGCACACTCTGTGTCTGACCTTTCTGTCTCTGTTACAAAATGCACGGTCCTATATCTTTTCCTGAGAATCTTCTACTATTAAAAAAATTCTTTCCTTGATTAGCAGGGGAATCAGTGGTACCTTCAACCTCACTAACCACTGAAGTACAATCGATGGGAGAACAGAGAATCTATTTCCTACCTTCACATCTTTATTAACTCTCATCTTCCTTCTTCCTGAACTGTGAACCACTTGCCACTTAAAGTGGCTGCCACTATCACTGCTGGTGACCATTTCCTCCTTACCAGCTAAATCCTTCTCACACTCACTCCCAAACTCATCTATGCGAAACTTCAGCCTCCTATTTTCCTCCTGAAGAAGTAGAATCTCCTTCTTCAACACTTGAACCTGAGGTTCTAAAACACTACAAACACTACACTGCTGTACACTAACAGCCACTTTCAAGGCATGTGAAATTGCTAATCTGGAAAATATACAGAGAGCTTTCAGTACACATATAAGCACAGTCAAACATCTCGATTACTGGGATCGCTAAGTCACTTGACCTGTACTCCTTAGAACGCAGGCGAGAAAGATTCATCATAATTTACACCTGGAAAACCCTAGAGGAACTCGTCCCAAATCTACACAGAGAAACCACTCTCTGTGTAAGTAAAAGACTCAGCAGGCAGTGCAACATTCCCCAGTGAATAGCAGGGGTGCCGTGAGGACACTTAAGAGAAAAATAATAAGTCAGGGGCTCAAAACTCTTCAGCTGTCTCCCAGCACACGTAAGGGGGGATTACCAATAGTCTCCTGGCTGTCTTCGAGAGGGATCTGGACAGACACCTAAAGCAAGTATCTGACCAGCCGGGCTGTAGTTCGTACGTTGTATTGTGTACGTCACAGAGGTGTTGACACCCGGAACACCCTCCAGGTGGTCTTGGCGCAGTCACCAGAGCAAGTTGTGGAGGTTTGCTCCTCCGGCCGCTGATTGCGGTCAAAACATGTGTGCTTCTTAGAACATTATTCTGACTTTTCCTCTTTATTTATGATACGCGTTAAACCCGTGAGGGTTATTCAACCCAACGAGTGGCGGAGGCTCGACCCACCATCAATTACAACGCGAAACGTTTCTCTTCTATTTAGAGCTTTGAAAGAGCTCCAGCCAAAGCCACACGTTGCTCACTGGAAAGCCTGTTTTCAAACGTGTGTTATTGTCTTCAGGGAGGAAATGGGAAGATGAGTGGAAAATGGATGAGAACCAGAGTGAAAGGGGAAAGAAAGAGGCGGATGGCGGCACTCTTGGTAAAGAGGGGACAAACGTGGGTGTAATGGGTAGGAGAGATATCTCGACATGTTCTCTCTCCAGAAGGAGCAAAAGGGGGAGGAGGAGGAGGAGGAGGAGGAGGAGGAGGAGGAGGAGGAGGAGGAGGAGGAGGAGGAGGAGGTGGAAGAAGGAGGAGGAGAAGAAAGAGGAGGGAAAAGAGGAGGAAGAGAAGGAAAGAGGTAGGAGGAGAAGAAAGAATAGCAGGAGCAGGAAGGAGAAAGAAGAGGAGGAGGAGGAGGAGGAGGTGCATAGGGACATGGAGGAGGTGGTGCAGGAAGAGGTGCAGGAGGACGTGGATGAGGTGGAGGAGGAGGACAATATGTCACTTGACTTTCAGAAAAAACTGTACTAACAAGTGTCTCTAAATGCACTGTTATAACATTCACTGTCATTGATTACTTCTCTTCAACTATTATTTCTAATAATAAAATCAGGGATGAGTTGATAAGTCAGACGCTTGGATTGCATCAGGACTCACAATAAGATACATGTTCAGTATATGTCTTCTTTGTACCTGGCTTCTTCATTGAGCATATTGTTAGTCGTTATGTGAGTCAAGAGCCTTCAGTGTTGATATAGAATCAAAAATAGTCAGAGTCAGGCTCATTGTTGTAAGTTAAATTTAATGCCATTAGTAACTGTTAGTTTCACGCAGGGAGGTGGAAGCAAGAGCAGGTGCAGCCCTGCCAGTAGCCTCATGCTTAGATCCATCACTGTATGTAATTTGTGAAATTTGTGTTATATTATTACCAACAGTTTAGTGAGAAATTTCTTCTTGAGTAGTTGCTGTGGAAAAGGATTTAAGGGATTACTAATGGTGAGTATCTTGGGAGGGACTTGCTGATATGTCATATTAAATGGATACAACTTCCGTGGAGGGGTGAAATATTCTTGTCTACAGGGATACTGTTCATGCAGCTTATGAAACAACATATATCTATATATTTTCACAACCCATTTACTTCTATGTTTATTTTCGTCTAGTCATTTAGTAAAATATATAGTGATAGTGTCTGGCTTATTTCTTAACGTTTTAATATTAAGTACAGTGGTAATTTCAGTTATCCTATCACTAATGCTAGGAATCCCAAGTTCCTGCCTCTTATCAAGAATCTTGTTAGTTTTAGGACAGCCAAGAATAATTCTGAGATCTTCATTAATTTTTGCATTAGTTCTTAGAGCCGGAGAGAATTTTCATTAGATAACATTAACATGGGCGCAGAACAATTGATTAAGGAATTAATAGCCTATGTAAATCATTCTCATAGCCTATGTAAATCATTCTCATTAGTTTACATTTGCAGCATAGTTGGCGTTATAGCCAGCAACAGCTCTGAGTGTATTTATTATATCTTTCTATTATTTATTTAGTTGTGGTCTGATGGATTTAGTCAAGGTTACATCTCTATCAAGATATCTATAAGATTTATCACAACTGATGTTTTCACCGTGCAAACATGAACATATGATGAGTCCTAGTTGATTACACATTACTAGAACTTCAGAATGAATGGTACTCACTTTCTTATGCACTGTTGTAAACATCATGATGTCATCAGCAAAGCTTATAACTGCATGTTTAGGTGAATATGCAATTATAAGCAAGGGACTGAGAACTTCTCCCTCTTTAGTGTCGCCACTAAAGCTTTGGTAGAGAACAAAGACCACTCTATTTAACAGATGACAGGTTACCACCCATACTCATTTTGGCTAGTTCATGTAGGATAAAAGTTCTGTTGGATATATCAGAAATGTGACAAAACTAGTAGTAGAGAGAGCAGTGAGAAAGGTGATAATACAGTTTTACACACTTTTTTTTCATAAATCCATAGAGAAGAGGTGAGAATTAGTCTCCGTTTTTATAGTCTAGTCTGTGAAGTATCCTTTTAAATGTTTCACGAAGACAATTAGTTAATGATATTGATCAGACGTATCAGCCTATTCGGCTTAGGAATAGGCAAAATGAGACTATTGGTCAAGAAAATAGAAAGAACACCCTCGGTGTAACTACGATTAAACTGTGATAATAAAGGATTAATAGGGACTTGCTCTGAAGATTGGGTAAGATATACCATCTTCTCCAGGCGCTCTTGCTCTATCTTCATTTAATGCAATATCTAACTCATACTGTGGAAAATATTGTTTTTCCAGAATCCGTTATACGCACCCCATCCCCATTGGGGGAATGGGGGCATTAATTACTACTTAGGCACCCCACCAAGGCAGTTTGAGTGCCGGCGGGCTGAGCCGACGGCTGGTAGTCCCAGAAATCCTAGTGACCCAGATACACAAATCCCCGGCCGTGCGCGGTAAATTAGTAATCATGTAACTTATGTACCAGCCGCGTGCAGGCACCCTCGGTAACAGGAGCAGGCAGCTGTGACGGATTCATCAGGTATTTCTCAGGTGATTCCCGGCCTTCTGCCTCTGCGTAAGTATTAGAGACCTTGAATATTCATCTGTACTCTGTATACCCATGACCACCCACAACCTGAGATTACCACCATCACCTGCCATACATTGCCTACTCTGAGGAAAATGGTCAGTACCCCATTGACTGAAATTGCCCTGAAGTGCGCGGCAGGCTTCAGACTGGACTCAAGCTGAAGGGAGGGATCACTAACCCAACTCAGCTATGACGCACAAACACTGCCTCACTTCCCCACACACATACAGTAAAGATGAAGTCTCTGTTGTCAATATTTAGATTTCATTCTTTCTGAAGGAAGAGTGAAATTTATTTTCAACACTGGATGTTTTAGCTCACATATTTTTAACCCATTAGATTTATCACGAAGGAAATGATGAGTAACATTACCCCTCTTTTTTCTCAATTATTTTATATATACCTTTCCTGGCTAGACTTGGAAGGATAGAACTATTTACTCCACTAATAAATTGCTTTCATTCCTGTTGCATAAGTTCTTGTTTTCCTGTTCATTTCATTTCATAGTACAGTTTGGAAGGTTCTGAGTAATTCTGAATTTCAACAATCACGATATACAGCAATCCGAATAGCTAACTACAATCCGCTAGCTACACGGGCTAAGTTCCGGGTCATTATAGTACTTACGATGGCGTTTGTTGGCATTGACGGTGGAATATTTATGCCCTCTTTATCCATTTCCCTCATCTGAGAGCAAAATCCCAGTGCAGGCAAGAGTGTGTTGACAAAATACAGAAAAAATCAGAGGGTTTAAAATTCAGTGATGTGGCTGGCGAAGAGACTCAAGACCACAAAGGATGACCGTAAGAAGGTCTTTTGAGGACTGTAAGAAAATTTTAAGTCTGTGAGAGAGTTTTTGAGGTACATCAAAGTAGAATCACCCATAAGGTACTCACCCACGATGGTAGCGAGGATCATCACGCCCAAGATGACGGCTGTGAGTGCTGTGAACAGCACCTGGATGCTGAGGACGCTGCCTCCTGCTCTCCGTCGCTTCCCGTCGTCCAGTTGTCGCCTGTCAACGTCCAGTTCTCATCTGCCAGCGTCCAGTTCTCATCTGCCAGCGTCCAGTTGCCGCTAGAGAGAGTATCGTCCGTGTCGACGTCCAGCAGTGACTTGGCCTCTTCGTCCGAAGTGTTGGTCCACTCGTTCCACCACTGATGATACGTCTCCGGGACTTCCACGCCCACCACCACCTCCGGCGAGGACGATGCGGGCGGCCATAGGCTCATGTGGGTAGTGTGCGGGTGAGGACTGCCACCCGCGGGTGGCCTGACTGCGGGTGCGGTTGCTACCCGCATGTCGTCCTCACATACCACCCACACAGTGTCAGGGAGGGCCCTCCGCGGCCCTCGTCATCATCACAGCCCCCCCACACTCACACTTGACACATCACCCGCGCGCCCGCACGCCCGCACTCTAGTACATCGTCTCCGGTTAGCGTCACTCGATAAGGCTTTCTTTGCTTGCTGCAACTCTCTGGGCAACCCCATTCATGATCTCGTATGAGTTTTGATGGAAGATATTATTATTGGCACAGTCACTCGGAGACGCCCTGAGAGTTAATGCAAACCTGGAATAGGAAAATATTTTAGCAGTTATGCCAGCTGAGTGGTACACTTTCACCTCTTCATTGCAAAGTAAAGATACCACGACGATACCTCAACAGCACGTCACACGCCAGGCAACTTCACCTTAACACTCACAACGACAACACATGTGTCACACTACACACGCTAGGGAATCTTGTAACAACACACACCACGACATCTGTGTCACACGACACAGGCGAGGGAGTCTCCCAGTAACTCACAACACTACAGCACCTTTATAACTCCCGTAAAGCTAATGTTTTGCACTGGGTTGTAGCTTACAATATGTCGCGCAAATAAACCTAGAAATGACAGCAATGAACCACCACGACACAATACAACGAAAAGAAAAAGTTACTACTGTATATTTATAAACCATATACGATCGCCTTATTTTTCGTTTTATTGTTCGGTGGGTTTCTTTCTGTCAAAAAAAAAGTCTCAGTGAGAAAAACAGAAGACTTTCAAATAGATAACTGATAGATTATGAGTATATTAATCATTAGATTTTCTCTGAAAAAGGTGAAAATCCTGCTCTGTAAAGCGCCTCGTTCTTCCTGCTGAAGAAAAAAACCCACTAAATAACAGATTCACAAACACAGAGCTTCAGACTATATAAAAAAATGCAGTACAGGAAAAACAGAGCTTTTACCGGAACGAAAAATGGTACACGAATTAAAGCTTGCAATTACGAGACATCAAATTGCAGTAGCAACGAGGCAGTCTCCAGTGCTGCAATACTGTGTCTGCATTGAGGAAAAGTTTATTATTTGATTTTTTTATATGATAAAGGGAAGCAATAAACCCGAAAGGGTCATTAAGCTGATTTTTTTACGATGAATATACTTTTGTTTTCAGATCCCATGTGCACTTGGGACCTAAAAAAGAGTTACAGACATTGATAAACCAATATCTGTAACCCTGATCATTGATATCACCTGTGGTACAAATATTGTCCCATGTTTGTAACTTTGATTTTTCTGTGTGACACAGCATGACGTTGTCCCAGTTCAGGCTTTTTCTTGAAGATTGAGACACTTATGCAGCATATGGGAATCTTTATTCAGGAAACGTTTCGCCACACAGTTGCTTCATCAGTCCAATACAAAGAGGAAGGCGTAAGGAGAGGAGGAGTATGAGGTAATCAGTCCCTCATACTTCTCCTCTCCTTACGCCTTCCTCTTTGTATTGGACTGATGAAGCCACTGTGTGGCGAAACTTTTCCTGAATAAAGATTCCCATATGCTGCATAAATGTCTCAATCTTCAACTTGTCGGTTTTTCAAACCATTCATCACAGGCTTTTTCTTCAATAGAGAAGCTTCACTAGTGACTGCTTGTACGTCATTTGGGTCCCACGTCTGGAGATTTAGTCGCACCAGTGTTATACTGATGAGTATAAGAAGGATTAGAGTTATAAAGAACGTATCCAAAACTACTGTTCACATTTTTTTTAATTCACGATCAAGAGAAAAATGCTTATAAAATATTTAAAAAATAAAGCACCATATCCGAGTCTAGACATTCATAGGTTCGTACCTGTGAGTGTCTGGACTAGTAAGTCCAGTCACTAATAATAAATTAAAATTCTATTTTTATATTTAATTTATTTTAGTAAATTTAAAAAAAAAATAGAACGTCACTCTAGTGAGGTTCTTACAAGTCTTACTTTCTCTTCCTCAACATCTGACAAATTGGAGTTTCATAAAATTCCTATTGGATATTCGATGCTGTTCCCTTCAGTGTTTGAAAAATATTTAAAATAAATATACTTGATCATATACTATTGTAAATAATGCAAAAAAAAAAAAAAAAACTGCAGGCAACGATGAAATATTTGTCCAAGAACAAAAACTTGAAGTGTTAAAGCAGTTAACAGAAGTTTGTTCGAAACCTTTAAGAACTCCTGAGACAAACACATGTGTATTCAAAACCCTTTATGAAGCTCCAACAACCAAGAGAACCCGGAAACCGTCTGCAGTGTTGTCAATAATGCTAAGGCTCTCTCTGCCCATTCAGGATATCGTCAACGCTCACTCTCTGACTGGACGTACTGTACGAACACTATAGCTACACCTGTGAACTCTGACAAGGAAGCAGTTAGTGCTTGAAGTCAGGTATGCTACTGGGGGTGGGGGTGGGGGGGGGGTGAAGGGGGAGAGAGGTTGTAGAGAGGAGCCACCTCCGCATAGTAGTGAGTTCAAGCAAACTTGCCTGAGAGTTGCTCACATTTATGTGCATTACCTAAGATCAAATCTCATTGAATCCCATTCCAAACACGCTGAATGATTCTCATTGCTTTCACGTGAAAATAATAATAACAATAATATAATCTAACTGGTTGTCAAGTGTGGCAGTGATATCACCGAACGAGAATCCACATCCCACATCTGCACTCTCAAGAGTGCAAGTACTGCTGGACTCCACACATCCAACACTTGTGTAAGTTTACTAGTATCCCTAAATCCCTCCACAAATAATGAATTCATGTCTGTATCAACAACTCATTACGACTGTTACCAGATCATGAATTTGTAACTCGCTTAGCTTTCCAGTAATTTTTAGCCCCGTCCCTTGACTCATTATGTACCTCTGTAATATTTTGACTGCCGTCCAGAGGATGGTTACTTGGTGCATAATATATCTAGTAAACTAAATCATTAAACTAACAGCGGTTAGATTATGTAAGATTCGTCAAGAAACAGGACAAGTGTTTCTCGAAGCAGGTTTTAGTAAACTGTTGACCCTACCCGGAAGCTTTTGGCTATCTGACCGAGGCCTTCTGCTGGCTTACCGGTCCACCCCTTTAAAAACTAGGTGCATTTTGGTCGTTGTGTGATCCGAGAAAGATATCCCCGTATTCCTAGCGTTCTCTACCTCTGTGCATACAAAATGAGTATTGGAGAGCAGTCGTAAAATTCCAAGGCAGCAAATTTTAAATGTTTGTGTGTGTATGTTTGTATGTATGAATTTCTGTACGTATATAACCTTATATTTATACAGTGCATGTTTCCATGTATATATGTATATGTACACACACACACACACACACACACACACACACACACACACACACACACACACACACACACACACACACACACACAAAATGAAACGACCTTGAAGTATATGAGGAGCTCAACGTGAGATTCAAAGAAGTGTTCACAGAGGATACAGAAGGGACTCCAGAAAGACAGAGAGGTCGGATACACCATCAAGTGTTGGACTCAGTACAACCGAGGAAGAATTGAAGAGACTACTAAGCGAGCTAGATACCTGAGAGCTAGGGTCCTTAGAGAGGGAGCAGAGGCGCTATGTTTACCATTAACAACAATCTTCAGCACATCTATCGAAACAGGGCGACTACCTGAGGTGTGGAAGACAGCAAATGTAGACTCAATTTAAAAAAAAACGGAGACAGACACGAAGCATTAAACTACAGATCAGCGTCACTGACATGTATAGTATGCAAGGTAATAAAGAAGATTATCAGGAGAAGAGTAGTGGAGCACCTAGAAAGGAATAAGCTTATCAACAACAACCAGCACGGTTTCAGGGACAGAAAATCCTGTGTCACAAACCTACTGGAGTTTTATGACAGGGTGAGAACAGTTAGACAAGAGAGACAGAGAGGGGTTGGTAGACTGCGTTTTCTTGGACTTTAAGAAGGCGTTTGACACAGTTCCACACAAGAGGTTAGTACAAAAGCTGGAAGACCTCGCAGAGATAACAGGGAAGGCACTGCAATGGATCAAGGAATACCACTCGGGGAAGACAACAGCGAGTCATGGTACGTGACGAGGTGTCATGGTGGGCACCTCCGACGAGCGGAGTTCCACAGGGGTCAGTCCAAGGACCAGTGCTGTTTCTGGTATATGTGAACTTCATGACGGAAGGAGCAGACTCAGAAGTGCTCTTGTTTGCAGTTGATGTGAACATGATGAGAAGAATTCAGTCGGACGAGGACCAGGAAGAACTACAAAAGGATCTAGACAGACTGCAGGCCTGCTCCAGTAACTAGCTCCTGGAGTTCACCCCCACCCAAGTGCAAAGTCATGAAGATTGTGGAAGGGCAAAGAAGACCGCAGACAGAGTACAGTCTAGGGGGCCAGAAACTACAAACCTCACTCAAGGAAAAGGATTTTTCGTGAGTATAACAACGGACACATCTCCTGAGGTGCACATCAACCAAATAACTGCTGCAGCATACGGGCGCTAACAAACCTAAGAATAGCATTCCAGCATCTCAATAAGGAATCGTTCAGGACCCTGTACACCTTGTACATTAGGCGTATATTGGAGTATGCAGCACCAAATTTGGAACCCACACTTAGCCAAGCATGCCAGGAAATTTGAGAAAGTGCAAAGGCTTGCAGCAAGACTAGTCCCGGAGCTAGTTCCAGGACTAGTTCCCCTTAACTTCTCCTACGAGGAGAGGTTAAGGGAAATCGAACTGACGACACTGGAGGACAGGAGAGATAGGGAGGATATGTTAACGACATATAAAATTTTGAGGGGAATCGACAAGGTGGACAGAGACATGATGTTCCAGAGAAAGGACACAACAACAAGGGGTCACAGTTGAAAGTTGAAGACTCAGATAAGTCAGAGGGACGTTAGGAAGTATTTCTCCAGTCAGAGTTGTCAGAAAGAGGAAAAATCTGGGAAGTGATGTATTGAAGGCAAGATCCATACATAGGTTTAAGAGGAGGTATGATGAAGCTCACGGAGCAGGGAGAGAATGGATCTAGTAGCAACCAGTGAAAAGGCAGGGCCAGGACCTATGAATCGACCCCTGCAGCCACAACTAGGTGAGTGCATACACATACATAGACACAGACATACGCATATACGCATACACGCATACACACACGCTCACACACATACACACACACACATACATAAACACACTCACGCACATATACATACACTCACACACACACATACACACATACACACACATACACACACATATGCTCACATCCCATGCACAACCATAAAAATATAAATATATATATACATATATATATATATGTATATATTATATATACTATATAATATATATATTATATATATATATATAATATATATATTATATATATATATATATATATATATATATATATATATAATATATATATATATATATTTACGTATATATGTATATTATATATGTATTTATATATATACATATTATATATATATATATATAAAATATATATATATATATATATATAATAATATTTATATATATATAAAACATATTATATATTGGGAGGTACTACCGTCCCGGGCCAAGTGAGTGTAAAACGAAAGCCTGTAATTGTTTTACATGATGGTAGGATTGCTGGTGACTTTTGTCTGTCTCATAAATATGCGTCTTGCTACTTCTACTTACACTTAGGTCACAATAAACATACATGTACACGTTTATTTATACGCATTCATCTGTGTTTTCTTTGATTTTATCTTAATTCTTATTCTTATTACTTTTCCTTTTATATCCATGGGGAAGTGGAATAAGAATCTTTCCTCCGTAAGCCATGCGTGTTGTAAAAGTTAACTAAAATGCCGGGAACAATGGGCTAGTAACCCCTTTTCCTGTAAAGATTACTAAAAAGAATAAGAAGAAAATTGTCAAAGTGGGAAGTCTGAATGTGCTGGATGTTGTGCAAATGATAAGAAAGAGATGATTGTGGATGTTATGAATAGAAGAAGCTGGGATGTCCTGGCTTAAGTGAAACAAAGCTGAAGGGGTGGGAGAATTTCAATGGAGAGGAATAAATGGATTAGGTCAGGGGTTTCAAATAGAGTTAGAGCTAAAGAAGGAGTAGCAATAATGTTGAAGGATTAAGTTATGGCAGGAAAAGAGGGAATATAAATGTATTAATTTAAGGATTATTTTGGAGTAAAATAAAGGTTGGATGTGAGAAGTGGGTTATAGTAAGCATATATGCACCTGGGGAAGAGAGAAATATAGAGGAGAGAGAGAGATTCTGGGAAATGTTAAGTGAATGAGTGAGGAGTTTTGAACCAAGTGTGAGAGTACTTGTTGTTGGGGATTTTAATGCTAAAGTGGGTAAAAATGTTGAGGAGGGAGTAGTAGGTAAATTTGGGGTGCCAGGGGTAAATGAAAATGGGGAGCCTTTAATTGAGCTATGTGTAGGAAGAGGTTTGGCAATAAGTAATACATAGTTTATGAAAAAGAGGATAAATAAATATACAAGGCATGATATAGGACGTAATGAAAGTAGTTTGTCAGATTATGTATTGGTGGATAAGACTGATGGGTAGGCTCCAGGATGTACACGTTTATAGAGGGGGAACTGATATATCGTATCATTATCTCGTTGTAGCTACAGTTAGAGTAAGAGGTAGATGGGATAAGAGGAAAATGGCAACAACAAGTAAGAGGGAGCTGAAAGTGTATAAACTAAGGGAGAAGGAAGTTCGGGTGAAATATAAGCAACTATTGGCAGAAAGTTGGGCTGGTGCAAGTATGAGTAGTGGGGGAGTTGAAGAGGGTTTGAATAGTTTTAAAAATGCAGTATTAGAATGTGGGACAGAAGTTTGTGGTTATAGGAGGGTGGGTGCAGGAGGAAAGAGGAGTGATTGGTGGAATGATGAAGTAAAGGGTGTGACAAAAGAGAAAAGGGTAGCTTATGAGAGGTATTTACAAAGCAGAAGTGTTATAAGAAGAGTAGAGTATATGGAGAGTAAAAGAAAGGTGAAGAGAGTGGTGAGAGAGTGCAAAAGGAGAGCAGATGATAAAGTGGGAGAGTCACTGTCAAGAAATTTTAATGAAAATAAGAAAAAATTTTGGAGTGAGTTAAACAAGTTAAGAAAGCCTAGGGAACGAATGGATTTGTCAGTTAAAGGGAAGGGGGGCAAAAGAGATTGTAAAAATTATAGAGGAATAAGTTTACTGAGTATACCAGGAAAAGTGTACGGTAGGGTTATTATTGAAAGAATTAGAGGTAAGACAGAATGTAGGATTGCGGATGAGCAAAGAGGTTTTAGAGTGGGTAGGGGATGTGTAGATCAAAATTTTACATTGAAGCATATATGTGAACAGTACTTCGATAAAGGTAGGGAAGTTTTTATTGCATTTATGGGTTTTGAAAAGGCATGTTATAGAGTGGATAGGGGAGCAATGTGGCAGATGTTACAAATATATGGAATAGGTGGTAAGTTACTAAATGCTGTAAAGAGTTTTTATGAGGATAGTGAGGCTCAGGTTAGGGTGTGTAGAAGACAGGGAGACTACTTCCCGGTAAAAGTAGGTCTTAGACAGAGATGTGTAATGTCACCATGGTTGTTTAATATATTTATAGATGGGGTTGTAAAAGAAGTAAATGCTAGTGTGTTCGGGAGAGGGGTGGGATTAAGTTATGGGGAATCAAATACAAAATGGGAAGTGACACAGTTACTTTTTGCTGATGATACTGTGCTTATGGGAGATTCTAAAGAAAAATTGCTAAAGTTAGTAGATGAGTTTGGGAGTGTGTGTAAAGGTAGAAAATTGAAAGTGAACATAGAAAAGAGTAAGGTGATGAGGGTATCAAATGATTTAGATAACGAAAAATTGGATATCAAATTGGGGAGGAGGAATATGGAAGAAGTGAATGTTTTCAGATATTTGGGAGTTGATGTGTCAGTGGATGGATTTATGAAGGATGAGGTTAACCATAGAATTGCTGAAGGAAGAAAGGTGAGTGGTGCATTGAGGTATATGTGGAGGCAAAAAAAAACGTTATCTATGGAAGCAAAGAAGGGAATGTATGAAAGTATAGTAGTACCAACACTCTTACATGGGTGTGAAGCTTGGGTTGTAAATGCTGCAGCAAGGAGGCGGTTGGTGGCAGTGGAGATGTCCTGTCTAAGAGAAATGTGTGGTGTAAATATTATGCAGAAAATTCAGAGTGAGGAAATTAGGAGGTGTGGAGTTAATAAAAGTATTAGTCACAAGGCTGAAGAGGGTTTGTTGAGGTGGTTTGTTCATTTAGAGGGAATGGATCAAAGTAGAATGACATGGAAAGCATATAAATCTGTAGGGAAAGGAAGGCGGGGTAGGGGTCGTCCTTGAAAAGGTTGGAGGAAGTGGGTAAAGGAGGTTTTGTGGGCGAGGGGCTTGGACTTCCAGCAAGCGTGCGTGAGCGTGTTAGATAGGAGTGAATGGAGATGAGTGGTATTTGGAACCTGACGATCTGTTGGAGTGTGAGCAGGGTAATATTTAGTGAAGGGATTCAAGGAAACCGGTTTTTATATAGCTGGACTTGA
>NC_069399.1:41939382-41946882 GCF_026875155.1 Cherax quadricarinatus | reverse complement strand
AGAAGACAGAAAACTCAGGAAAAATAAAGAGATTAGCCGAAGAGCCAGGAAACGAATATGCACTGATAAGAGGGAAGGTCAGCGGCTATACGAAAATGACATAGCGTCGAAAGTTCAAGACTGACCCGAAAATGCTGTTGGTACAGCCACATCAGGAGGAAAACAACATTCAAGGACCAGGTAATCAGATCTGAGGAAGGTGATGGGGGAATTCACAAGAAAACGACCGAGAAGGTATGTCAGGAGCTCAACACAAGATTTAAAGTAAGTATTTACAGTGGAAACCAGTAGGACTCAGGGAAATCATCAGAGCAGGGGGGGCGACAGCAAGTTTGGATGAGGTAATATAACAAGGAGGAGGTGAAGAAGCTGATATGCGACTTGACACCTCAAAGGCGGTGGGACCAGAAACATTCTCTCTGTGGGTTTCTTAAAGAGGGGAGCAGAGACATTGTTGTGTACCATTAACGAAGATCTTCAACACATCATTTGGAAACTGGCAACTCCCTGAGGTAGGAAGATGGCAAATGCAGCCCAATTTTTAAAAAGGGAGACGACTTGAGGCACTAAGCTACAGACCTATATCACTAACGTGTATAGTATGCAAGGTCCATGGAGAAGATCATCAGGAGGGAGACGGGATAAGTGGTGAGCACCTGGAAAGAACAAGTGTAGAATTGACAACCAGCATGGTTTCAGGGAGGGAAATCTGTGTCACAACCTATTGAGTTTTATGAACAAGGTGACAGAAGTAAGACAAGAGAGAGAGAGGGGTGGAGTCGATGCATTTTTTTGGATGCAAGAAGGCCTTCGACACAGTTCCTCACAAGAGGTTACTGCAAAAGCTAGAGGACTCGGGCACACTAAACAGGGGGAAAAGGCGCTGCAATGATTAAGAGAATACTTACAGGGAGGCAACAACGAGTCATGGTGAACGTGATGAGGTGTCAAAGCGGGCGCCTGTGACAAGCGGGGTTCCACAGGGGTCAGTCCTAGGACCTGTGCTGTTCTTGGTATATGTGAATGACCATAACGGGAAGGGATTGACTCAGAAGTGTCCTTTGTTTGCGGGACGATGTGAAGTTAATGAGAAGAATTCAAATCGGATGAGGATCAGGCAAGGTACAAAGAGACCTGGACAGGCTACTGGCCTGGTCCAGCAATGGCTCCTTGAGTTTAACCCCGCCAAATGCAAAGTCATGAAGATTGGGATGGGCAAAGAAGACCGAATACACAATATAGTTTTGATGGCAAAGTTTGGGCAAACCACACTCAAGGAAAAAAGATCTGGGGGTGTGTATCACACCGAGGATATCTCCTGAGGCGCACATCAATCAGATAGTGTCTGCTGCAGATACGGGCGCCTGGCAAACCTACGGATAGCGTTCCGAACCTCAGTAGGAGTCGTTCAAGACTCTGTATTAACTTTACGTCAGGCCCATACTGGACGTATGTAGCTCCAGTGTGGAATCCCAACACCTAGTCAAGACTGTCAAGAAAATTAGAGAATGTGCAAAGGTTTGCGCAACAAGACTAGTCAGAGATACAGGGATTGCCTACGAAGAAGGTCTGATGGGAAATCCGGCTCCTGATGCCATGGAGGCCATGGAGGGTCAGGGGAGACATGTTAACGACATATAAAATATGCGCGGAATAGGACGAGGTGGAACTCAAAGACGGGATGTTCCAGAGATGGGACACCAGACCACAAGAGGTCACAATTGGAAAGATGAAGACCTCAGGATGAAAAAATTTCAAGGGATGTTAGGAAGTATTTCTTCAGTCATAGAGTAGTCAAGCCGTGGAAATAGGCCTAGAAGAGTAGTAGTGGAGGCGGGAAACACATACATTGGTTTTTAGGCAGAGGTATGATAAAGCTCATGGAAGCAGGGAGAGAGAGGACCTGGTTAGAAATCAGTGAAGAGGCGGGCCATGGGAGCTATGATCGAACCCCTGCAAACACACAAATAGGTGAGTACAAAAGGTGAGTACACACACGGACACATGACACACACACAACACACACCACACACACGCACGCACGCACGCACACGCACAGACACACACCACAGGACACTCACACACACAGAAGAATCAAATCGGATTGGGTCAGGCAGACTATAAAGAGACCTGGACAGGCTACAAGCCTGGTCCAGCAACTGGCTCTTGAGTTTAACCCTGCGAATGCAAAGTCATGAAGATTGGGGAAGGGCAAAAAGAAGAACCGCAGACACAATATAGTTTAGATGGCCAAAGTCTGCAAACCTCATCATGGAAAAAGTTGGGAGCTAAGGTGAGTTTAACACCGAGCATATCTCCTGAGGCGCACCATAATCAGATAACTGCTGCAGATTGGGCGCCTTGGCCAAACCTACGGATAGCATGCCGATACCTCGTAAGGAGTCGTTCAAGACCCTGTATACCATTTACGTCCGGGGCCCATACTGGAGTTGCAGCCACCAGTTTGGAATCCACACCTAGTCAAGCACGCATCAAGAAATTAGAGGAAAGTGCAAAGGTTTGCAACAAAAACTAGTCCCAGAGCTACGGGGATTGTGTATACGAAGAAAGGTTGAGGGAATTCGGCCTGACGACACTGGATGCCAGGAGGGTCAGGGGAGAACATGATAACGACATATAAAATACTGCACGGAATAGACGAGGTGGACAAAGGACGGGGATGTTCCAGGATGGGACACCAGGACACAAGGATGGTCACAATTGGAAGTTGAAGACTCAGATGGAATCGAAGGATGTTAGGAAGTATTTTTTCAGTTTCATAGAGTAGTCAAGTCGTGGAATAGTCTAGAAAGTGAAGTAGTGGAGGGGGGTACCATACTAGTTTTAAGCGAGGTATGATTAAGCTATGTAGCAGGGGAGAGGAGGGACTCAAGTAGCAATCAGTTGAAGAGGCGGGGCCAGAAGCTATGACTCGACCCCTGCCAACCCAAAATAGGTGAGTACAAATAGAGTGAGTACACACACACAACACCACACAACACACAACAACACATACACACACACACACAAGCATGCAGGACACACAGACACACACACACACACACACACACACACATACTCACAAACACACACACACATACACACACACACACACACACACACCTCCCCCCCTCTAACATCTCTCCCCTCTAAACATCTGTCCCTCCCTTATCTCTCCCCTCTCCTTTCCCCACCTCTCTCCATCCCTCCCCTCCCTCTCCCCTAGCCTCTCTCCTCTCGCTCTTCATCTCCCCCTCTTTCCCCCTTCTCCCCCTCTTTGCTTCTCCTTTCTTCCCTCCCTCCCTCCTCCCTCCCTCCCTCTCTCTCTCTCTCTCTCTCTCTATCTTCTCTCTTCTCTCTCTCTCTCTCTCTCTCTCTCTCTCTCTCTTGCTCTCTCTCTTTGCTCTCTCTCTATCTCTCTTGGCTCTATCTCTTGCTCTCTCTCTCTCTTGCTCTCCTCTCTTCTTTGCTCTTCTCTCTCTTGCTCTCTCTCTCTCTTGCTCTCTCTCTCTTCTTGCTCTCTTCTCTCTTCTTGCTCTCTTCTCTCTCTTGCTCTCTCTCTCTTTGCTCTCTCTCTCTATTGCTCTCTCTCTCTCTGCTTCTCTCCCTCTTGTGCTCTTCTCTCTCTCTTGCTCTCTCTCGTCCATATTTTCCCTTCTACTCTCCACTCTCTACTTTCCTTCACTCTCTCTCCCCCTCTACCTTTCACCCTTCTCTCTTCTCTCCACAAAAAAAAAAAAAAAAAAATGGTGGGGACTGCAGGAACCAAGGATCAGATGAGAATGGTTCTGGTAGGAGGAGTGGATGGAGGAGCAGTGGGAAAAAGGATGGAACAAGACGTGGGAGAGAAAATTAGAGAGTGCTTTCTGAAAAATGGAGAAAGAAGCTCGCTGTGAAATTGGAAAAGAGGTTGGAGAAGGAGACAAAGATTGGGAGGCACAAGTGAAATGCAGTAACCAAGATAAGGGTCTAGAAGTTGAGAAAAATAGGCTGAAGCGAGTTACAGGGGCAGGTGACCAGAGAAGACACAGATATGAAGCTGCGAGGCCGAACAGGAAGGAAGGTAATTATGAATTATGCTAAGGTCACATCAATCTGCCAAGGAGGACCAAGGTGTGAAAGGAAGATCAGCTGGTTGCAGATGGATGAGGGTGATAGGTCGAATGCTGAGGCAAAAGGCTATCAGACGCAACTGGAAAAATCAAGGGAGAAATGACCACATACAGGCAGGATCCAGGAGTCACAGAGGGTTGAGGCAAATGGGAGAAGAAAGGCAACAATCCATGTGTTTATCCATGGGCTTCAGGAGAGAGAGGAAAGGACACACACTGAAAGCAGCAGGAAGAAAGGAAAGGAGATTCAGAAAATCTCACGGAAATAGGGGTTGAAGAAGATGGACGAAGATTGTAAATTTTAGGTGAATAGATGGGGTTAATCGAAGGGGAGAAACCGACCAATCAGCTGATTCTCAGGACGGAAACTGTGCGGAAAGGATCCTCAGGAAACATTGATTGAAATACTCGGAAGTGTACAAGAGGGTGTTCCTTAGACAGAGAGACAGAACAAATCAGAACGACAGCAGGTGAGGGAGAGGACAAAAGCGAAAGGAGCTAGGAAAAGAGACAAGGACGGGAACCAGCAGAGGTCAGTCAGAGCAGACAGAACCGCAAGGGCAAGCACACACACAAACTACTCTCAGAACCATACAACCTATACACCATCCCAACACACACTACAATCCATACCCACAGCCCTCACCCACCACCGCGCTATAGAATCCCACATTATGCCACCTGGTCTCCCACACTCACAGGCCCCAAACCACAGGTGTTGGAAAGGAAAAACTGAGGTATGGTACACAAACGCTGATGGAATAACAAATAAGTGGGAGGAGGTGGCATGAAGAGTCAAAGAAGGCATCCGGACATCATAGCTCTCACAGAAACAAGTTAAAGATATGATAACAGATGCCATCTTTCAACGGGATACCAAATCCTGAGGAATGGACAGAGGGGAAAGAGGGGGGGTGGAGGATGGCGTTTGCTGATCAAAAATGCTGGGAATTTTGATGAGGCTGTGGAGGAGGAGACAGCGGAGAAGAAAGTGGATTACATCAGTAGTGGGAACACTTCACTCTGGAGGGTCCCAGGTGGTAATAGCATGAGTTAACCCCCCACAGAACAGCAGGAGGCCAAGGCAGGTACGGGAGCAATAGAGCGTGGTTGCACATGGAGAGTGGCCAGAAGAGCTCATGCATGTGGGGCAAAGTCCGATATGGGTGATTTTAACCCACAAGGAGATCGTTGGGAGAATTGGACCCACGGGGGGCCAAGATACATGGAGGGAAAGATGATGGGGTGGTACTAAAAAAACTTCATGTCCAAACACGTAAGGGACCTACAAGAGAGAGGGAGAGGATGAACCAGCAAGGCTGGACTTGTATTCCCTTCAGTAGTGCAGTATCGGGGACATACATATGAAAGCCCCCTTGGGGGCCAGTGACCCTGTGGGTTTTTAAATTCGAATACACAGTAGACCCAAAGTGGAGGGAGAAGCAGGAAGGCCAGGACGAATGAAGCCAAAAAACAGGGAAAGGGGGCTCACAGAATGGGAATACCCGAACGGGGTTCAGTGGGACGAGAACTGGGAGGGAAACCAGTAAATGAGATGATGGGAAATGTAGCAAAAAAAAAGCAAGGAGGTGAGGGGGTTTGTACCCCCAAGGGTAACAGGATTTAATGAAAAAAGCCGGAGAGCCCCTGGTTTACCCAAAGGGGGGAGGGGAAAAAAAAGTGTGCTAGGGGGAAAGAAGAAAAATAGAGGCAAAAGGGCCCAGGGAATAAGGAGAAAGTCGTATAGCCCGAAACGAATATGCACAGATAAGAAAAGGGGGGCCCAAAGACAATTGAAAATGAATGCAGCGAAAGTAAAAAACTGACCCCAAACTGTTGTACAGCCCCCATAGGAGGAAAAAAAAGTCAAAAACCAGGTAATCAGGCTAAGGAAGGAAGGGGAGAGACAACAGGAAATGACTGAAATATGTGAAGAACTCAACAAGAGATTTAAAGAAGTGTTCACAGAGGAGACAGAAGGGACTCCAGAAAGACGGAGGGTGGGGGGGCACCACCAAGGCTGGAAAAGTGCACAAACCGGGAAAAAAAGTGAAGAGGCTTCTGAGTGAGCTGTACCTCAAAAGGGAAAGGGGCCCGAAAAATTTCCCCTGGGTATTTAGAGAGGGGCAGAGGGGGCATGTGTACCCTAACAACAATATTCAATACATCAGAAAACGGGGTTTCCTGGGCGGGGGACAGCAAATGTAGTCCCAATTTTTAAAAAAGGGGGGAAAGACATGAAGCATTAAACTACAGACCAGTGGTCACTGACATGTATAGTATGAAAATCAGGAGAAGATTACGGGGAGAAGAGTGGTGGAACCCTAGAAAGGAATGATCTCATCAACAGCAGCCAACAGGGTTTCGGGGGAGGGGGAAACCCTGTGCCCAAAAACCTATGGGTTCGACGGTGACGCAGTAAGAAAGAGAGGAGGGGTGGGTGGATTGCTTTTCTTGGCTGCAAAAAGGCGTTTGACACAGTTCCCACAAGAGATTGGTGCAAAAAGGGGACCAAGAGGGATAAAAAGGGAAGGATACAATGGATCAGGGAATATTGTAGGAAGACGCAGCGAGCATGGTAGTGGCGAGGTGTCAGGTGGGCACCTGGACCCGCGGGGTCCGCAGGGGTCAGTCCCAGGACCGTGCTGTTTTGGTATTTGTGAACGACATGGGCGGAAGGAAAAGAATCTGAGGTGTCCCGTTTGCAGATGAGTGAAGTTGATGAGAAGAATTCACCGATCGAAGACCAGGCAGAACTACAAAGGGACTGGACAGGCTGCGACCTGGTCCAGCAATTGGCTTGGAGTTCAATCCACCAAGTGCAAAGTCATGAAGATTGGGGGGGCAAAAAGGCCGCAGCGGGGTACGTCTAGGGGGTCAGAGACTACAAACCTCCTCAAGGAAAAAGATTTGGGGTGAGTATAACCCAGGCACATTCTGAGCGCACATCAACCAAATAACTGCTGCGCATATGGGCGCCTAGCAAACTCAGAACAGATTCCCACTTAATAAGGAATATTCAGGACCTGTACACCCTGTATGTTAGGCCCATATTGGAGTATGCGGCACCGTTTGGAACCCCACCCTAGCCAAGCCGTGAAGAAATAGAGAAAAGGGAAAAAGGGTTTTCAACAGGACTGTCCCCCGGCTAAGAGGTATGTCCTAGAGGAGAGGTTAGGGAAAACAAACCCGACGACACTGGGGACAGGGGGGATAGGGGGGACTGTAAAGACTACAAATATGAGAGGAATTGTCGGTGGACAAAAAAAGGTGTTCCAGAGTTGGGAAAAGTAACAAAGGGGGCAAGTTGGAAGCTGAAGACACAGTGAAACACAGGGATGTTTGGAAGTATTTTTCAGCCACAGAGTAGTCAGTAAGTGGAATGTTT
>NC_069399.1:41920554-41938882 GCF_026875155.1 Cherax quadricarinatus | reverse complement strand
TAAGTAATATTTTGTGGTGGCAGTGGGTAACGTGCGGGTTGTCCTGTCCCAGAATTTGATATTTGACTTCTCGGTAATTTTTCCTCTAACTTCCTGTATGCACTATAGTCTCTAGCCTTCTAATTTTTTCACTCACTCACTGTATTTACTGACACATCTATAACATATCTCTTATCTCCCTGGTCTTGAGTCGCACTTATTCTTCAAAATACCCTACTGCGTTATTATGGCAACACTATTTAGGCCTGGCACAACCGTTCACCCTTCCAACGGCCCCTACTAAACACTCAGCCACTATTTCCTTTGTTTTCTTTTCTGTGATCACTTGTATTTCCTTTTTTCTGGGCTTAAGTGATTATATGCACTCTTATGCGTGCACACGCCTATATCCCACACTCTATTCCTTATGGCACAGTCAAAAAATTATCACCAAAACACGAGCTCAAACCGCGTGACTCCTCCACGGGTGTGTGTGGTGTGTGTGTGTTCGTGTGCTTTGGTGTGTGTGTGTGTGTGTGTGTGTGTGTGTGTGTGTGTGTGTGTGTGTGTGTGTGTGTGTGTACTCACCTAGTTGTGGTTGCAGGGGTCGAGTCACAGCTCCTGGCCCCGCCTCTTCACTGGCCGCTACTGGGTCACTCTCCCTGAACCAGGAGCTTTACCATACCTCTGATTAAATTTTGTAAATGGATCCTGCCTCTACTACATCGCTTCCCAAACTATTCCACTTCCTGACTACTCTGTGACTGAAGAAATACTTCCTAACATCCCTGTGATTCATCTGTGTCTTCAATTTCCAACTGTGTCCCCTTGTTAAGAAAGGAGACAGAAACGAGGCACTATACCTCAGACCAGAGTCTCTGACGTGTATAGTAGGCAAAATCATGGAGAAGATTATCAGGAGGAGAGTGGTGGAACACCTGGAATGGAACAAGATTATAAACGGCAACGAGCACGGATTCATGGAAGGCAAATCCTGTGTCACAAGCCTTCTGGAGTTTCATGACATGGTAATAAAATAAGACACGAGAGAGAGGGGTGGGTTGATTGCATTTTCCTGGACTGCAGGAATGTCTTTGACACAGTTCCCTCACAAGAGATTAGTGCAGAAGCTGGAGGACCAGACGCGCAAACAGGAAGGACACTGCAATGGATCAGAGAATGCCCGACAGGGAGGCAACAACGAGTCATGGTACGTGATGAGGTATCACAGTGGGCGTCTGTGACGAGCGGGATCCAACAGGAGTGAGCCCCAGGACCAGTGCTATTTTTGATATATGTGAATGACATGACGGAAGGGATAAACTCTGAACTGTCCCTGTTCGCAGATGAGGTGAAGTTAATGGCAAGATTAAATCGGATGAGGATCAGGCAAGGCTACAAAGAGACCTGGACAGGCTGTACATGTGGTCCAACAACTGGCTTCTCGAATTCAACCCTGCCATAAGCAAAGTCATGAAGATTGGGGAAGGGCAATGAAGACTGCAGAGAGAGTATAGGCTAGGTGGACAAAGGCTGCAAGCCCCACTTAAGGAGAAAATATCTTGGGGTGATAATAACACCGAGCACGTCTCCGGAGGCACACTTGAACCAGATAACTGCTGCAGCATATGGGCGCCTGGCAAACCTGAGAATAGCGTTCCGATACCTTAGTAAGAAATCGTTGAAGACACTGTACACCGTGTACGTCAGGCCCATACTGGAGGTTTGCAGCACCAGTTTTGAATTCATACCTGGAAAGCACGTCAAGAAATTAAAGAAAGTACAAAGGTTTGCAACAAGGCTAGTTCCGGAGCTGGGGGAATATCCTACGAAGAAAGATTGAGGGAAATCGGACTGACGACACTGGAGACAGGAGGGTCAGGGGAGACATGATAACCTACAAAATACTTCGTGTAATAGACAAGGTGGATAGAGACAGAAGGTTTCAGAGGGCACACAGAAACAAGGGCTCATACTTGGAAGTTAAAGGACTCAAATGAGTCAAAGGGATGTTAGGAAGTATTCTTCATCATAGAGTAGAAAATTAGACACATGAGCAACTCTTGGGTATCTTTATTGAGAAAACGTTTCGCCACACAGTGGCTTCATCAGTCCCCTACAAAGGAGAAACTTGAAGAACAGGAGGAGAATGAGGTAATCAGTCCCTCAGCCTTGAGTCGATGTGGTCAGTCCATCCCAAACTAGAATAGAATACGGGCATATGAGCGGAGAAGCAGCTTATAAACCGTAGACAGGTGAGGGGCAGCAGTCGTAGGTGGTGTCACATTTGTGGAAGTAGGTCGTGCCCAAGGGTTATGCAAGTGAAGTATTCCCAAGTATTTAAAATTAAGATTAAGATTAGATTGATGGACTGACCACATCGACTCAAGGCTGAGGGACTGATTACCTCATTCTCCTCCTGTTCTTCAAGTTTCTCCTTTGTATGGACTGATGAAGCCACTGTGTGGCGAAACGTTTCCTCAATAAAGATACCCAAGAGTTGCACATGTGTCTAATTCAACAATATGTCGGTTCTCTGAACCATTCATCTACAATCCTGTCAGACACTGCAACTTCTTGGGATCTTAATACTTGGGAATTCTTCACTTGCCTAACCCTTGGGCACGACCTACTTCCACAAATGTGACACCACCTACGACTGCTGCCCCTCACCTGTCTACGTTTATAAGCTGCTTCTCTCCGCTCATATGCCGTATTCTATTCAAGATTGATGGACTGACCACATCGACTCAAGGCTGAGGGACTGATTACCTCAATCTACTCCTGTTCTTCAAGTTTCTCCTTTGTATGGACTGATGAAGCCACTGTGTGGCGAAACGTTTCCTCAATAAAGATACCCAAGAGTTGCTCTTTGTGTCTAATCAACAACATGTCGGTTCTCTGAACCATTCATCTACAGTCATAGAGTAGTCAGAAAGTGAGGTAGGGGAGGCAGGAGCCAAACATAGCTTTAAGATGGGGAATGATAAAGCTCATGGAGCAGGGAGAGAGAGGACCTAATAGCATTCAGTAAAAGGGGCGGGGCCAGGAGCTGAGTATCGACCCCTGCAACCACAATTAGGTGAGTACACACACACACACACACACACACACACACAACACACACACACACACACTACTTTTTTTGAACTGCAAGAGATTAGTGCAGAAGCTAGAGGATCAGGCACGTATAACAGGAAGGGCACTGCAATGGATCACAGAATACCTGACAGGGAGACAACAACGAGTCATGGTACGTGATGAGGTATCACAGTGGGCGCCTTTAACGAGTGGGATCCCACAGGGGTCAGTCCTAGGACCAGTGCTATTTTTGGTATATGTGAATGACATGATGGAAGGGATAGACTCATTAGTGTATCTGTTCGCAGATGATGTGAAGTTAATGAGGAAAATTAAATGAGATGAGGATCAGGCAGGACTACAAAGAGACCTGGACAGGCTGGACGAGTGGTTCAACAAGTGGCTTCTCGAATTTAACCCCGCCAAATGCATAGTCATGAAGATCGGGGAAGGGCACAGAAGACCGCAGACGGGTATAGGCTAGGTGACCAAAGACTACAAACCTATCTCAAGGAGAAAGATCTCGGGATGAGTGTAACTAGAGAAAGTGCAAAGGCTTGCGAAATGGCTAGTTCCAGAGCTAAGGGAGTGAGCCTACCGAAGAAATGTTAAGGGAAATCAGCCTGACGACATTGGAGGACAGGAGGGTTGGGGGAGACATGATAACGACGTACAAAATACTGCGTGGAATAGATAAGGTGGACAGAGAAAGGATATTCCAGAAAACGGACACAGAAACAAGGGGTCAGAATTGGAAGCTGAAGACTCAGATGAGTCAGAGGGATTTTAGGAAATATTTCTTCAGTCTAGAGTTGTCACGAAGTGGAATAGTCTAGTAAGTGATGTAGTGGAGGCAGGAACCATACATAGCTTTAAGACGGGGTATGATGAAGCTCTTGGAGCTTTATCATACCTCGTGACCAGTGAAGAGGCAGAGCCAGGAGCTGAGTCTCGACCCCTGCAACCACAATTGGGTGAGTACAAATAGGTGAGTACAACACACTCACTCACACCACACACGCTCACACCACTCACGAACACACATCACAAATGACCAACAAAACACACGAATTTTTCTTTCTGAGGAAAAAAAGAGAAAAAAGAAAAAAAACATCTTTTGCCAAATAGCAGAATGGAGAACTAGGGGACTGGTAGATGCCCCTGGGAGAAGAGTGGGGAAGGAAGCGAGAGGTGCTTACTATGAAAATGGATGAGAGGATAGCTGCAGGGGAGCAGGAATTTGGAGCTACAAGCCATAGCAGCAGAAGCTAAGATGCAGAGCTTAAAAGTAACAAAAAAATTGAAACACAAGAGCAATAGGGCATGACATCCAAGAACGTACATCAGTCACAAATGAGGGGACTCAAGGGAATAAAGAGCTATACTGTATGCAGAAGCCCTATCAGACCACCAGGGAGCCAGGAGAAAGACGAGGAGCACACCAGGAATAAAGAAGGACTAAAAAAAATGAAGCAGCTAAGCTATATGCAGTGGCTTTAACAGTCATCAGCAGTGCCCAGGAAAAGCTGAGAAGGAATAATGACTTTCCAATGAGCAAAGTAACACCAGCTAGAGAAGAGATTGAAGGAAAGGACACTGCAATGGAAGTAACTAAATTGTCTCAAAGGATGCAAAGGAAATACAGTGGGAGGACGAAAGGGAAGGTCAGTTTTGTTTATGGGCTCCAGGAAGTTGAAGGGAAACTATTGAAGCAAGAAGACAGGAGGAGAAAAAAGCAATTAAAAGTATCATGAAACCAATAGGAGAGAATCACACGACCCAGTTGACAAAATTTTCTGAGAATTGGGTGGTTTGCAAGGGGAAAAAACCCGGGACAGTAAAAATTTAATTCTAAAGGCAGAATAAGCTCGAAAATGGATCCTGCAGGAGAAAGCAAAACTAAGGGACATACAAAAGTACCAGAGGTTGTGTCTCAACTGTAATAGAACAAAGAAGAAAGGCAGAAACTGAAGAGAGGGTACAAAGATGCAAGGATGAACGAGAGGGAAAGACGAGATGAGCAGGAGAACCAGACTCAAGAGGAAGAGAAATACAACCTCCTCAGAGCCACCCACAGAAGGACCTCAACCATGGGCAGCCCAAATGTAAACCAAACAATCTAACCCAAAACCCACACACTGTAGCCTCTGCACCCATTCAGCTCTCACAAACTCCACCCCCACAGCAATCCTCCATAGTTCCCTGCCAGGTCTCCTATTCCCCCAATCCAACGTCTCCCAGACCACAGTTTCAGAAAAGAAGTTGAATGTTTGGTATACAAATGCAGATGGAATAACAAATAAATGTGAGGAACAACAAGAAAGAATCAAGGAGATGTCGAGAATAAGATCCCTAGGAAAGATTGAGGGACCAGAGGGGAGGAGAAGTTGCAATATTTATTAAAAACAGGTATGGATTTGAGGGGGAAAAGGAAGGAATGGATGAAATTGGCAAAAGGAATTACATAGTAGGTGCAATTCAGCCCAGAACTGCAGAAGGGCAAGAGAAGAATATGAAGAAAGCAACAGAGCAATGGTGGACACACTAGCTGACGTGGCCCGAAGAGCTCACAGGGTAGAGCGAAGTTACTAGTTGTGGGCGATTTCAATCACAGGGAGATTGACTGGGAAAACCTGGGGCCCCATGGGGGTCCCAAAACATGGATGTGGTACTGGAAAACCTATGCATCAACAGGTTAGGGACACTACCAGAGAGAGAGAGGAGGATGAACTATAAGAATAGACCTCGTGTTCTATCTGAGAAGCTCGTTACATCAAAGGGCATTACATAGGAAGGGCCCGTTGAACTTGTGATCACGTGGTTCTGAGCTTTGAATGCAAAGTAGAGATACAAGTGAGTAAGTAACAGGAGTAGATTGGGAAAGGCCAAACTACAAAAGGGAGGACTACACAGGTAGAGGAGCTTCCTGCAGGAGGTTTCAGTGGGAAAAAGAACTGGTAGGAAAGTCACTAAACGAAATGATGGACTACATAACATCAAAATGCAAGGAGACAGATGAAAGGTTTGTTCCCAGGGTAACAGAAACAATGGGAAGACCCGAACGAGCCCTTAGTTTACCCAAATAGTGTAGGGAGAAAAGCTAAATGCACTAGAGAATGGAAAAAAGAACAGAAGACAAAGGACCAGGAAAATATAGAGATTAGTCGAAGAGCCAGAAACAAGCATGCACAGAGAAGGAGGAAGACCCACGACAGTACAAAAATGACATATCATCGAAAGTCAAGTCTGATTTGAAGCTGTGGATAGCCACATAAGGAGGAAGAGAACAGTCAAGGATCCGGTAATCAGGCTGAGGAAAGAAGGTGGTGAGCTCCCCAAGAAACGATCGAGAAGTATGTGAGGAGCTCAAAAGAGATTTAAGGAAGTATTTACAGTGGAGACATGAAGGTCTCCGGAAGGGCAGAACGATGGGTACAAAAAACCCAAAGGATACGAACAAGTGTTGGATGAAATACACACAACCAGGAAAGGGGGTGAAGAAGCTGGGAAGTGATCTTGATACCTCAAAGGCGGAGGGACAGGACAAAAATATCTCGGTGGGTCCTTAGAGAGGGAGCAAGATGTGTGTGACACTAACCACAATATTCTACACACCATTGAAACTGGGCAACTACCTGAAGTACGTAAGATGGAAAATGTATCCCCATTTTTAAGAAAGGAAACAGAAACGAGACTCTAAACTACTGACCCGTGTCAATGACATGTTATGAAGAGTCATGGAAAGATTATCAGGAGGAGAGTAGTGGAGCACCTGGAGCAGAAGAAGCTTACAAACGGCAACAAGCACGGATTCATGGAAGGCAAATCCTGTGTCACAAGCCTACTGGAGTTTTATGACAAGGTAACAGAAGTAACACAAGAAAAAGAGAGGGGCGAGTAGATTGCATTTTCTTGGACTGCAAGAAGGCCGTCGACACAGTTCCTCTCAAGAGATTAGTGCAAAAGCTAGGGGATCATGCACATATAACAGGAAGGACACTGCAATGGATCAGAGAATATCTGACAGAGAGGCAACAACGAGTCATGGTACGTGGCGAGGTATCACAGTGGGCGCCTCTGAAGAGCGGGGTTCCACTGGAGTCAGCCCCAGGACCAGTGCTATTTTCGGTATATGTGAATGACATTACAGAAAGAATAGATTCAGAAGTGTCCCTGTTTGCAGATGATGTGAAGTTAATGAGGAGAATTCAATCACATGAGGACCAGAAAGGATTATAATGAGACCGAGACAGGCTGGAAGTTTGGTCCAGCAACTGACTCTTCAATTTTAACCCTGCCAAATGCAAAGTCATGAAGATCGGGGAAGTGCCAAGAAGATCGCAGCCAGAATATATAACAGGTGGCCAAAACTGCAAACCTCACTCAAGGAGAAGGATCTTGGGGTGAGTATAATACCGAGCGCATTCTCTGAAGCGCACATCAACCAGATAATTGCTGGAGCATGTGGGCGCCTGGCAAACCTGAGAATGCCTCAGTATGGAATCGTTCAAGACTATACACCGTGTACGTCAGACCCATACTGGAATATGCAGCACCAGTTTGGAACCCACTGTGGAAGAAATACGTTGACTTTGCTCATTGTAAATAAAGCATTACCGCGTGTGTGTGTATATGCGTGTTTGTGAGTGTGTGTGTTTGTATCTTCGTGTGCGTGCGTGTGTGTGTGTGTCTGTGTCTGTGCGTGTGCCGTCGTGTGTGTGTGTGTGTGTGTGTACTCACCTAATTGTGGTTGCAGGGGTCGAGACTCAGCTCCTCTTGTGTGTGTGTGTGTGTGTGTGTGTAGTGTGTGTGTGTGTATGTGTGTGTGTGTGTGTGTGTGTGTGTGTGTGTGTATGTGTAGTGTGTGAGTGTGTGTGTGTGTGTGTGTGTTGTGTGTGTGTGTGTGTGTGTGTGTGTGTGTGTGTGCGCGCGCGCTGTCGTGTGGGTGTATGACCCACTAAATATTTGTACTTTAACTCATTGCAATTGTTACCGGGTGTGAACGTCTCACAGTGGCTCATTACTTTGTAATTTGTTCATGATTGTAACCATGTATAGGAGTGGAGATAGCTCATTACCTTTGTAACTTGCCATGATTATGACCAGATCTACCTGGTTTTCATTACCTGAGTAACTAGTTAGGTTTCATACACTTGGGCCCAGTCCCTGGACCCATTCTGTACCTCAGTAATCTTTTGACTACCGCCCACAGGATGGGTATGGGGTGCATGATAAAGATAATTAACTAAAACCCACATCTGGTCAAACAAGTCATGAAATTAGAGATAGTGCAAAGATTTGCAACAAGGCTAGTTCCAGAGCAAAGGGAAATATCCTACGAAGAAAGGTAAACGGAATTCGGCCTGACGTCACTTGAGCACAGGAGGGTTAGGGGAGACATGATAACGACATACAAAATAATTAGAGGAAATGACAAAGTAGACAGACGCAGGATATTCCAGAGATGTGAGACACAAGCAAGTGTTCACAATAGGAACCTGAAGACTCAGATGAGTCAAAGAGATGTTATGAAGTACATTTTTACCCATAGAATTATCAGGACGTGGAATAGTCTGGCAGGTGATGTAGAGGAGGCAGGAACCATACATAATTTTAAGACGAGCTATGATGAAACTCATGGAGCATGGAGAGAGAGGACTTAGTAGCGACCAGTGAAGAGGCGGGGCCAGGAGGTGTGTCTCGACCCCTGCAACCACAAACAAGTGAGCACAAATAGGTGAGTACACACACACACACACACACACACACACACACACACAAACAAACACACACACACACTCACAACACACACACACACACACACACACACACACACACACACACACACACACACACACACACACACACACACACACACACACATATATACACACACTCACACACAACACACACACACACACACACACACACACACACATACACACACACACACACACTCACACACACACACACACACACACATACCACACACACACACACACACACACAACACATACACACACACACACATCACACACCACACACACTCACACACACACACACACACACACACACACACACACACACACACACACACACACACACACACACACACACACCACTCACATACTCTTGCGCACATCAGGTAAATATTATAACGTTCTAAGATAACAGAAGCTAGACACACTAGTCTGGTTGATCCTCCGTGGAGAGAACCTCTTCTCTCCCATGCAGAGCTCTTCTCTTGCACATTGAGAAGCTCTTCTCTTGCACACTGAGAAGCTCTTCTCTTCCACACAGAGAAGCTCTTCACTTCCACACAGAGAAACTCTTCTCTTCCACACAGAGAAGCTCTTCTCTTCCACACAGAGAAGCTCTTCACTTCCACACAGAGAAGCTCTTCTCTTCCACACAGAGAAACTCTTCTCTTCCACACAGAGAAGCTCTTCTCTTCCACACAGAGAAGCTCTTCTCTTCCACACTGAGAAGCTCTTCTCTTCCACACAGAGAAACTCTTCACTTCCACACAGAGAAGCTCTTCTCTTCCACACAGAGAAGCTCTTCACTTCCACACAGAGAAGCTCTTCTCTTCCACACAGAGAAGCTCTTCACTTCCACACAGAGAAACTCTTCTCTTCCACACAGAGAAGCTCTTCACTTCCACACAGAGAAGCTCTTCACTTCCACACAGAGAAGCTCTTCTCTTCACACTGAGAAGCTCTTCTCTTCCACACAGAGAAGCTCATTCACTTCCACACAGAGAAACTTTTCTCTTCCACACAGAGAAGCTCTTCTCTCCCACACAGAGAAGCTCTTCACTTCCACACAGAGAAACTCTTCTCTTCCACACAGAGAAGCTTTTCAATTAGACACAGATAAGCTCTTCACTTCCACACAGAGAAACTCTTCTCTTCCACACAGAGAAACTCTTCTCTTCCACACAGAGAAGCTCTTCACTTCCACACAGAGCTCTTCTCTTCCACACAGAGAAGCTCTTCTCTTCCACACAGAGAAGCTCTTCACTTCCACACAGAGAAACTTTTCTCTTCCACACAGAGAAGCTCTTCACTTAGACACAGAGAAACTCTTCACTTCCACACAGAGAAACTTTTCTCTTCCACACAGAGAAGCTCTTCTCTTCCACACAGAGAAGCTCTTCACTTCCACACAGAGAAACTTTTCTCTTCCACACAGAGAAGCTCTTCTCTTCCACACAGAGAAACTCTTCTCTTCCACACAGAGAAACTCTTCACTTCCACACAGAGAAGCTCTTCACTTCCACACAGAGAAACTCTTCTCTTCCACACAGAGAAACTCTTCTCTTCCACACAGAGAAACTCTTCTCTTCCACACAGAGAAACTCTTCACTTCCACACAGAGAAGCTCTTCACTTCCACACAGAGAAGCTCTTCACTTCCACACAGAGAAGCTCTTCACTTCCACACAGAGAAACTCTTCACTTCCACACAGAGAAGCTCTTCACTTCCACACAGAGAAGCTATTCACTTCCACACAGAGAAGCTCTTCTCTTCCACACATAGAAGCTCTTCTCTTCCACACAGAGAAACTCTTCTCTTCCACACAGAGAAGCTCTTCACTTCCACACAAGAAGCTCTTCTCTTCCACACAGAGAAGCTCTTCTCTTCCAAACAGAGAAGCTCTTCTCTTCCAAACAGAGAAGCTCTTCACTTCCACACAGAGAAACTTTTCTCTTCCACACAGAGAAGCTCTTCACTTCCACACAGAGAAGATCTTCACTTCCACACAGAGAAGCTCTTCACTTCCACACATAGAAACTCTTCTCTTCCACACAGAGAAGCTCTTCACTTCCACACAGAGAAACTCTTCCTTTCCACACAGAGAAGCTCTTCACTTCCACACTGAGAAGCTCTTCACTTCCACACAGAGAAGCTCTTCACTTCCAAACAGAGAAGCTCTTCTCTTCCACAAAGAGAAGCTCTTCTCTTCCACACTGACGGCAGATGGATTCAATTTGAGGAAGCTATCATCCATCACTATGCTGACTGCTCGAGTGTCAGGAGTGAAGGCAAGAAGCTACTTTCCTTAACCCTACTCACACACACACACACCTCTCTCTCTCTGTCCTCTTCTCTCTGATCTCTCTCTCTCTCTCTCTCTCATCTCTCTCTCTATCTCTCTTCTCTCTTTGTTTCTCAAACTCTCTTTCTCTCTCTCTTTCCCGTATCTCCGACCCCACATACGAATTTAATGAGTTAATATATAAGATAAGTGCAATGTTGTTAAAATGGTTGAGTCAGCTCAGAAAACAAGTTCTTCTGATGCTCCTTGTTGTGTGTGTACTCACCTAATTGTGGTTGCAGGGGTCGCTACTAGGTCCTCTCTCTCTCTCTCTCTCTCTCTCTCTCTCTCTCTTTCTCTCTGCTACCTGATCTTTGTCATACCTCGTCTTAAAACTATGGTTCCTGCCTCCACTACATCACTTGCTAGGCTATTCCACTTCCTGACGACTCTATGACTGTAGAAATACTTCCTAACATCCCTCTGACTCGTCTGATTCTTCAAATCCCAATTGTGACCCCTTGTTTCTGTGTCCCCTCTTTGGAACAACCTGTCTCTGTCCACCTTATCTATTCCACGCACTATTTTGTTTGTCGTTATCATGTCTCCCCTGACCCTCCTGTCCTCCAATGTCGTCAGGCCGATTTCCCTCAACCTTTCTTCGTAAGTCATACCCCTGAGCTCCGAAACTAGCCTTGTTGCAAACCCACTTTCTCTAATTTCTTGACGTGCTTGACCAGCTGTGGGTTCAAACTGGTGCTGCATACTCCAGTATGGGCCTGATGCACACAGTGTACAGTGTCTTGAACGATTCCTTACTAAGGTATCGGAACGCTATTCTCAGGTTTGCCAAGCGCCCATATGCTGCAGCAGTTATCTGGTTGATGTGTGCCTCCGGAGACATGCTTGATGTTATGGTCACCCCAAGATCTTTTTCCTTGAGCGAGGTTTGCAGTCTTTGGCCACCTAGCTCTGTCTGCGATCTTCTTTGCCCTTCTCCGATCTTCATGACTTTGCATTTGGCAGGGTTGAATTCAAGAAGCCAGTTGCTGGACCACGTGTCCAGCCTGTCCGGGACTCTTTGAAGTCCTGCCTGACCTCATCTGATTTAATTTCCTCAATAGAAAGCGACTAAAATTTAGGGGGGATATATTGAGGTTTTAAAAAAGGGAAGACAGGAATAAATAAAGGGATGTAAAATAGTGCGCTGAAAATATCTAGCCTAGACAGGACTCGCAGCAATGGTTTTAAATTTGGGAAAAAAATCAGATTCAGGAAGGATATAGGAAAGAAACTGGTTTGGAAATAGAGTTGGGATCGATTGGGAACAAACTCCCGAGAAACAGTTATAGAGGCCAGAACGTTGTGTAGCTTTAAAAATAGGTTGGATAAATACATGAGTAGATGTGGGTGGGTGTGAGTTAGACCTGATAGCTTGTGCTACCAGGTCGGTTGCCGTGTTCCTCCCTTAAGTCAATGTGACCTGACCTGACTAGGTTGGGTGCATTGGCTTAAGCCGGTAGGAGACTTGGACCTGCCTCGCATGGGCCAGTAGGCCTTCTGCAGTGTTCCTTCGTTCTTATGTTCTTATGTTCTAATAACTTTCACATCATCTACAAAGAGGGACACTCTGAGTCTATCCCTTCCATCAGTCATTCACATATACCAAAAATAGCACTGGTCCTAGGGCCGACCCCTGTGGGACCCCGCTCGTCACAGGTACTCACTGTGATACCTCATCCCCTACCATGACTCGTTGTTGCCTCCCTGTCAGGTATTCTCTGATCCACTGCAGTACCCTTTCCCGTTATACGTGCCTTTATCCTCTAGTTTCTGCACTAGTCCCTCGTGAGGAAATGTTTCGAAGGCCTTCTTTCAGTCCAAGAAAATGCAGTCAACCCATCCTTCCCCTCGTAAACTTAATTCTGTAACTTTGTCATAAAACTCCAGAAAGGGTTTTTGACACAGGATTTGCCTTCCATGAATCCGTGCTGGTTGTCGTTTATAATCTTGTTCCGTTCCAGGTGCTCCACCACTCTCCTCCTGATAATCTTCTCCATGACTCAGCAAAACTAACACATCATTGACACGGTCTGTTTAATTTTGTGCCTCTTTTCTGTCTCCTTTTTTAAAAATGGGACCTACATTTGCGGGCTTCCATACGTACGAACATATTGGTTTCCTGGGTTACAGTGCTTTTCGTAACAAACTAACAAACTTAGCACGTCTAGGGTCTTACTGTAGAGGAAAAGGAATTTTCTTAGTTTCTAAATTTAATTTATAAAAACCATAATAACCAAATTAAATCCACTTTCTCATATTTTGCACTATGAGTAGAACACTTATCCTACTCCTCATTAAAACATCACAGTACTAGGTTAAGTATTTTCAAATGGCTCTGAGTGAGTCAGGAAATATCAATAATTACAGCACAGGCGTTGCTTAAAAACTCGAATACCACATTGAAAAGAGCTCTTACATAGGGGTTTACTCTGCAATAAGTCCCCCTTACACCACAGAGGCATGCTCACTTGGCTTCACTTTCTCTAAGAGCCTCTCACTGCATTCTCCAACCGAGATAAGTCTTAGCAATGAGTTTCCGAAAATTCCGGTATTTTCTAGGGAGGCAAATAGTGGTTTAGAGGTTTAGTCCTTCCTGGGCCAGAGAAGGTATGAACTGAAAAAAGTGAGGCTTTACCAGCCAACTTTGACTCCGTCGGAAACAGGGGTTGAGCACTCAAAACACCTACTGGTGCTGGCAAGGTCGCACCTGCAGTTTGGACTAATTAAATAACCTACCTATGTAACAAAGCTAAGTAATACGACCAGATAAAATTATAAAGTCGGGGAAATCCATTTTAGCTACTAATGGAAATTACTCCTAAATATAAATTAAGTGAAATAGCAAAAATAACATGTAAAGTATACCACTGTTTTAATAACACGTAGAAACAGTCTACTTAAAATGGACAAAAGGGTGTAACACATACCTCGGGTAGTTGCCCAGTTTCAAGGGATGTGTTGAAGATTGTGGTTAATGGCATACACAGTATATCTGCCCCCTCCCTGAGGACCCACGGGGAGAGTTGTCCGGTCCCATTGCTTTTGAGGTATCAAGTCACTTAGCAGCTTTTCCACCTCCTCCTCAGTTGTGTGCATTCATCCAGCACTTGTTGGTCTATTCCCTGTTTGTGTCCCCACTGTCCTGTCTTCCCCGAGTCCTTCCTGTTTTCCCCCGAGCCCTTCCCGTCTCCACTATGGGAATATTTCTTAAATCTCGTGTTGAGCTCCTCGCATACCTCTCGATCATTTCTTATGAGTTCCCCACCTTCTTTCCTCAGCCTGATCACCTGGTCCCTTTTTTGTGTTTCTCCTAATGGGGGCTAAACACAGTTTCGGGTCAGACTTGACTTTCGATGCTATGTCATTTTTCATACTGTCACTGGGCCTCCTCCTTATCTGTGCATAATCATTTCCGGCTCTTCGACTGATCTCCTTGTTTTCCTGGGTCCCTTTGCCTTCTATACCTCTTCCATTCTCTAATGCACTTAGTTTTTGCCTCCCTGCACCCTTTGGGTAAACTAAGGGCTCGTTCTGGTCTTCCCATTGTTTCTGTTACCCCTGGGAACAAAACCCTTTTCCCCTGTCTTCTTGCAATTTGTTGTTACATATTCAATCATTTAATTTACTGACTTTTCCTACCATTTCTCTGTCTCACTGCACCTCCTGCAGGAAGTTCCTCATACCTGTGTAGTCCCCCCTTTTATAATTTGGCTTTTCCCCTTCGACTCCTGTTACCCTCTTTATTTGTAATTATACTATGTAATCAAAACTCAGGACTACATGGTCACTAGTTCATGGGGGGCCTCTCATATGTGATGTCATCAGTGTCTGAACTACTCAGGCAGAACACAAGGTCCAGTCTTGCTGGTTCATCCTCCCCTCTCTCTCTCGTAGTATCCCTGATGTGTTGATGCATGAGATTTTGCAGTACAACATCCATCATCTTGGCTCTCTATGTTTTGGGACCCCCATGAGGCTCCAGGTTTTTTCCAAATTTCGATCTTCCTGTCATTGAAATCACCCTTTAACTAAGTAACTTTGTTCTGCAAAATTTGAGCTCTTCGTGCCACCTCAGCCATGTGTCCCCCAAATCGCTCTTTTGTTCTCATCATATTCCTGTCTTGGCCTGCTGTATTTCTGTGGTGGGTTATACATCACTGCAATGACTACCTTATGTTCCCCAGATTGAATTGTACCTACTATGTAGTCCCTTTCTCCAATCTCGTCCATGCCTTCCATTTCCTCAAAACTCCTTTGGTTTTTTTATGAACAGTGTAACCCCTCCTCCCCCTCTGTTCCTTCTATCTTTCCTCAGGATCTGATATCCCAGTGGGAAGACTGGGTCTGTTATTGCCTCAGTGAGTTTTGTTTCTGTGACTGATATGATGTGTGGGGACTTCTCGTTGATTCTTTCATGCCACTCCTGGCCCTGGGGAGGCCTATGGGGGTTTGTGGTGTGGGTGAGGTTTGTGATGAGAGGTGAGTGCAGAGTGCCCATAGGGAGCTGCTGTAGCAGTGGGGTTTGTGATGTAGGGGGTGGGGACAGAGGGAACAGTGTGTGAAATTTGGTTGAGCTTATTCAGCTGCGTTGGGGTTGTCACAGTGTGGGTGGGGTTTGTGGTCGAGGGTGGGGGTAGAGTGCCCATTGGTGGCTGCTGTAGGGGTGGGGTTTGTGATGGGGGTGGGGGCAGAGGAAACAGTGTGCGGGTTTTGGTTGACATTATTCAGTTGTTTCGGGGTTGTCGTGGTTGGAGTCCTTCTGCGGGTGTCTCTGTAGGGTGTACTTGTCCTTCCACCTGAGGCTGGGTTCTGCTCGTCTTCATCGATGCATCCCGTTCCTCTTTTCGTCTTTGTACCCTCTCTCTCAGTATCGTCCTTTCCTGCTGTGTTCTGTTGCGATCTAGGTACACTCTCCATTACTCTGGTTTGTCCCTCAGTCGTGCTTTCTCCTGCAGGACCCTGGTTCGAGCTGATTCTGCCTAGAACATTACTTTGACAGGCCACCTCCTTCCACCTGCAAACCACCCAATTCTCCGAAAATTTGCCACCTGGGTCATGTCTCCCTCACCTATTGATTTCATGATACCTTCGATCGCTTTCTTCTCCCCCTGGTTTCTTTCATCGTAGGTTTCACATTCGACTTCTTGGAGCCCGTAGACAAACACTGACTTCCCCCTCCACTGGTGAGTGTGTGTGTGTGTGTGTGTGTGTTTTGTGTGTGTGTGTGTTTTTGGGGTGTGTGTTGTGTATGTGTGTGTGTGTGTGTGTGTGTGTGTGTTGTGTGTATGTGTGTGTGGTGTGTGTGTGTGTCTGAGTGTGTGATGTGTGTGTGTTTGTGTGGGGTGTGTGGTGTGTGTGTGTGTGTGTGTGTGTGTGTATGTTGTGTGTTGGTGTGGTGTGTGTGTGTGTGTGTGTGTATGTGTGTGTGTGTGTGTGTGTGGTGTGTCTGAGTTTTGTGAGTGTGTGTGTGTGTGTGTGTGTGTGTGTGTGTGTGTGTGTGTGTGTGTGTGGTGTGTGTGGTGGTCTGAGTGTGTGAGTGTGTGTGTGTGTGTGTGTGTGTGTTGGTGTGTTGTGTGTGTGTGTGTGTGTGTGTGTGAGTGTGTGTGAATGTGTGTGTGTGAATGTGTGTGTGTTGTGTGTGTGTGTGTTGTGTGTGTGTGTGTGTGTGTGTGTGTGTGTGTATGGGGTGTGTGTGTGTTTTGAGATATGTGTGTGTGTGTGTGTGTGTGTGTGTGTGTTGAGTGTGTGTGTGCGCGCGCGCGTGTGTGTGTGTGTGTGTGTGTGTGTTGTGTGTGGTATGTGTGTACTCATCTAGTTGTACTCACCTAGTTGAGGTAGCAGGGGTCGAGTCCAAGCTCCTGGCCCCGCCCTTAACTGGCGCTACTAGGTCACTCTACCTGAACGTGAGCTTTATCATACCTCTGCTTAAAGCTAATTTGGATTCTGCCTCCACTACATCGTAACCCAAGCTATTCCACTTCCTGACTTTTCTGTGGCTGAAGAAATACTTCCTAACATCCCTGTGATTCATCTGTGTCTTCAACTTCCAACTGTGTCCCCTTGGGTTTCTGTTCCCATCTCTGGAACATCCTGTCTTTGTCCACCTTGTCAATTCCTCTCAGATATTTTAGTCGTTACCATGTCCCCCCCATCCTCCTGTCCTCCAGTGTCGTCAGGTTGATTTCCTTAACCTCTCCTCGTAGGACATACCTCTTAGCTCTGGGACTAGTCTTGTTGCAACCTTTGCACTTTCTCCCAGTTTCTTTAAAGTGCTTGGCTAGGTGTGGTTCCAAACTGGTGCCGCATACTCCAATATTGGGGCCCAACGTACACGGTGTACAGGGGTCCAGAGCGATTCCTTATTAAGATGTCGGAATGCTTTCTGAGGTTGCTAGGCGCCCATATGCTATAGCCAGTTATTTGGTTTATGTGCACTTTAGGAGATGTGCCTGGTGTTTTTACTCACCCCCAAGATCTTTTTCCTTGAGCGAGGTTTGTAGTCTCTGGCCCTCTAGACTGTACTCCGTCTACGTTCTTCTTTGTCCTTTCCCAATCTTCATGACTTTTGCATTTGGTGGGGTTGAGCTCCAGAAACCAATTGCTGGACCAAATCTGCAGCCTGTCCAGATTTCCCCTTTTTGTTCTGTCTGGTCTTCGATGGGGAAAGAATTCTTCTCATTAACTTCACGTCATCTGCAAACAGGGACACTTCAGAGTCTATTCCTTCCGTCATGCCGTTCACAAATACCAGAAATAACACTGGTCCTAGGACTGACCCCTGTGGGACCCAGCTGGTCACAGGTGCCCACTCTGACACTCGCCACGTACCATGAAATCGCTGCTGTCTTCCTGACAAGTATTCCCTGATCCATTGTAGTGCCTTCCCTGTTATCCCTGCTTGTTCCTCCACTTTTTGCATTAATGTCTTGTGTGGAACTGTGTCAAACGCCTTCTTGCAGTCCAAGAAAATGCAATCCACTCTCCCCTGTCTCTCTTGTCTTTCTGCTGTCAACCATGTCCATAAAACTCCAGTAGGTTTGTGACACAGGATTTCCAGTCCCTGAAAATATGTTGCCTGCTGTTGATGAGATCATTCCTTTCTAGGGGTTCCATCACTCTTTTCCCCGATAATCTTTCCTTACTTTTCATACTATACAAGTCCAAT
>NC_069399.1:41918227-41920054 GCF_026875155.1 Cherax quadricarinatus | reverse complement strand
TTCACAGCTCGTAGAGGAAAAGGAATTTTCTTAGTTTCTATTTAATTTATTAAAACACAAATAACCACTTAATCCCTTTCCCTCATATTTTGCACTATGAGTAGAACACTTATCCTACTCCCATTAAAACCACACAGTACTAGGGAGTCAGGTATTACAAATGGCTCTGATGAGTCAGAAAATATCAATATATGTACATGCACAGGCGTTGCTTAAAAACCGAATATCCACATTGATAGAGCTCTACCTAGGTTTCCTCTGCAATAAGTCCTTCTTACAACAACACCAAGAGGCATGCTCACGTGCTTCACTTTCTCTAAGAGCTTCTCAACTGCATTCTCCAACCGAGATAAGTCTAGCAATGAGTTCGAAAATTCCTGGTATTTTCTAGGAGGCAAATAGTGGTGTTAGAGGTTTTAGTCCCTTCCAGGTCAAGGAAGGTAAGAACTGAACCAAGTGAGGCTTTACCAGCCAACCTTTGACTCCTCTAGCAAGGTTTGAAGCAGCTCAAATCACCTACTGGTGCTTGGCCAAAGGACGCACCTGCTGTTTGGACTATTATATAACCTACCTATGTACAAAGCTAAGTAATAACGACCAGATAATATTATAAATTTCGGGGGGTAAATCCATTTTAGCTACTAATGGAATTACTCCCTAAATATAATATTAAGTTGAAATAGCAAACAAAACATGAAATATAACCACTGTGAATAATAAACAGAACGTAGAAACAGTCTACTTAAAATGGACAAAAGGTGTAACACATACCTCAGGTAGTTGCCCAGTGTTCAAGGGATGTGTAGAAGATTGTGTTAATGGCATACACAGATATATCTGCTCCCTCCCTGAGGACCCACGGGAGGAAGTTGTCCGGAGGTTGGGGCGGATGGCGGTGTGCGGCGGGATTTAGGTCCGGTTGTAGGTGATTGGGGGGTGTGGTGGGGTGGGGGGGGGAACACCAAAAAAGTTGCTTTTGAGTCACAAGGATCACTTAGTGCCAGCTCTTCCCCTCCTCCTCCGTATGTGAGTGCATATCAACCAGCACTGTGTTGGTCTATTCCCTGTTTGTGGTCCCCCACGTCCTGTCCTTCCCCAGAGTTCCTTCCTGTCTCCCCAGAAGCCCTTCCTGTCACCACTAGAATACTTTCTTAATCTCGTGTTGAGCTCCTCGCATACCTCTACGAATCATGTTCTTATGAGTTCCCCACCTTCTTTCCTCAGCCTGAATCACCTTTCTTTAGTGATTTCTCCTACTGTGGCTAAACAGCAGTTTCCGGGTCAGACTTGACATTCGATGCTATGTCATTTTCATACCTGTCACTGGTCTCCCTCCCTTTATCGTGCATAATCATTTCCGGCTCTTCGACTGATCTCCTTGTTATTCCTGGGTCCCTTTGCCTTCTATACCTCTTACCATTCTCTAATGCACCAGTTTTTGCTCCCTGCACCTTAGGGTAAACTAAGGGCTCGTTCTGGTCTTCCCATTGTTTCTGTTACCCCTGGGAACAAACCTTTCCTCTGTCTTCTTGCAATTTGTTGTTACATATTCAATCATTTAATTTACTGACTTTCCTACCATTTCTCTGTCTCACTGCACTCCTGCAGGAATTCCTCATACCTGTGTAGTCCCCCCTTTTATAATTTGGCTTTTCCCCTTCGACTCCTGTTACCCTCTTTATTTGTAATTATACTATGTAATCAAAACTCAGGACTACATGGTCACTAGTTCATGGGGGGCCTCTCATATGTGATGTCATCAGTGTCTGAACTACTCAGGCAGAACACAAGGTCCAGTCTTGCTGGTTCATCCTCCCCTCTCTCTCT
>NC_069399.1:41890727-41913227 GCF_026875155.1 Cherax quadricarinatus | reverse complement strand
TCAACATACTTTTTCTAAAGAGGTATAACCCCCAGCCCCCCCTGGCTAACGGGAAGCGACCCCCACCCCTTTTTACTTAGCCATTCAAAACCCCCGATCCCCATATAAATCTGAATACTCGCAGTTGCAAACCCTTTCAAAACCCCACACCCCCTTTAAAGGGTATATTTCCACCAAAGGGGGCCATAACTTGCTATACAACAGGACATTTTTGACTATAACCCTTTGAGCAACGTTAATTGCTCTGCCCCAAACCTCCCAATCTTTTCAAAACTCCATCCCCGGTGCGCCTCGAATTTTTCCTCTTTGCAACCCTACATTTCCGCATGTACACTAAACCCACATACAACCCAAATGATCTACCACACACGCCACCCCCACCCTCAACAGGCCCCCACCCTTTGGTACACTATCCCCTGAAACCAAATACTTGGACTTTTCTACATTAATTTTCCCCCCGTACCCCCCACCAAAAACGTCAAACAAACCCCTTTCCCACCTTTTGTAAATCCCCCCACTTCCCCACCAAGACATCGTAAACCCTCCCGTAAAACCCCTATAACCCGCTTCCCCCTTTTCGTGCAAAACCAACCCCCGCTCTCGCCATAACCCCCACCCAACTGCCCCATAAAAGGGTTTTCCGAAGACTGCAAACAAAATTTCGACAGAGGAAAAACCCTGTCGCAAACCCCCTTCCCCTCTGTATCTATCACCTAGGGCAAATAACCTGAAATTTTCCCTAACTGCGCCCAGATACAAAGGGTTTTTCCCAAAAAACCCCTTTCCCCCCCCCGAAACCCCAACCAACGCTTTAAAAATCCATAATGCCTTTCCCCTTTCCCACGCTATCATAAGCAGCTCCCAATTTCCCGAGCCAAAAAAACCCCCTCCCCAAACCCCCCCCCCCTTGCCCAGATAAAACTCCTAATAACTCCCCTGCCCTTTCCCTACAAGAAACTACCCGGGAAAGCCCATATTGTTTTCCCCTATCAATTACTTTCCTAAAACCCCGTTTTATTCTGTTCCCCAATACCCTTGCAAAAAACTTATTTAACACCGCACATAAGCGATTTGGGACGGTAATCTTCTACCGTTTGTCTGTCCCCCTTTGGCACAAATTTCAAAAAACAGCAGTCCTTTGCTGCCCCCCTTTTCCCCCATCTTCCTTCATTAAAATTGAACAACTGACTAAAAATCTCCTCAATACTTCCCAATTTTTAAAAATAAAAAACCCTTGGCAACCCGTCTAAAAACCCGTGGGCCCTTTCCCAAACTTTTCACCTGCTTAGCTTGCCCAAAATTTCCCCCTTTCCCTAATTCCCGCCTTCCAAAAATCTCCCTAATCTCTAAACCCTCAAGCTCGCATTGCACATAACCCCCCCTTTCCCTTAAAACATCATCTCGTATACCCACATGTTTTTTCATATGAAACCCAAAAAACCCTACATCAAGATACCACTCATACCCTTTAGTCGACATCAATAACCCGCCCTTCCCCAAAACCCCCCATCCCCACATGAACAGTTAATCCCATCATCTCCGTCGCCCCTCTCCTCTTAAAGCTGTCCCCTCAACACACGCCCCCATGGCCCCATCACCCCAAAAAAAACCCCTCCAAAACCCCCCCAAAACCCGTGCCAAACCCTCAAAAACTTTCCCTTTTGGGAAATCCCAAAAGCTCTCCTTTAATCCCCCCAATTTCTCCCACCGGGTAAAAACCCCCCCTCGTTCGGGACAAGCCCCCCAACTGCCCCTAAAATAAGATAAACTCATACTTTAACCTAATTTTATTTTCCCCCCCTTAGGGAAAATAAAAATCCTTAATACCTGATTTCGCCACCGATTCCCCCCATCAACCAATCAAACCCTTCCCGGGGGCTTCGCCTCCAACCCCTCCCAAAACTGTTTAAAAATGACTTGTTATATTCTTCTTCATTTCAGCAACTTTACATTTTAAAATTTCCCCAAAAACCCCCCACCCCTCCCTGGCAAAACCCCTCCCAACCCCCAAAACCCCCCATAACAACCCCCAGATCAGAAAAAACCCCATCCAACAAACCCTTTACCCCTTCTGGGGAAAGTACAAAATCGAGCCTAGCACATACCCACCCTAATAAATGTATCCCCTACCCCCCCTCCCCCCCCCCCCACAAAATATCGTTTTAAAACCCCCCCGATAACAATTCCCCAATGTTCCCATACAATGCCCCGCCCCCCTCGGTTTCCCCAACCTTACGCCTTATACAAGTTTCCAATCCCCTCCTATCACGGGTACCCCTGGCAATCCACGCAAGTAAAAAACCCCAAAACGTCCCCCCAAAAATTTTTTCTTAAAAGCGTACGTTTTTCCCTCTGCCGGGCCATACACACACACCAACGTCACTGTACCGACCCCATAATCCCTCCCACACGTATCACCCCCCCCCCGCCTCCCCCCCCCTTTACAATGCCAAACAACCAACGGGCCAAATTTCCCTTTTCCAAATTGCCACACCGCCTTTTCAAAACTGACCGCAGGTTTTAACATACCCTTAAAATCCCTCCACCTTCAAATCAAAACCATTCTATAAATTTTGCTCCGCAAGAACACAAACGTCAACACCATGACCCCTCCCAAAAAACCCCTAAACCACTCACAAATTTCCCCTTTCACCTCCCAAACCCCCGAAAGTTCAATGTCAACACTTAAAACCGACAAAAGGGGGTTTTCCCTCCTTTACAAACCTTTTTGTTTACCTATCGCCCTCATTGCACTCTTATCCCCCCCCCCCCCCCCCCCCTTTTTTTTTCACTCTTACTCGATCCCTGTCCCCCCGAGGGCTTTTGAAAACCCCCCTGCGTGAAATCCCCCCAGTTTTCTTCCCTGAACGTTTTGCGGGCGTAAACACTTCATCTGAATCATAAAGCAAATGCTGCGCGCTTTCGTACCGTTTACCTGCATCTCGTCCCTCAAGCTCATCACCACGATGAAACTCAACCTCCACCGTATTTTACCGACAAGACAGCCTTGTCAAACACCTTTTGGGACGAACTTAAAAACCCCTTTGCCCCTCCCCCTCCAAATAGTCCCAAGATCCAGGGTCGGCCTTTTTTCCTGATTTCGCCCCCCTGCCCGAAAAAAACCACAAACGTCCCCCTCAATGCTTCCTCCTTGCATCATTCACTTTTTGCATGTTTTCCTCCAATGCCCCGAAACCCCGCCAAGGGGAAGGGGGGTCCCCCCCAAATCCCTAGCACCTGCCATCTTCCTTTTGCCTTCCCCAACCTCCTCACTCCATGACGCACTCTGCGGAGTCCCGTGTCCCAAAAAAAGGGTGTTCTTGCTCCACTCTCCTCACTTCTACGTTTCCCTTTGTTGTTGGGAGGTCGTTTTTTCTCCACGTCCCCCACCACATTGCCCCTGCCAAATGTTTTATACGACCCCCACAAACCCACAAGGGCGTCGTTGCCCTGCGTATTCCCCCAAATACCTGAGTTTTTGAATTCTTCCCTCACCACATACACGGTAAAAAGGATTTTTTATCGTCATCTTTTCCCGAGTACTACCCTCCCGGGATTCCCCTATACTACCAAACCCGACCATCTTCCGCATAACCTTTTGTAAACCCTCCCATATTTTATCATGGGAAACCTTAAATTTAATGCATCCGCCTCAAATGGCACATTCCTGATCTTTTACCCAAGTGAAAATAAATTGATTTCAATCATGCATCCTCACCGTACAGCATGGTTTACCCGGGAAAGGCCCCTTTTTGGAAAAATTGTTAACCAAAATGCTCATACATACCCCGTCGAAAATTTAAAATTTTAAAAAATATCCTCTTTGTGCCATTCAAAGGGAAGGGCCCCAAATCTCTTCAGTAGCTACGGCCGTAGGTGTCTCTAATTATTGCTTGTTTAAAAATAACCCCTCCCCTAGACGGGGCCCCGTGATTGCTCCACTGGTTAAATTCAAATACCCAAATGAAATTTACCCTCCGGCGACAAGCCTGGCCATGTTTGAAAATATTACTGCAACCCCGTCCAAAAACCAGGGGGGAAACAGCAGCACACCCCCCCTTTTCCCCCCCCTCAACTCAAGGGTGGGAGACGAAAATTTCCTTTCCTGTTATCCCTGCTTGTTCATCCACTTTTTGCATTAATGTCTTGTGTGGAACTGTGTCAAACGCCTTCTTGCAGTCCAAGAAAATGCAATCCACTCTCCCCTGTCTCTCTTGTCTTACTGCTGTCACCATGTCATAAAACTCCAGTAGGTTTGTGACACAGGATTTCCAGTCCCTGAAAATATGTTGCCTGCTGTTGATGAGATCATTCCTTTCTAGGTGTTCCACCACTCTTCTCCTGATAATCTTCTCCATTACTTTGCATACTATACATGTCAGTGACACTGGTCCGTAGTTTAGTCCTTCATGTCTGTCTCCTTTTTTAAAGATTGGGACTTCATTTGCTGTCTTCCATTCCTCAGGTAATCTCCCTGTTTCGATAGATGTATTGAATATTGTTGTTAGTGTCATGCCCCTATGGTTAACCTTCCTTTAATATTACATTGCGGTTATTTCCTTTAATAGCTAAATTGGAAATGAACGTCCTTGTATTATTAAGGCTCATTCTTGTTACATAAATCATAATTGTTAATATGGCCATGATAAGTTTAATTGGAGGTATAGTAACCTGCCTGCCGCCCGGTGTGCCGGTGTATGGTTAGCCGTGATGTTCGATGGTTATATCCCCCCTTTCCCCCCCCCTTTGTGTTCAACTACTCTACTGAGTGTTGGTGAGTCACGTCACGTGACCCACTTTACCTGTATGCTCAAGGTTGAGAGACGAGCAGTGAAGAAGTAGCAGCCAACGAGAACACTCCTGCTCGTCTCTGGTAACTGGCCAAGGTTTATTAGCCGGCCTGGACATATTCTGTTTTATTCTGACTGCTTCCAATTGGGAAAGAAGACTTTATACATTAAAGTAATCTCCATTTATATATATGTTATATCTAGGATCTCCTCCTAATCGTCTGTTATGAAAGCCTTATATATATGTTGGATACTATAGAAGAAACATGCATTCTTAACTTATATACGATAATTCGTATATTATTTCTGGCCTTTGTTGTATTATGAATATACTTAATTAAAATTAGGCATTCCGGAGGATCACTATTATTACCCTAACCTCTCTGACCAAAGTTGTTATGCTCTAAAAAGAAGGAAATAGTGGTTACAATACTTGGAGTGTAACAGTTAGGGGTACACATAGCACCTCTGCTCCCTCTCTCAGGACCCATAGAGAGATGTTATCCGGCCCCATTGCCTTTGAGGTATCTAGCTCACTCAGAAGCCTCTTCACTTCTTCTTCGGTTGTGTGTACTGTGTCCAGTACTTGGTGGTGTGCCCCACCTCTCCGTGTGTGCGTGTGCGTGTGTCTGTGCGTGTGTGCGTGTGTCTGTGCGTGTGTGCGTGTGTGTGTGTGTGTGTGTGTTGTGTGTGTGTGTGTGTGTGTGGATTTTCCAAGTGTAAATTATGTTATCTTTCGCCTGCGTTCCAGCGAGTACACATCAAGTGTTTCCAGGCGTTCCCAGTAGTTAAGGTGTTTAATGAAACTGATATGTGCAATAAAGGTTTTCTGAACACTCTCTAGATCTGCAATTTCACCTGCTTTGAAGTTGGATGTTAATGTACCCAAGTATTACAACCTAGAGACAGCAAGTGATTTGAAAAGGATCATCATTGGCTTGGAATCTCTTGTTTTGAAATTTCTCATTATTCATCCTATCATTTTCTTTGCATTTGTGATCACGGTATTGTTGTGGTCCATGAAAGTGAGGTCCTCAGACTTTACCACTCCCAGGTCTCTCACATTATTTTTTCGCTTTATTGTGTCGTCAGAGTTTGTAGTGTATTCATTTCTAATTATTATCTCCTCCAGTTTTCCATACCTGAGTAGTTGTAATTTATCTTCATTGAACATCTTATTGTTTTCCATTGCTGATTGTCGATCTTTAAACTGATTAGTGGCTCGCTAAACAGAGTCGTATTAGGATTTCAGTATCTCAGTTTTTTGTTGTCATCTCTGCAAGTCCCATCTTGTCTGAACAAGGGTCCGATACTGGATGTGAAATTTGCCGTGTTTTTGGCATATTGTAAGAAATATTTCGATTTCCATTCAATTTCACTAATCGCTTTTAGCTCCTCCTATGTCTCCTGGGTCCTGTAAGAGTCCTTTAACTAAAGTTCGATGCTTTCCACTTCGTTAGTCTGCGCTTCCTTCCGTATAGCAGATAATCTAGCGCTCTTGAGGACCTCCGTGATTGTTCGTCGTCTTCTGTGGAGGGAGCATCTTTCTTTTTCCAGTTTTCTTCTTCTCTTCTTCTTCTGAGGGGAATATGCCTTGAACATACTTCAGATGCCAGGAAGTTGATCCTTTCAAGGCTCTGGTTTGGATCCATGCTATTTAAGATATCTTCCCAACACGTTTCACTTAAGACAAGATTCATCTGGTCTCAGTTGATGTTCATGTTGTTGAAGTTGCATTTGGTGAAGCCACCTTCACAGATATGTGCATTTTGCTGATCAGGACCCCTCGGCATGTAAATCCGAACTTTGATTAGATTGTGATCGGAATTAGCTGTTTTTTATTTTCTTATGTTTCTTACCAGGTCCTCATTATTTGTGAAAATAAGGTCAAGTCTTGTTGGCTCCATTATCTGCTGACTTAGGGTGTGTTTCTCGCAGAGATTTAATACCTCCGGGGATTGTTTCTGCAATAACATTATTTGCTACATTCTTCCATTTTGTATGCCTTAGAATGAAATCACCAAGCAATAAGATGTTTGGGGATGGAGCTGGAAGGCTTTCCAGACAGTAATCAATTTTCAGTAGCTGTTCCTTGAACTGTTGGGAGGTTGCATCTGGTGGCTTATATGCAACCACGATGACTAGGTTTTGGTTCTCGATCTTTATTGTTAGGACTTCAACTACATCATTTGTGGTGTTCAGCATCTCCATGCAGATGAGCGACTTTTTTACATACAGGCCAACCCTCCCCACCCCCCTTCCTTGTTCCCTGTTCTTTCTGTGGCATCTATAAAAGTTGTACCCATTTATCCATATTTCGCTGTCAAAGCGATCCTGCTGTGTGGGCCTCTGTGAAGGCTGCAAACATCACATATGACTCCTGTGGAAGTCCACTGATAAATAGTATTTTGTTGTTGGTGGATGGCTTAAGGCTATTGTATATTAGCAAATATAAACGGGGTAGTATTCTGTGTTTGTTGGGTGGATTTTGTTATTGGCATCAGTAATTGTGGCTCTGGAGGGCCATGGGGTGCCACTGGACGTGCCTCCAATCTAACAAGGCTCCAAAGTGGAGGACTACTTTTATTTCCTTCCATTTTCTTTCTTCGTTTCATGCCACTATAAAATCACTTGAAGTGAGGTTGTTGTAACTGCTATTGTTTGCCTTATGAGGTCTGTACCTCCTGGTCTCTTTTAGATGGTATGCAGGGAAGTTGGTGTTGTAGCACCAACTCACATGAATAAATAGAGCATTAGAAACTAGTCGAGTTCAAATGTTATATTTATGTTGTTTTAATCTTAGTTGGAGACTTTTACCAGTTTGACCGTAATACACTTCATCGCAAATTTTACAAGGAATCTTATAGATACATCCGTCAGCATTCTGGGAGGAATTCTTTATCAAAATTTTTTTTTTTTTTTTACTGTATCAAGATTTTTATATACAACTTTAATATTAAAAGTCTTAAGAAGAGAAGGCATATCAACCAAGTTTTCATGGTAAGGGAGAACCAACATATTTTTAGTTGAATAAGGTTGGTTGTCCCTTTTTGGATTGTAAAAAGTATTTCTAGCAACTTTAAAAGATTTATCAATTACATTTCTTGGGTATTTTAAATCATTACCTATTTCATAAATTTTGGATATTTCCTCTGCAAACTTGAAAGTTTATCTGAAGAACTCGTTAACTATGATTTACCATTGCCAGTTCCTACTATCATTAAACTTATTAAACTTTGCATTGTTGATGCAAAATTTGTATTTAATGATAAGTTTTACACTCAGAAGTTTGGTATGGCAATGGGAAATCCTCTTTCACCTGTTCTTAGTAACCTATACATGGAATTTTTTGAAACAAGGTTACTTAACACAATCCTCCCTAATAGAGCTAAATGGTTCAGATATGTTGATGATATTTTGTGTCTTATGCCCAAAAATGTAGAAATACACCATTTCCTAGGAAAATTAAATAGCTTAGCCCATTCTATAAACTTTACTGTTGAGTTTGAAGAAAATAACTCATTGCCTTTTCTAGATGTTTTAATTATTAAGGGTAATAATGAATTCAAATTTAAAATTTACAGAAAACCTACAAATAACTGTTCCTATGTCTACTATTATTCCTCGCATCAAGATAGTCAAACTGTTTTCTCATCAATGTTTTTGAGAGCTTTACGAATTTGTAGTCCTGAGTTCATAGATGAGGAAATATCCAAAATTTATGAAATAGGTAATGATTTAAAATACCCAAGAAATGTAATTGATAAATCTTTTAAAGTTGCTAGAAATACTTTTTACAATCCAAAAAGGGACAACCAACCTTATTCAACTAAAAATATGTTGGTTCTCCCTTACCATGAAAACTTGGTTGATATGTCTTCTCTTCTTAAGACTTTTAATATTAAAGTTGCATTCAAAAATCTTGATACAGTAAAAAAACTTTTGATAAAGAATTCCCTCCAAAATGCTGATGGATGTGTCTATAAGATTCCTTGTAAAATTTGCGATAAAGTTTATTACGGTCAAACTGATAAAAATCTCGAACTAAGATTAAAACATCATAAATATAGCATTAGAACTGGACAAGATTCCAATGCTCTATTTATTCATGTAAGAGATTTTAATCATCCAATTGATTTTCAAAAAGTTGAGAAAGTAGAAATCAAGCAAGTCCATGGTCGACAGGAATATAATTGAATCTTGTTTCATAAAAAGCAGTTTTGACAATAATATGAATATTTCCTTTGGTTTATATAAATTAGATCCATTAATAATTAATAGAATTTGGAAAGAATTTAATAATACACTGGACAAATAATTTTTAAATTTTCTTGGGTAGAATAGTTTGTGGGGTGAGTTGTGCAAAGGACCTGTCCAGTTGGGCGGGCGCGCATCAGGTGTTTAACCGTTGTGGGATCTGATAGTGAGGTTCTGGCCAGACCCCTTATATAGCTTCCTTGGATGCTTTACTTTCATAGTTCCTTGATAATGTGAGTAGTCACGAAAGCGCTTGGAATTTCTCTATTCTTTCAGAGTGGTTGTTTTGCATATTCTGAAATCACCTGTTTACTGTGATCTTATTGCATATATATGTATGTATATTAAAATATATATATATATATATATATATATATAATATATATATTATATAATATAATATATATATATATAATTCTTCTTCTTTAAACAAACTGGCTATATCTCACCGAGGCAGGGTGGCCCAAAATGAAAAAGAAAAGTTTCTCTTTATAATTTTACTAATGTATACAGGAGAAGGGGTTACTAGCCCCTTGCTCCCGGCATTTTAGTCGCCTCTTACAACACGCATGGCTTAGGAAGGACGAATTCTGCTCCACTTCCCCACGGAAATAAGAAGAAATAAACATGAACAAGAACTAGTATAAAAATAAAAGAAAACCCAGTGGGGTGTGTGTACATGCTTGTGTAGTGTGACCTAAGTGTAGTAGAAGCAGCAAGATGTATCCGACATCTTGCATGTTTATGAGACAGGAAAAAGACGCCATCAGTCCTACAATCATGTACAACAAGTACAGGCTTTCATTTTATACTCACTTGGCAGCACGGTAGTACATCCCTGGGTACTACCTAATTATATATATATATATATATATATATATATATATATATATATATATATATATATATATATATATATATATGTCGTGCCGAATATGTAAAACTGGTCAATTAGCAAGAACTCATTTAAAATTAAGTCCTTTCTGAAAATTTCTCTTATACGTTTAAAGATATTTTTTTCATTAATGTTAATATAAAAAAAATTATTTTTACACCAAAAGAATCTTAGAAAACTTACCTAACTTACCTAATTTATTTTAGCCTAACCCAACTAAATATATTTTAGATTTGTTTACAGTAATTTAATACTAAACAAACACAGTGAAATATATTTTTTTCGTTATGATCAGAATGATTTTGGTGAAATTATTGCATACACAAATTTTCACTTGTCCTATATGGCAAGATGAGCGTTGCTATTTAAGCCAAGATCGCAAATTCTGCCTATTCGGCAAGACATATATAATATATATATATATATATATATATATATATATATATATATATATTATATATATATATATATATATATATATATATATTGCTCTTGCATTTTCCATTTCTTGCTGGTTGAAGGGAAGCTCTTTGCCACAGAAAATTACATCTCAACCCTGTCAACCCAAGTTAGCCACCTGGTGTAAGCCACACTAACCTTCACCACTCCATCTATCAGCGCACAAAGGAGGTCAAAAGCCTCGCCGTCCAAAAGCCATTCCGATCACGTCAACTATTCAACTGGTGCGGTTTGGGCAGCGCCGCCGAGCACTGCAATTCCATTTCACTGAGCTTGGAGATGGAGGTGGCGGAGTCCACTGTTCCCTGGACCTGGACTGATCACAGCCCCTCACTGACAGTGTCTACCATCACTGTAATGTACGTCACTGCTTCCCTTGTTGTTACGACTCTTGTTACCAGTAGTGTTAATACTTTCACTACTAGTAAACTAGTATTCTTATTAGTACTAATATTTATTTGTATGCTCTTTCGTTCCGTCCTCAGGATAGATATCGGGGCACACAGTAAACTAGCAGCATTAGTGACAGAATCTAAATTATTATTATTATAATAATTATTATTATTATAATAATTATTATTATCGTTGCTATTAAAATATCAGAAGTAAATTGCATTTTAAACATAATACTAGATAACGTTACTTTGTCTACGAGAGCCACCCAAAAAACCGCCTTATTTGTCTAAAATTTGTAAAATTTACGTTCAGGCTTCTTTGGCCTGTTTTTGAAATGGCGGTGGGTGGCGGTGTGACAGCTGAAAACAAGCCTGTGTTGTATGGCGGTGGGTGGCGGTGACACGCTGCAACAAGCCTGTGTTGTATGCGGTGACACGCTGCAACAAGCCTGTGTTGTATGGCGGTGGGTGGCGGTAAACACGCTGCAACAAGCCTGTTTTTGTATGCGGGGGACACGCTGCAACAAGCCTGTGTTGTATGGCGGTGGGTGGCGGTAACACGTGCAACAAGCCTGTTTTGTATGGCGGTGGGTGGCGGTGACACGCTGCAACAAAGCCTGTGTTGGTATGGCGGTGGGTGGGGGTGACACGCTGCAACAAGCCTGTGTTGTATGGCGGTGGGTGGCGGTGACACGCTGCAACAAGCCTGTGTTGTATGCGGTGACACGCTGCAACAAGCCTGTGTTGTATGGCGGTGGGTGGCGGTAACACGCTGCAACAAGCCTGTGTTGTATGGCGGTGGGTGGCGGTGACACGCTGCAACAAGCTTTTGTTGTATGGCGGTGGGTGGTGGTGACACGCTGAACAAGCCTGTGTTGTATGGCGGTGGGTGGCGGGACACGCTGCAACAGCCGTTTTGTATTGCGGTGGACACGCTTGCAACAAGCCTGTGTTGTATGGCGTGGGGTCGCGGTGACACGTTTGCAACAAGCCTTTTGTTGTAGGCGGTGGGTGGCGGTGACACGCTGCAACAACCCTGTGTTGTATGGCGGTGGGTGGCGGGTTGACACGCTGCAACAAGCCTGTGTTGTATGGCGGTGGGTGGCGGTGACACGCTGCACAAGCCTGTGTTGTATTGCGGGGGGTGGCAGTGACACGCTGCAACAAGCCTGTGTTGTATGGCGGTAGGTGGCGGTGACACGCTGCAACAAGCCTGTGTTGTATGGCGGTGGGTGGCGGTGACACGCTGCAACAAGCCTGTGTTGTATGCGGTGACACGCTGCAACAAGCCTGTGTTGTATGGCGGTGGGTGGCGGTGACACGCTGCAACAAGCCTGTGTTGTATGGCGGTAGGTGGCGGTGACACGCTGCAAAAAGCCTGTGTTTTTATGGCGGTGGGTGGCGGTGGACACGCTGCAACAAGCCGGGTGTTGTATGCGGTGACACGCTGCAACAAGCCTGTGTTGTATGGCGGTGGGTGGGGGTTTGACACGCGGGAAAACAAGCCTGTGTTGTATGGGCGGTGGGTGGCGGTGACACGCTGCAAACAAGCCTGTGTTGATGCGGTGGGTCGCGGTGACACGCTGCAACAAGCCTGTGTTGTAGGGCCCGGTGGGTGGCGGTGAACACGCTGCAAAAAGCCTGTGTTGTTGGCGGTGGGTGGCGGTGAAAACGCTGCAACAACCCTGTGTTGTATTGGGCGGTGGGTGGCGGTGACACGCTGCAACACCCTGTGTTGTATGGGGGGTGGGTGGCGGTGACACGCTGCAACAAGCCTGTGTTGTATGGCGGTAGGTGGCGGTTGACACGCTGCAACAAGCCTTTTGTTGTATGGCGGTGGGTGGCGGTGACACGCGCAACAAGCCTGTGTTGTATGCGGTGACACGCTGAAAACAAGCTGTTTGTAGGGGCGGTGGGTGGCGGTGACACGCTGCAAACAAGCCTGTTGTTGTATGGCGGTGGGTGGCGTGACACGTTTGCAACAAGCCTGTGTTGTATGGCGGTGGGTGGCGGTGACACGCTGCAACAAGCCTGTGTTGTATGGCGGTAGGTGGCTGGGTGACACGCTGCAACAAGCCTGTGTTGTATGGGCGGTGGGTGGCGGTGACACGCTGCAACAAGCCTGTGTTTGTATGCGGGAACACGCTGCAACAACCCTGTGTTGTATGGCGGTGGGTGGCGGTGACACGCTGGCAACAAGCCTGTGTTGTATGGCGGTAGGTGGCGGTGGCACGCTGCAACAAGCCTGTGTTGTATGGCGGTGGGTGCGGTGACACGCTTGAAACAAGCCTGTGTTGTATGCGGTGACACGCTGCAACAAGCCGTGTTGTATGGCGGTGGTGGCGGTGACACGCGCACAAGCCTGTGTTGTATGGGGGGTGGGTGGCGGTGACACGCTGCAACAAGCCTGTGTTTTTATGGCGGTGGGTCCCCGGTGCCCGCTGCAACAGCCTGTGTTGTATGGCGGTGGGTGGCGGTGACACGCTGCAACAAGCCTGTGTTGTATGGCGGTGGGTGGCGGTGACACGCTGCAAAAGCCTGTGTTGTATGGCGGTAGGTGGCGGGGGACCCCGGCTGCAACAAGCCTGTGTTTATGGCGGTGGGTGGCGTAAACACGCTGCAAGAAGCCTGTGTTGTATGGCGGTAGGTGGCGGTGACACGCTGCAACAAGCCTGTGTTGTATGGCGGGGGTGGCGGTGACACGCTGGAAACAAGCCTGTGTTGTATGCGGTGACACCGCTGCAACAAGCCGGTGTTGTATGGCGGTGGGTGGCGGTGACACGCTGCAACAAGCCTGTGTTGTATGGCGGGGGTGGCGGTGACACGCTGCAACATGCCTGTGTTGTATGGCGGTGGGTGGCGGTGACACGCTGCAACAAGCCTGTGTTGTATGCGATGACACGCTGCAACAAGCCTGTGTTGTATGGCGGTGGGTGGCGGTGACACGCTGCAACATGCCTGTTTTGGGTATGGCGGTGGGTGGCGGTGACACGCTGCAACAAGCCTGTGTTGTATGCGATGACACGCTGCAACAAGCCTGTGTTGTATGGCGGTGGGTGGCGGTGACACGCTGCAACATGCCTGTGTTGTATGGCGGTGGGTGGCGGTGACACGCTGCACAAGCCTGTGTTTTTATGGCGGTGGGTGGGGGTGACACGCTGCACATGCCTGTGTTGTATGGCGGTGGGTGGCGGTGACACGCTGCAACTTTGCCTGTGTTGTATGGCGGTGGGTGGCCGGTGACACGCTGCAACATGCCTGTTTTGGGTATGGCGGTGGGTGGCGGTGACACGCGGGAAACAAGCCTGTGTTGTATGGCGGTGGGTGGCGGTGACACGCTGCACAAGCCTGTGTTGTATGGCGGTGGGTGGCAGTGACACGCTGCAACAAGCCTGTGTTGTATGGCGGTGGGTGGCAGTGACACGCTGCAACAAGCCTGTGTTGTATGGCGGTGGGTGGCGGTGACCGCTGCAACAAGCCTGTGTTGTATGGCGGTGGGTGGCGGTGACACGCTGCAAAAGCCTGTGTTGTAGGGCGGTGGGTGGCGGTGACCGCTGCAACAAGCCTGGGGTTGTATGGCGGTAGGTGGCGGGGACACGCGCAACAAGCCTGTGTTGTATGGCGGTGGGTGGCGGTGACACGCTGCAACAAGCCTGTTTGTATGGCGGTGGGTGGCGGGGGACACGCTGCAACAAGCCTGTGTTGTATGCGATGACACGCTGCAACAAGCCTGTGTTGTATGGCGGTGGGTGGCGGTGACACGCTGCAACATGCCTGTGTTGTATGGCGGTGGGTGGCGGTGACACGCTGCAACAAGCCTGTGTTGTATGCGATGACACGCTGCAACAAGCCTGTGTTGTATGGCGGTGGGTGGCGGTGACACGCTGCAACATGCCTGTGTTGTTGGCGGTGGGTGGCGGTGACACGCTTGCAACAAGCCTGTGTTGTATGGCGGTGGGGGGCGGTGGACACGCTGAAAATTTGCTGTGTTGTATGGCGGTGGGTGGCGGTGACACGCTGCAACATGCCTGTGTTGTATGGCGGTGGGTGGCGGTGACACGCTGCAACATGCCTGTGTTGTATGGCGGTGGGTGGCGGTGACACGCTGCAACAAGCCTGTGTTGTAGGGGCGGTGGGTGGCGGTGAAAAACGCTGCAACAAGCCTGTGTTGTATGGCGGTGGGTGGCAGTGGACACGCTGCAACAAGCCTGTGTTGTATGGGGGTGGGTGGCAGTGACACGTTTGCAACAACCCTGTGTTGTATGGCGGTGGGGGGGGCGGTGAAAACGTTTGCAACAAGCCTGTGTTGTATGGCGGTGGGTTGGGTGACACGCTGCAACAAGCCTGTGTTGTATGGCGGTGGGTGGCGGTGACACGCTGCAACAAGCCTGTGTTGTATGGGGGGTGGGTGGCGGTGACACGCTGAAAACAAGCCTGTGTTGTATGGCGGTGGGTGGCGGTGACACGCTGCAACAAGCCTGTGTTGTATGGCGGTGGGTGGCGGTGACACGCTGCAACAAGCCTGTGTTGTATGGCGGTGGGTGGCGGTGACACGCTGCAACAAGCCTGTGTTGTATGGCGGTGGGTGGCGGTGACACGCTGCAACAAGCCGCTGTAAGTAAATATATAACATGTGAGATAGTGGTTATGTATTGAATACTAGACGTTGAACAGCGTATTGTCAAGGGAATTGTGATTATTGAGAGGAGAGAGAGAGAGAGAGAAGAGAAGTGGTAAAGATGAATAGACAGGAGTGAAGGATAGAGGATGAATACGTGATTGGATGGATTGTTGGATAGACAAGTTGAATTGATTATTGGATAGATAGTTTGAATGAAGGCTATGTTTTTTGCACTATTATTATTTTATTTTTATTATTATTATTATTGTGATGGTGATGATGACAGTGAAGCACTAAATCCGTGGGTCAGCAGCCCAGTAGAATAGCAGGCAAGGAAAGGATAGGGGAAAAGCAGTCCAATTCCTCGGATCAAGATTTAGATTTGCCCGCCGATACGGTAGTTTACTTCGTACCACAAATCCATCCTGTGAACGGTAGTGGCAGTTTATTGTGCATCCCAAAATCCATCTGTTGCCGGTAGCACAATAGCACATGGACACACTAGAGACCTAGAGATCACAAGCAAAATTATGGTACATCCCTAAAATATCTGGTTTATTTTTTATTTAATAAAATAACCTGATATGTCACATAGAATATACTGTCTCTGTAAATCTAAGGTAATGTCATTTTGAACGACAGTTTAAAAGTTAAACAGAAGAATGATGAGGGTTCGAACCTCGGTGCGGGGAGATGGGGTCATAATTTCTCTTTATGTCCCCTTTTCCTTTCGTAGGATATTGGTTTTCTTTAATACTGGCCCCGGACACCAGCACACAGTTTCAAGGTCAGGAATTCTATTCAGCTGGTCCACTTACCTTGGCCTGCAAACCTGCACTGTAGTTGTTGTGTTCACTTACAAACCCCCATCTCTTCTACGTTTTGAGGCTGGGGTTTCCCCCTTGGTCTATAAGGGTATTCTTCAGACTTGGTCAACTAGATAGATTCTCGAGTTGATCTACGAGATTCGTTTTTACTAGAATGATATTCCAAGTTGATCTACAAGGATGATGGTGTCCATTCTTGGTCCCACAAGATGATTTACTAGAATGTATGGGGTCCATGCTTGGTTTTACAAGGTTGATCTAGAAGGGTTTTGTCTTAATTATGTGTCCGCTCTGCCATCCAGTCTTCATTTAGCAGCTTGCTCCTAATTACCGACTCTCACCTCCGTACTGAGTGTTAACTCACCTCACTTTAACGTTGATTCCATTTCTTATTAATGAAAATTGTGTTTAGAAGTTTTAAGTATGGGGGAAGGGTGGGGGGCGTTAATGTGGGTACAGTTGCTCTCATCAAAAATTGGTGCCAGGTAGTCATGATGTCGTTACAGCTCTTCTGAAATTAATTTTAGAAAAATTCCTGGAACGACCCCGGGCATGTACGAGTCATGCTTCTTTCACAATTATTTTATTTCTCCACCTTCTGTCTGTCTGTCTGTCTGTCTCTGTCTCTGTCTCTCCCCTTTTCCCTGCTTAATTGTCGACTTACTGAGGAATATACATAATTAAACTATGTGATATGCCAAGATGTATCATTAATGAAAATTTAAATTATCAGATATTAAAACAGACATCGAAATTTCCTTGTAGCCCGATAACTCAAATAAAGATATAAATTCAGATATACTTCTTTCTAATCCTTTGTGTGGCCTAGTTCCTAGGTCTATTGTGACTCCATGTGCTCTTGCGTTACCGTCCACAGGATGGAAAATGGTGCACACAGTAAACTAGCGGCTTTGGAGGGAAAAACTAATTTAATCTCTTCCCTTTCATTTTCCCTCTCTCCTTCCTTGACCAGCAAGGCTTGAGATACGCATCAATATGGACAACCAACAAACAACCCCCTCTAAAACTACATCTCTGCTGGATGGACCCCCACCATCCACTTTCTACGCACGTCACTGTTTTACCGCCACCAACATTCACTCTACTAACCACATCAATGCTGGACGACAGCCCCCAAAATCCACTCTACTGACCGCATCATGCTGGACGACCACCACTATCGACTTCTAAGCACATCACTGCCATCCACCAACACCATCCACTATTAAAGGCTTACAACATAACAACCCTCCACCGCCCAGTCTATTAAGGGATCATAACGCACAAACCAAATTTCTTTTAAAGGTAATCACTGGACTAACAAATAATTAGGCAAGAGCGCTTGATTGATTCCATCACTGAGCGCTACACTGATTGCGGATTGTGAAGCTAGCTTGTTTGAGGTAAACAGGGGCTGTGCTATTAAGACACTGTTATTTTTTTCCTATTGATGCTCGCAGATAATTACTTGAAGCTCGTTAGGCACCTGCGCCGTCGAGTACCTTAAGTTAACTGCAGCGCCACAAACAAATTTTCAGGTTTTTCCTGCGATAGGGGATAGTATAGCGGGTTTCTTGTTTTTAGTTCTTCCCCGCAGCATCTTCCGTGCGATAAAAAAGAGAATGACTCTTCGGCTTTTGGGTTTAAACTTTTCATTGCTAGTGAATGTTATTGAGAAGAATATTGACATTATTAATAGGCGAGTCAGCCCCCAATTTGCCACTTTTATTAATTAAATAAATTTTATAAGGGTGCGACGAGTTACTATGAGAGTAAGAACTCCATGAGTGTCAGAGATCCCCGACTCTTCAACGCCCTACCTCCTTATATATGAAGAATTACCAAGAATTCTTTAGCTGGCTTCAAATGAAACCTTTACTTTGTTCCCCAAATCAGTTCCCAATTAACTCTCAGTTGGACGGCTTGCGGCCCAGAAGTAACAGCTTGGTTCCTAAGTCTAAGGCCTGGATCCACCAGGAGGCCTGACCTGGGACAGGGCAGAGAGGGTGATGACCCCCGAAAACATCCTTCAGGAATTCTATAGATAACTGCTTCCATGTTTATGAATGATATACATACGACAAGATGATGAATTTAGGCACATGTGCAACATCTGGGTATCCTTACTTTGTAGACGTTCCGCCATCCAGTGGCTTTATGAATCAACTGATGGCTGAAACGTCTAGAAAGTAAAAACACCCAGATGTTGCACATGTTTCCTGATTCTTTAACGGTTTCCAAGCGATGGTACAAACCTTAATAATTGATACCCAAAAAACTGGTTTTAAAGAGACCTTGTCTGCATGACCTCATCTCAAAAAAAAAAAAAAGAATAACATGCATTTTTTTCAAGTCACAAATGTGTCATTCACACCTCATTTCCAGTCTATATTACACTATTATTTTCGACCATTGGATGTTAGAAGTAATCAAGGTACCCAGCCCCGAAACGTTTTCTTATCAAAATGTCCTTGTGTTTACTCAGCATCTACCAAACTATATTTCTCATGTTGCCTGTCCAGCTCTGCTTTAAAACAAATAAATGTGCACATTTGTGGAAAGTTTGGAAGGATTTAGGACGCTGATGGAGACAATTTATGAGTTTTATTGAAGAAATTGGAATGTTTTTCTCCCCGCACTATCTTAAGAACGCAAATTTTTTTTTTTTTTTTAATTGTTTCAGACTTACAAAGTTGGTTTTGTCTTTAGTACAGAAAGTTTTAATTGGACTTTTAAGGCGCCAATTTGGTAAGTTTATTAAAAAAGTTTTTCTAACACATGCAATGTTGAAGGCGGAAAAAATTTAACATAAAACTATTTAGAGCGTTGATGTACAACTCCTGGGCTTCATGGGTGTTGTTATCTACAGTTCCTGGGGCCCCATGAAGGTGTTGATCTAAGCACCTGGCCACACACACACACACACACATGAGTCACAGGAAGGTTAAGAAGTATATCTTCAGTTTTTGAGATGTCAAGGACGTGGACAATTGGTGAGTGATGTAGTGGAGGAAGGATCCATAATAGCTTTAAAAAGAGTTTAGATAAGCTCTTGGAGCAGGGAGTGGACCTAGTAGCGACCAGTGAAGAGGCTGGGCCCGGAGCTATGAATCAACTCCTGCAACCACAAATAGGGGACTAGAAATAGGTAAGTACATTACACAACACAAACACATATGTAAACACACAACCCCAAAACACACACACACACACAACAAACATACATAAACCCCACACACACACACACACACACACAGACGTGGGTAACAAGGCTCCGAGAACCTTAGCGTTTTTAAGGCGTGCATAACAGCTAGCGGTAATCAGTGGTAGTGGAACGTCAGTGAACAATACTAGAGTGATAATTAAAGTTATTAGTTAAAAAAGTGAGAGGAAAGCTGAAATCAAAAAAAATTTCAAAGCACAAACCGTTGGGGGTCTTAGACGCTGTTGCTTCATTGGCAGCGGTTTGGCCTGAAAAAGTGATGTCACGACAAGTTGTGTGCCATTATACATTTTAAAGTGAAGTGTATAATGTGAAGTGTATACTATCATCAGTGAAGAGTGAAATCGCGTGAGGAAGCGGGATGTATGAGAATATATGGTTATAAACATCACGGGTGAAGGATCTCCAAAATAGGGATTTAAGGCCTACGTACGACGACTTCATCATCAGCAGCTGGCAACTTGTCACCGCACCCATTGAGCGCAAGTTTCATTCGCCTATTTGTGGTTTTCATGTTGAAGGCCCTGGCTGGCCTTACATACTGTTTGATACTGGTCACTCACTCCTGCAAGCTATTACCAGAATTAGAATAGAAATAGCATAGACATAGTGAATATAGTGTTGACGAGTGTGAGAAGGTAGAGTCCAGCGAGGAGTAGAGTAGTATTAATTCCAGTAGTTATTAGCAGTAAGAATACTTAGGAAGCTAGGAAGTCCTCTCCCAATGTGAACATGGAACAGGATAATAACCAACAATAATTGATACTTAAATCCAGACACACACACACACAAGGCGAGTATTACTATAAGCTAGATGGCGGGACAAACTTTTAAGGGTAACATTGTAAGATGGTGCGAGGGTCAAGTCCCAGGAGGGTTGTGGTCAGGTCACAAGAAGTTGCGGCCAGTCATTACACTGCACAAGACACACACACACTGTTACGGTTCGAATCTTAATCTTTAGCCAGGTTAGTGCACTCCGTAACAACACACTTCATAGAATTAGAGGATATGGTTCCAAACTTAGAACTGTAAGGCACAAATAATAGTTACTCAGTCTTTTCTAGTTTCTTTTTATCTAAAAGTTTAAATACTTTAGATATTCATAAATATCTATTAAATATCACTGTCAGAAACTTTCCTTCACACAAGAAAACTCTTAAATAAAATGTACATCATAGACCCCCTCTGGAGACGATGTCAATATGGTCACTACACTTGATAATGATCAGAGGAATATTACTGCTTCCTCAATAGTAACATTACTTATGTGTAAGTACATATATTGAGAATTAACACTTTCACTGAGTAACTCCCTGGCATAAGGAATATATCACAAAGTTCTAAGCTTGACACTGGTAGTCACATCGTAACCTGATGGTAACAGTATATAATTGTCCGCAGACTTCACTTTACAATAAACCACAAGCTGGTTCAGGAGTTTCTATAACACAATTCTCTATCCAAGTGAGAATAAGGCGGAGTACTGGGAGGGTAGCTCAGTCAATGCACACTGAGTCGGCAGAGAGAGTGAACTGCCATAGACAGTTAATCCCTTCATGACATCAACTCGTCAAAAGGGGGAGAGGGTAGAGCGGTGCGAACTACCCACCAATGGAGATACCTTGTTATAAACCTTAGCCAGGTGTACCTACCTAACACATTACTCAAGATATATATATATACATCATACCCGGGTATATTCCTAAATCAGATAATATTATAAACTAGTGGAATCTTTAATTTAGCTAATGTTAAAGAAACCCCGAGTATAATATTAAGTGGATAATACATATAAATTAATCTCATTATGACCTTGGTCATAACACACACACACACACACACACACACACACACATACATACTCGCACACACACACAACCACACACACACCACACACACAAAACACACACACACACACACACACACCACACACACACAACACACACACTACACACACACAACACACACACAACACATAACACACACACACACACACACACACACACACACACACACACACACACACACACACACACACACACCACACACACAACATACACAAACAACACACACACACAACACAACATTGCCAGACTCACACATACACACACACACTCCCCCCTCCCCCACAGACATCTCACTCCTTCACCTGATCCCTCCCCTCCCTCTTTCACCCTCCCCCCCCCCACCTCTCCCTCCTTCCCCCTCTCCCTCTCCCACTCACCCACTTGCTTCTCCCTCCTTCCCACCCCCCCTCCCCACTACTCTCCCACATAGCCACAGTTCCTCCTCTACCTCCCCCCCCCACACTGTGACATACACAATACTAACCTAACATACATAATTACATAGGTTTCCCACTCTGAGGCAATCAGGATAAAACAAAAATGGGTTGCCAGAGAGCAACAAGAAAAACCAAGGGACAGGAGGAGGAAGCTGCAAAGGAAGATTGGGCAGCAGAGCTCACAAAAAGTGAACATGAATGGGAGAAGAAACTAGAAGAACTTAGCATGAGAATGGAAGAGAGGATAGACATGGAAAGCAGGAAGTGGGAGGTGCAAGTAAAAGCAGCAGAGGCCAGGATACAGAGTTTAGAAGAGGAACTGAAAAATCTGAAACAGCCTAAAGAACTAAAGAACATTTTGGGATTGACAACAGAGACTGCTACCTCAGTCACAAATAAGGGGACTGCAGGGAAAGAAGAAGCAAAACTGCATGTAGAAGCTCAATCAGTGGAGACTGTAGTAAATGAAACAGCTAAGCTATATGTGGAGGCCCTAACAGACCACAGCAGAGCCCAGGGAAAGCCGAGAAGGGAAAATGACAGGCCACTGTGTCCAAGTACATTAGCCAGTGAAACTGAGAAAGGAAAGCTGAAATGGAGGAAATCAAATTGAATGAGGGGATACACAGGGATATGCAGTGGGAGAATAAAAGAGTGAGGTCAGTCTTTGTGTTTGGGCTCCAGGAAGTTGAAGGGGAAACATATGAAGCAAGAAAACAAGGGGAAAAAAAGCATTGAAGCTAGAA
>NC_069399.1:41877940-41890227 GCF_026875155.1 Cherax quadricarinatus | reverse complement strand
GATTCAAAGAAGTGTTCACAGAGGATACAGAAGGGACTCCAAAAAGACAGAGAGGTCGGATACACCATCAAGTGTTGGACTCAGTACAACGAGGAAGAATTGAAGAGACTACTAAGCGAGCTAGATACCTGAGAGCTAGGGTCCTTAGAGAGGGAGCAGAGGCGCTATGTCTACCACTAACAACAATCTTCAGCACATCTATCGAAACAGGGCGACTACCTGAGGTGTGGAAGACAGCAAATGTAGACTCAATTTAAAAAAAAAAAACGGAGACAGACACGAAGCATTAAACTACAGATCAGCGTCACTGACATGTATAGTATGCAAGGTAATAGAGAAGATTATCAGGAGAAGAGTAGTGGAGCACCTAGAAAGGAATAAGCTTATCAACAACAACCAGCACGGTTTCAGGGACAGAAAATCCTGTGTCACAAACCTACTGGAGTTTTATGACATGGTGAGAACAGTTAGACAAGAGAGACAGAGAGGGGTTGGTAGACTGCGTTTTCTTGGACTTTAAGAAGGCGTTTGACACAGTTCCACACAAGAGGTTAGTACAAAAGCTGGAAGACCTCGCAGAGATAACAGGGAAGGCACTGCAATGGATCAAGGAATAAATTATCCAAATGGCTTGTTGATATTTTGAGCCCTATTGTTGGCAAAATTTCTAACTTTAATGTTAAAAACAACATAGACTTGGTTGATAAATTAAGCTCCTTGACTGACTTAAATGATTTTAACATGGTTAGTTTTGATGTTACTTCCTTGTTTACGAAAGTTCCTGTTGATGATTTATTAAGTTTCTTATCTGAAGAACTCGTTAACTATGATTTACCATTGCCTGTTCCTACTATCATTAAACTTATTAAACTTTGCATTGTTGATGCAAAATTTGTATTTAATGATAAGTTTTACACTCAGAAGTTTGGTATGGCAATGGGAAATCCTCTTTCACCTGTTCTTAGTAACCTATACATGGAATTTTTTGAAACAAGGTTGCTTAACACAATCCTCCCTAATAGAGCTAAATGGTTCAGATATTTTTGATGATATTTTGTGTCTTATGCCCAAAAATGTAGATATACACCATTTTCTTGGAAAATTAAATAGCTTAGCCCATTCTATAAACTTTACTGTTGAGTTTGAAGAAAATAACTCATTGCCTTTTCTAGATGTTTTAATTATTAAGGGTAATAATGAATTCAAATTTAAAATTTACAGAAACCTACAAATAACTGTTCCTATGTCCACTATTATTCCCCGCATCAAGATAGAGTCAAACTGTCTGTTTTCTCATCAATGTTTTTGAGAGCTTACGAATTTGTAGTCCTGATTCATAGATGAGGAAATATCCAAATTTATGAAATAGGTAATGATTTAAAATACCCAAGAAATGTAATTGATAAATCTTTTAAAGTTGCTAGGAACACTTTTTATAATCCAAAAAGGGCAACCAGCCTTATTCAACTAAAAATATGTTGGTTCTCCCTTACCATGAAACTTGGTTGATATGCCTTCTCTTCTTAAGACCTTTAATATTAAAGTTGTATTAAAAAATCTTGATACAGTAAAAAAAATTTTTTGATTAAGAATTCCCCCAAAAAGCTGATGGTGTGCCTAAAAAGTTTCCCTTGTAAATTTGCGATAAAGTTTATTACGGCAAACGGGTAAAAATCTCAAACTAGATTTAAAACAACATAAATATACATTAGAACTGGACAAGATTCCCAAGCCTATTTATTCAGTAAAGATTTTAACCATCCAATTGATTTTAAAAAAAGTTGAGAAAGTTATAAACAAGTCCAGGGGTCGAAGGAATAAAATTTGAATCTTTTTTTCATAAAAACAGTTTTGACAAAAATTTGAATATTTCCTTTTGGGTTTTAAAAAATTTAGATCCTTTAAAATAAAGAATTTGGGTAGAATTTAATAATACACGGGACAATAAAAGTTTGGGGGGTGAGTTTTGAAAAGGCCATCCAAGTTGGGTGGGCGCGCGTCGGGTTTTTACCTTTGTGGGACTGTTGGGGGAGGTGTGCCCGCCCCCTTATAATTCCTTGGATGCTTCACTTTCATATTCCTTTTAAAATGGATAGCCGAAGCGTGGAATTTCTCTATTCTTTCAGATGGTTTTTGCATATATATATATATAAAATATAATTATATATATATATATATATAATATATATAATATTAATATAATATATATTGGGAGCACTACCGTCCTGCCAAGTGAGTGTAAAAACGAAAACCTGTAATTGTTTTACATAGGGTAATTGCTGGTGTTTTTGTCTCTCATAAATATCCTTGCTACTTCTACTACATTTATCAAAAAAAACTCATGACACGTTTATTTATAGAAATTCATCGTTTTTTCTTTGTTTTTATTTTAATTCTTTTTCTTTTATTTTTCCTTTTTTTCCCAGGGGGAAGGGGAATAAGAATCTTTCCTCCGTAAGCCATGCTGTTGTAAAATCAACAAAAATCCCGGGGAGCAATGGGCTAGAAACCCCCCTTTCCTTAAAAATTACTAAAAAAAATAAAAGAAAATTGTAAAAGGGGAAGTCAGAATTGCGTGGATGTTGTGAAAATTGATAAGAAAGAGATGATTGTGGATGTTAGAGAGAAAAGCTGGTTTCCCGGTTTTAAGGAAAAAAAGCTAAAAGGGGAGGGAGAGTTTCAGGGGAAGGGGAATAAGTGGGATTGGTCAGGGGTTTCAAATAAGTTAGAGCTAAAGAAGGATAGAAATAATGTTAAAGGGATAAGTTTATGGCAGGAAAAGGGGAATAAAAATTTATTAATTCAAGGATTTTTGGAGTAAAAAAAGGGTTGGGAGAAGTGGGGTTTTATAAGCTTTGCACCTGGGGGAAAGAGAAATATAAGGAGAGAGGGATTCGGGGAAAAGTTAAAAGAAATGAGTGGGATTTTGAACTAAGTGTAGAGTATTGGGTGGGGGTTTTAATGCTAAGTGGGGAAAAATGTTGAGAGGGGAGTAGTAGGTAAATTTGGGGTGCCCGGGGGAAAAGAAAATGGGGGGCCTTTAAATTTGAGCTTGTGTAAAGAGGTTTTCAATAAATAATACATATTTATAAAAAAGGTAAATAAATATACAAAAGGGATGAAAAAGACTAAGAAAGTGTTTGTTAGATTATTATTTGGGGGAAAGTTGAGGGTAGTCCAGGGGTGTACACGTTTTAGAGGGGGGAAATGTATTCGTAAACATTACTCGTTGTAGCTACAGTTAGAAAAGAAGAAGGATAAAGGAAAATGGCAACAACAATAAGAGGAGCTGAAAATGTATAAAATAAGGGGGAAGGAAGTTCGGGTAAAAATAAGCAACATTGGCAAAAGTTGGGGTGGGCAAGATGAGTAGTGGGGGGTTTTTAAGGGGTTTGAATAGTTTTAAAAATGCAGTATTAAATGGGGACAGAAGTTTGTGGTTTTTAGGAGGGTGGGTCAGGGGAAGAGGAGTGATTGGTGGAAAAATGAAGTAAAGGGTGTGACAAAAAAGAAAAGGGACTTAGAAGGTATTTACAAGAAAGAGTTATAAGGAGTAGAGATTGGAGAGTAAAAGAAAGGTGAAAGAGGGTGGAGAGTGCAAAAGGAGGCAATATAAAGTGGGAGAGTCACTGTCAAAAAATTTTAATGAAAAAAAAGAAAAATTTTTGGAGGAGTTAAACAAGTTAAAAAAGCCTAGGGAAAAGAATGGGTTTGAGTTTTTAAAAGGAAGGGGGGGCAAAAAGATTGAAAAAAATTTTAGAGGGGTAATTTTCTGAGTTTTTAAACCCGGAAAGGTACGGTAGGGTTATTATTGAAAAAATTTGAAAGGGAAGAAGAATGTAGGGTGCGGGTGGCAAAGAGGTTTAAAAAGTGGGGAGGGGGTGTGTAGATCAAAATTTTACATGAAGCATATATGTGAACATACTTCGAAAAGGTAGGGAAGTTTTTATTTCATTTTGGTTTAAAAGGATTGATAGAGTGGATAGGGGGGCAAAGTGGCAGTTGAGCAATATATGGAAAGGTGGTAAGTTTTTCTAAAGCTGTAAAGAGTTTTTATGAGGAAAATGAGGGTCAGGTTTTGGGGGTGTAAAGAGAGGGGACTACTTCCCGGGAAAAGTAGGTCTTAACAGGGTGTGTAATGTCCATGGTTGTTTAATAAATTTTTAGATGGGGTTGAAAAAAAGTAAATGCAGTGTGTTGGGAAAGGGGTGGGATTAAATTATGGGGAATTCAAATAAAAATGGAAAGTGACACAGTTACTTTTTGCTGATGATACTGTGCTTATGGAGATTCTAAAGAAAAATTGCTAAAGTTAGTAATGAGTTTGGGATGTGTGTAAGATAGAAAATTGAAAGTGAACATAGAAAAGAGTAAGGTGATGAGGGAAACAAATGATTTAGATAACGAAAAATTGGATATCAAATTGGGGAGGAGGATATGGAAGAAGTGAATGTTTTCAGATACTTGGAGTTAAATGTGTCAGTGGATGGATTTATGAAGGATGAGGTCAATCAAGAATTGCTGAAGGAAGAAAGGTGAGGGGTTTGCATTGAGGTATATGTGAGGAAAAAAAAAAACGTTATCTATGGAGGCGAAAGAAGGGAATGTATGAAAGTATAGTAGTACCAACACTCTTATAGGGGTTTGTGAAGCTTGGGTCTTAAATGCTGCAGCAAGGAGGCGGTTGGTGGCAGTGGAGATGTCCTGTCTAAGAGCAATGTGTGGGGTAAATATTATGCAGAAAATTCAGAGTGAGGAAATTAGGAGGTGTGGAGTTAATAAAAGTATTAGTCACAAGGCTTGAAGAGGGTTTGTTGAGGTGGTTAGTTCATTTAGAGGGAAAGGATCAAAGTAGAATGACATGGAGAGCATATAAATCTGTTGGGGAAGGAAGGCGGGGTAGGGGTCGTCCTTGAAAAGGTTGGAGGAAGTGGGTAAAGGAGGTTTTGTGGGCGAGGGGCTTGGACTTCCAGCAAGCGTGCGTGAGCGTGTTAGATAGGAGTGAATGGAGATGAGTGGTATTTGGGAACCTGACGATCTGTTGGAGTGTGAGCAGGGTAATATTTAGTGAAGGGATTCAAGGAAACCGGTTTTTATATAGCTGAACTTGAGTCCTGGAAATGGGAAGTACAATGCCTGCACTTTAAGCAGAGATAGCATTTGTTATTGATAAGTTGGAGGACCATTGTTATGCTGATTGTAGCCCGTCCTCTTAATAATGGACTATATATCTCGGTTGCTATGGCAATTGAATGGGTGATTTTCACTGCGAGTCTTCTACTGCGCTCGGTGGGTCCGCAGACTGTGTTAGCGCATTAAGAGTTTTTCACCTACCTTATTTTAAAATTTCATTTATTATGCGTTGTAATACTTACAATAATGGACTTATTCTCGGTTGACAGAGGCAATCTGAATAGGTGATTTTCCTGAGCCTAACTGCGCTCTAATACAGCAAGTTAGCGAAAATTTTCCCGCAAAACCGTTGAAGAATAAAGGATTTTTAAAAAAATTAGTCATGGTTGACAGCCTAACCACCACAAAAGAATTAGAATCCCCAAAACCTTGCTCATATCGAGCGTTTCAAAAAAATGCTGAGAAAGCGTTTGCAGTTGCAAACATCTCAAGTTGAATTGATACTCTAGGCCTTTCGTGTTGCAAAATCGCACAATCATCCAAGCTTGCAAATACTCGAGGGGAGGAATGAAGCAAATAGGATCAAGCAACAACCTTCCGAGGACCCTTCCCCAATGTGCAGAGCAAGAGGAGGAAGCCCAAGCCAAATAGTGACCCACAGGGAAATCCTCTCGTGTAGTGATCCTCACAATGATGCCCTCAGTGATTAAGTGATAGTACCCTCACGATGATCCTCAGTGATAGTGATCCTCACAATGATCCTCTCAGTGATAGTGACCCTCACGATGATCCTCAGTGATAGTGACCCTCACATGTAGTCTCAGTGATAGTGACCCTCACATGTAGTCTCAGTGATAGTGACCCTCACATGTAGTCTCAGTGATAGTGACCCTCACATGTAGTCTCAGTGAGCATGGAATACATGAATGGCAGTGTATTTACATTAACTGCTGTTAGAGGGGTAAAGGGAGACTCGCCATCGGTGACTTTGGTAAGGATGACCTGGGAACTCTTAACGACCAGGGGTAAGGAAAGGGGGACCCACATTGGGCGTCCAGGGAATGGGAATGGAGCTTCCACTTGAGTTTTGTTAGTGGGTGTACCACTTGATCTGGGCAGATAGGTGCAGAGGGAGTGTTTCGGGGGGAGGGGAGACGATACATGTATAATTTATACTTAAGTACATATACACGTTTATACATGCATTCATGCATGCGTACATACATATGCATATTCTTAAAAGTACATACGCACTTTTATACATTACATATATTCATGCATGCATTCATACATTAATTCATGCATGCATACATACATACATGTGATAGTTTTGTATTAACAGTGTACATACAGATGGTTTGGGTGTTAGTGGTAATAGTTTTATATGATGTGTAGAGTGACAGTTTTGTATGGTGTGTGTAGTGTTAATAACTTCCTATGGTGTGAAGGGAAAATATATCTGAACATAAATACAAAACTTCAAACAACTGTCTTCAGAGTCTTAACAAAGAATTTTATGGAGCTCCTTCAGTGATGTGTAAACAGAACCGTCATTGTGATCTTACCTGGTCAAGCATTTACTGAAATTCAAGGAGGTCTAGAGATTTGCAACAAGAATAGTCCCGGAGCTGAAGGAATTAACTAATGAAGAGAGATTAAAGGACGACTTCAGAGGAGTGACGAACTAGGGGAGACATGTTTACGACATACAAGATGCATGGATGATTTGACAGAGGAAACTATTCGAAATGCGAGGCACAGGGTCGAGGGGGAATAGATGGAAGCTAAAGTCTGAGATGAGCTTCAGGGATGATAGGAAATGCATTTCCATTTTCAGGTGGCTAAAAAAGTGGAATAAGCTAGATGAGCAAGTGGGAGAGGCACACACACACGCACGCACAAACACACACACACACGCACGCACACACACACACACACACACACACACACACACACACACACACACACACACACACACACACTAACACACACACGCACCCCCACACACACACACCACACACACACACACACACACACACACACCCACACCACACACAACACACACGCACACACACACACACACACACACACACACACACACACGCACACACACACACACACACACACACACACACACACACACACAACACACACACACGCACACACACACACGCACGCACACCCCACACACACCACACATACACGCACACACACACACACACACACACACACACACGCACGCACGCGCGCGCAAACACACACACCACACACCACACACACATTGCCAGACTCAAAACATACACTCCCCCCTCCCCCACCGACATCTCCTTCACCTGATCCCTCCCCTCCCTCTTTCACCCTCCCACCCCCCACCTCTCCCTCCTTCCCCCTCCCCTCTCCCACTCACCCACTTGCTTCACTCTCCTTCCCACTCCCCCTCCCTACTACTCTCCCACATAGCCACAGTTCCTCCTCTACCTCCCCCCCACACTCTGACATACACAATACTAACAACATACAGAATTACATAGGTTTCCCACTCTTAGGCAATCAGGATAAAACAAAAATGGGTTGCCAGAGAGCAACAAGAAAAACCAAGGGACAGGAGGAGGAAACTGCAAAGGAAGATTGGGCAGCAGAGCTCACAAAAAGGGAACATGAATGGGAAAAGAAACTAGAAGAACTTAGCATTAGAATGGAAGAGAGGATAGACATGGAAAGCAGGAAGTGGGAGGTGCAGTCAAAGCAGCAGAGGCCAGGATACAGAGTTTAGAAGAGGAACTGAAAAAAACTGAAAAAGCCTAAAGAACTAAAAAACATTTTGGGATTGACAACAAGACTGCTACCTCAGTCACAAAAAAAGGGGACTGTAGGGAAAGAAGGAGCAAAACTGCATGTGGAAGCTCAATCAGTGGAGACTGTAGTAAATGAAAGAGCTAAGCTATATGTGGAGGCCCTAACAGACCACAGCAGAGCCCAGGAAAAGCCGAGAAGGGAAAAAAGACAGGCCACTGAGCCCAAGTAAAATTAGCTAGTGAAACTGAAGAAAGGAAAACTGCATGGAGGAAATCAAATTTAATTTAGGGATACACAGGATATGCAGAGGGAGCATGAAAAGGTGAGGTCAGTCTTTGTGTATGGGCTCCAGGAAGTTGAAGGGGAAACATATGAAGCAAAAAACAAGGGGGAAAAAAAGCAATTGAAAGCATCATGAAAGCAATAGGAGAAGACACATGACCCAGCTGGAAAATTTTCAGAGAATAGGGGGGTTTTTTAAAAAAAAGAACCCGGCCAGTGAAAGTGACCTTCAAGGCGAAACGACTCGGAACAGGATCCTGCAGGAGAAAGCACGATTAAGGGACATGCCAGCATACAGGAAGGTGTATCTCGACCCGCGCAGAACACAAGCAGAAAGGCAGAAACTGAGAGAGATGGTACAAAGGCGAAAGGGGGAAAGAGAGGGGATGGAGAAACAGAAGGAGATCACAGACACAGGAAGATCAAATACAGCCTCCCTCACAACTTCCTATAGAAGCCTCTCAACCAGGTCAACCCCAGTGCAACGAAAAACTCTAACCCAAAAAAACCCATGCCACAATCCAATGCCCCCACCCACTGCATTACAAACTCCACCCCCACAGCAACCACCCATAGTTCCTTATCAGGTCTCCCACTTCCCCAACCCCAAAACACCTCCCAGACCAAAATCTTAGAAAAGAAGTTGAAGGTGTGGTATACAAATGCAGATGGAATAACAAATAAGTATGAGGAGTGGCACGAAAGAATCAAGGAGACATCCCCAGACATAATAGCACTCACAGAAACAAAACTCACCAGAATAATAACAGATTCAATCTTTCCATCCGCATATCAAATCCTCAGGAAAGACAGAGGGAGGAGAGGGGGAGGAGGAGTTGCACTGCTCATTAAAAACCAGTGGGGTTTGAGAAAATGGAAGGAATGGATGGCACGGGCAAAAGGGACTACTTAGTAGGAACAATCCAGTCTGAGGGACATAAGGTGATAATTGCAGTAATGTACGACCCACCACAGAACTGCAGGAGGCCAAGAGAAGAATACAATGAGAGCAACAGAGCAATGGTCGACACACTAGCCGAGGTGGCCAGGAGAGCACACATGAGGGAAGCAAAGTTACTAGTTATGGGTGATTTCAATCACAAGGAGATTGACTGGGAAAACCTGGAGCCCCATGGGGGTCCCGAAACATGGAGAGCCAAGATGATGGATGTGGTACTAGAAAACCTCATGCATCAACATGTTAGAGACACTACCAGAGAGAGAGGAGAGGATGAACCAGCAAGACTGGACCTTGTATTCACCTTGAGTAGTTCTGACATCGAGGATATCATGTATGAAAGGCCCCTGGAGCTAGTGATCATGTGGTTCTGTGCTTCGACTACATAGTTGAGTTCCAAGTGGAGAGAGCAGCAGGAATAGGGTGGGAAAAACCCAAACTACAAAAGGGGAACTACTCAGGCTTGAGGAACTTCTTCAAGACATTCAGTGGGAGGGAACTGACAAGAAAACCAGTACAAGAAATGATGGACTATGTGGCAACAAAATGCAAGGAGGCAGAGGAGAGGTTTGTTCCCAGGGAAACAGAAATAATGGAAGAACAGAAATGAGTCCTTCGTTCACCCAAAGGTGTAGGGAGGCAAAAACTAGGTGTACTAGAGAATGGAAAAGGTACAGAAGACAGAAAACTCAGGAAAATAAAGAGATTAGCCGAAGAGCCAGAAAGGAATATGCACAGATAAGAAGGGAGGCTCAGCGGCAATACGAAAATGACATAGCATCGAAAGTCAAGACTGACCCGAAGCTGTTGTACAGCCACTTCAGGAGGAAAACAACATTCAAGGACCAGGTAATCAGACTGAGGAAGGGTGATGGGGAATTCACAAGAAACGACCGAGAGGTATGTCAGGAGCTCAACACAAGATTTAAAGAAGAATTTGCAGTGGAAACCAGTAGGACTCCAGGAAATCAGAGCAGGGGGGTGCACCAGCAAGTTCTGGATGAGGTACATATAACCAAGGAGGAGGTGAAGAAGCTGCTATGCGAACCTGACACCTCAAAGGCGGTTGGACCAGACAACATCTCTCCGTGGGTCCTTAAAGAGGGAGCAGAGACATTGTGTGTACCATTAACGAAGATCTTCAACACATCATTTGAAACTGGGCAACTCCCTGAGGTATGGAAGATGGCAAATGCAGCCCCAATTTTTAAAAAGGGAGACAGACATGAGGCACTAAACTACAGACCTGTATCACTAACGTGTATAGTATGCAAGGTCATGGAGAAGATCATCAGGAGGAGAGTGGTGGAGCACCTGGAAAGAAACAAGTGTATAATTGACAACCAGCATGGTTTCAGGGAGGGAAAATCCTGTGTCACAAACCTATTAGAGTTTTATGACAAGGTGACAGAAGTAAGAACAAGAGAGAGAGAGGGGTGGATCGACTGCATTTTTTTGGACTGCAAGAAGGCCTTCGACACAGTTCCTCACAAGAGGTTACTGCAAAAGCTAGAGGATCAGGCACACATAACAGGAAAGGCGCTGCAATGGATAAGAGAATACCTTACAGGGAGGCAACAACGAGTCATGGTACGTGATGAGGTGTCAAAGCGGGCGCCTGTGACAAGCGGGGTTCCACAGGGGTCAGTCCTAGGACCTGTGCTGTTCTTGGTATATGTGAATGACATAACGGAAGGGATAGACACAGAAGTGTCCTTGTTTGCGGACGATGTGAAGTTTAATGAGAAGAATCAAATCGGATGAGGATCAGGCAGGACTACAAAGAGACCTGGACAGGCTACAAGCCTGGTCCAGCAACTGGCTCCTTGAGTTTAACCCCGCCAAATGCAAAGTCATGAAGATTGGGGAAGGGCAAAGAAGACCGCAGACACAATATAGTTTAGATGGCCAAAGTTTGCAAACCTCACTCAAGGAAAAAGATCTGGGGGTGAGTATAACACCGAGCATATCTCCTGAGGCGCACATCAATCAGATAACTGCTGCAGCATACGGGCGCCTGGCAAACCTACGGATAGCGTTCCGATACCTCAGTAAGGAGTCGTTCAAGACTCTGTATACCCTTTACGTCAGGCCCATACTGGAGTATGTAGCACCAGTTTGGAATCCACACCTAGTCAAGCACGTCAAGAAATTAGAGAGAAAGTGGCAAAGGTTGCAACAAGACTAGTCCCAGAGCTACAGGGATTGTCCTACGAAGATAGGTTGAGGGAAATCGGCCTGATGACACTGGAGGATAGGAGGGTCAGGGGAGACATGTTAACGACATATAAAATACTGCGCAGAATAGACGGGGTGACAAAGACGGGATGTTCCAGAATGGACACAGACACAAGAGGTCACAATTGGAAGATGAAGACTCAGATGAATCAAAGGGATGTTAGGAAGTATTTCTTCAGTCATAGAGTAGTCAAGCCGTGGAATAGCCTAGAAAGTGTAGTAGTGGAGGCGGGAACCATACATAGTTTTAAGGCGAGGTATGATAAAGCTCATGGAGCAGGGAGAGAGAGGACCTAGTAGCAATCAGTGAAGAGGCGGGGCCAGGAGCTATGACTCGACCCCTGCAACCACAAATAGGTGAGTACAAATAGGTGAGTACACACACGGACACACGCACACACACACACACACACACACACACGCACGCACGCACGCACACGCACAGACACACACACACAGACACACACACACACAAGAAGAATCAAATCGGATGAGGATCAGGCAGGACTATAAAGAGACCTGGACAGGCTACAAGCCTGGTCCAGCAACTGGCTCCTTGAGTTTAACCCTGCCAAATGCAAAGTCATGAAGATTGGGGAAGGGCAAAGAAGACCGCAGACACAATATAGTTTAGATGGCCAAAGTCTGCAAACCTCACTCAAGGAAAAAGATCTGGGGGTGAGTATAACACCGAGCATATCTCCTGAGGCGCACATAAATCAGATAACTGCTGCAGCATACGGGCGCCTGGAAACCTACGGATAGCGTTCCGATACCTCAGTAAGGAGTCGTTCAAGACTCTGTTATATCATTTATCTGTCAGACCCTACTGGAGTATGCAGCACCAGTTTGGAATCCACACCAGTCAAGCACGTCAAGA
>NC_069399.1:41852940-41875440 GCF_026875155.1 Cherax quadricarinatus | reverse complement strand
TGTGTGAACCAGCCACACAATTTTGTGAACCACCCACACAAGTGTGGGGAACCAGCCACACAAGTGTGTGAACCAGCCACAAAAAGTGTGTGAACCAGACACACAAGTGTGTGAACCACCACACAAGTGGGGTGAACCAGCCACACAAGTGTGTGAACCAGCCACACAAGTTTTGTGAACCAGCCCACACAAGTGGTGAACCAGCCACACAAGTGTGTGAACCAGCCACACAAGTGTGTGAACCAGCCACACAAGTGTGTAAAACCACCACACAAGTGTGTGAACCAGCCACACAAGTGTGTGAACCAGCCACACAAGTTGTGAACCAGCCACACAATGTGTGAACCAGCCACACAAGGGGTGTGAACCAGCCACACAAGTGTGTGAACCCAGCCACACAAGTGGGGTGAACCAGCCAAAACAAGTGTGGAACCAGCCACACAAGTGTGTGAACCAGCCACACAAGTGTTGAAACCAGCTAAAACAAGTGTGTGAAACCAAAGCCACACAAGTGTGTGAAACCACCCACACAAGTGTGTGAACCAGCCACACAAGTGTGTGAACCCACCACACAAGTGTGTGAACCAGCCACACAAGTGTGTGAACCAGCCACACATGTGTGGAACCAGCCACACAAGGTGTGAACCAGCCACACAAGTGTGTGAACCACCCACACAAGTGTGTGAACCAGCCACACAAGTGTGTGAACCCCCCACACAAGTGTGGTGAACCCCCACACAAGTGTGTGAACCACCCCACACAAGTGTGTGAACCACCCACACAAAAGTGTGTGAACCACCACACAAGTGTGTGAACCACCCACACAAGTGTGTGAACCAGCCACACAAGTGTGTTGAACCCACCCACACAAGTTGTGTGAACCACCCACACAAGTGTGTGAACCACCCCCCCACAAAGTGTGTGAACCAGCCAAAACAAAGTGTGTGAACCACCCACACAATTTGTGGGGAACCAGCCACACAAGTTGTGAACCCCAGCCACACAAGTGTGTGAACCACCCACACAAGTGTGTGAACCACCCACACAAGTGTGTGAACCACCCACACAAGTGTGTGAACCAGCCACACAAGTGTGTGAACCAGCCACACAAGTGTGTGAACCAGCCCCACAAGTGTGTGAAACCAGCCACACAAGTGTGTGAACCAGCCACACAATTGTGTGAAACCCAGCCACACAAGTTGTGAACCACCACACAAGTGTGTGAACCAGCCACACAAGTGTGTGAACCAGCCACACAAGTGTGTGAACCAGCCCACACAATTGGAACCAGCCACACAAGTGGTAAAACCACCACACAAGTGTGGGGAAACCACCACACAAGTGTGTGAACCAAAGCCACACAATTTGGGGTTGAACCAGCCACACAAGTGTGTGAACCAGCCACAACAAGTGTGTGAACCAGCCACACAAGTGTGTGAACCAGCCACACAAGTGTGTGAACCAGCCACACAAGTGTGTGAACCAGCCACACAAGTGTGTGAACCAGCCACACAAGTGTGTGAACCAGCCACACAAGTGTGTGAACCACCACACAAGTGTGTGAAACCAGCCACACAATGTGTGAACCAGCCACACAAGTGTGTGAACCAGCCACACAAGTGTGTGAACCCAGCCACACAAGTGTGTGAACCCCCCCACACAAGTGTGTGAACCACCCACACAAGTGTGTGAACCAGCCAAAAAAGGGTGTGTAAAACCACCCACACAAGTGTGTGAACCCACCCACACAAATGTGTGAACCACCCACACAAGTGGTGAACCACCCAAAACAAGTTGTGTGAACCACCACACAAGTGTGTGAACCAGCCACACAAGTGTGTGAACCAGCCACACAATGTGGTGAACCAGCCACACAAGTGTGTGAACCAGCCACACAAGTGTGTGAACCAGCCACACAAGTGTGTGAACCACCACACAAGTGTGTAAAACCACCACACAAGTGTGTGAACCAGCCACACAAGTGTGTGAACCAGCCACACAAGTGTGTGAACCAGCCACCACAAGTGTGGGGAACCAGCCACACAAGTGTGTGAACCAGCCACACAAGTGTGTGAACCAGCCACACAAGTGTGTGAAACCAGCCACACAAGTTTTGTGAACCACCACACAAGTGTGTGAACCAGCCACACAAGTGTGTGAACCAGCCACCCCAATGTGTGAACCAGCCACCACAAAAGTGTGGAACCAGCCACACAAGTGTGTGAACCACCACACAAGTGTGTGAACCAGCCACAAAAGTGTGTGAACCAGCCACACAAGTGTGTGAACCAGCCACCACAATGTGTGAACCAGCCCACACAAGTGTGGGGAACCAGCCACACAAGGGGTGTGAACCACCCACACAAGTGGTGTGAACCAGCCACACAAGTGTGTGAACCACCCACACAAGTGTGGGGAACCACCCACACAAGTGTTGAACCACCCACACAAGTGTGTGAACCACCCACACAAGTGGTGAAACCAGCCACACAAGTGGGGTAAAACCAGCCACACAAGTGTGTGAACCAGCCACACAAGTGTGTGAACCACCCACAAAAAGTGTGTGAACCACCCACACAAGTGTGTAAACCCAAACCCACACAAGTGTGTAAAAAAACCCCCCACACAAGTGTTTTGAACCAGCCACACAAGTGTGTCAACCAGCCAAAACAAGTGTGTGAAACCAGCCACACAAGTGTGTGAACCACCCACACAAGTGTGTGAACCACCCACACAAGTGTGTGAACCACCCACACAAGTGTGTGAACCCACCCACACAAGTTTTGTGAACCCAAACCCACACAATTTGTGTGAACCAGCCACAAAAAGTGTGTGAACCAGCCACACAAGTGTGTGAACCAGCCACACAAGTGTGTGAACCACCCACACAAGTGTGTAAACCCAAAGCCACACAAGTGTGTGAACCAGCCACACAAGTGTGTGAACCACCCACACAAGTGTGTGAACCAGCCACACAAGTGTGTGAACCACCCACACAAGTGTGTGAACCACCCACACAAGTGTGTGAACCAGCCACACAAGTGTGTGAACCAGCCACACAAGTGTGTGAACCACCCACACAAGTGTGTGAACCAGCCACACAAGTGTGTGTACAGGTGAGTGTTGATGTGAAGTTGCTTTACTAGTGAGGAAGAGGAAGAGGAAAGAGTGAATGAGATGGTGGGGTGAGAGAGAATGAGGGTGTGCTAAGATGAATGAGGGATAGGGAGAGGGACAATTGAGGGAGAGGAAGAGGGAGGGGTGAAGGATGAAATGAGGAAGGGAGATGAGGTGATGTAAAGATAGGAAGGATTTACAAGGACGTGCATGGCAGTTTGTGGGAGTACACGGGACTGACAGACAGCAGAGGACTTGTAAGAGCACACCGAGGCTATCTGCAGAAATCTGCTTCTACCTTCATCAAGAACTATCGTGTATTTCTAAGTGTATGAATGAAGGAGAGAAAAACGGAGGGCTCTTTTCCCACCTTTCATTCCTTCCGGCCATTGCCCCATTAAAACAGGGAGAAAAATGTACCATGTGTATCATACTGGAAAACAACATGGAATTTACAGGAGAGACGGAACTGGATGAAGACGCCTGGTAAAACTGCCTGTACTAAACTAGGACTGTTACTGTTTTAAACTCACAAAGCTCTATGTACCACTGTTTCTACTTACGTTAATACCAGTTGTGCTATCACTATCACAATCCTCTACCTCTACCACTATTACTATTATTATATTGGCTGTCTAGTTGTCAACTAATCCTCCTGATGCAGTCGCTGTTGGCATCAAACTGCCCAATCTACTGAATGTATGTGACGCTCCAAGTGGGTTTAATGTGGGTTTGGTGCTGGTTTAGTATGAATTCATTGCGAGTTTGGTGAGTGGTATGGTGAGTTGTCCATGGTACCATCTCACTCTTGTCCTCCCTCACCCTACCCTACACCTTACTGGTCATTTTAATTTATTATCATGTTTTATAATATTTTAAACAACTTCAGCTGACCCAGTAATCTTGACTGATTGCATAGATTATGAAAGCTCTGGCAACAACTTCCACTAAATCATGACGTAACTAGTTGAATCCTAAACATGCAAAGTTCTGCTTGTCCAGCTGGTTCTTGAATGACTATACTGGCACTGAGCTTACAAAATTAGTCAGTAGTTAATTCCATTCTACTATAATTTTATATGCGAAAAACTACATACGCTCGTGTTGCATCTTCTGCCTCACAGTTTCATTCCATTGTTTCGAATTATGGACACATTCAGCACTTCAAAAAGCTCTTAAGATTAAGTATATCAAAACCATTCAAGGTCTTAGGAAAAGGAGATCTCCTCATGATCTCTTTGTCCTAAGAACAAAAATAAAAAAGAGTACTTTCAGTCTTTCTTCATGTGGTAAGTTTCTGAGTGATGGTACGAACTTGGTAACTCTTCTTTCTACCTTCTCCACTTTATCTTCGTCTTTTGTGTAATTTGGTATCCAAAACTTGACGTTGTATAGTGATTGGAGTTTGTGCTCGAAGTTTCTGACAATAAAAACTAACGTTCTGTTAGCTTTGCTGCTCACAGATAGGTATTGCTTGTTAATACATGTAAAAATAATTTTTAAAGGGGTGGAGGGGTAAACCAACGTAAGGCCTCAGTCAGATGAATAAAAGTTCCATCGGCTGGTCATCATATGGCTAAGACCCGTGTCAGGAAACACTTGTCCTGTTTCCTGACAAACCTTTCCTAACCTTAGGTATTGGTTGGTATTTCTGAGGTCGTTACTTATGATTACACCACGATCTTTTTCTTCTCTTGTCCCGGCTAGTTTCTTGCCAAACATTTTCATTCATGTTTGACATTTTTACGACAATAATGCGTTGCTTTTAATTTATCAACGTTGAAGTTCATCGTTCACATCTCTGACTACAGCGTCAATGTTGGACATTTTCCTAATTTAGTGTCACATGTAAGTATTGCTCTCTTAGATGTTAGGTTTATCTCGAGATCATTTTTGTACATTTTTTAAGAGGATTGGACCAAGAACCGATCCCTGCTGAACCCCACTCTTTACTGAAAGCCACTCATTCACCTCTACGTTGAGTGCTACTCACTCTTTCCTGTGTGTGAGTCAGTCATTTAGATTAGATTACCATGTCGAAGACCTGGAAATCTAGATACATTACCTCTGGTGGGACCTCTTCGTCCTAACTCTTGTACCCCTGTATTATTTAACTGAAAAAAATTGAGTATGTCAGTCAAGCATGATCTTATGTTGCGGAAATATTGCTGGTTTCCAGTTATTAGATTATTATTTCGATGGCAACTATCTTATCCCTAATGACAGTTTCCTGTTTTTTATCTAAATATAACGTCTAGCTGATGGGAGGATAGCTCAGGGCACAAGTCTTACGGGTAACATTCATTAGTTTCCAGTTTACTGGAACCTTTCCTTCTTCTAGTGGTTTGTTAGGTATTACCATCAGTGGATAATGGAGTTAGTATCTAGGTTCAGTTATAACTCTGAAAGGTAGCTATCGGGTCCATTTATTTGATTTGTTAACATTCAGCTTCTCCAAGGATTTTATTAAGTCAAGGATGCTAATTTCGTCAATATTGAAGTTGTCAGTGTTGAGCCTTGAAAATAAATGATGCGGCTTGTGATCGTTGGTGTCATATTCAGCTGTAACTACGAACCAGAAGGTTGTGTTGAGTATCGACGCCACATCGTTGTTGTGTGTAAGTCCACTGTTATCGCTTGTGAAAGGTCCTATATTTGCATTTGGCTGCTTTTCACCTGACTTATTTGAAAAATCCTTTTGAATTACCTTTGACGTTCTGTGCAATTTGTCTTTCAAATTCTTGTTTGCATTCGTGATCTTGTTTTTTTTATTCGTAATCGTATGTAATTGTTACGGTCATTCAGTTTAAATTTTTTTTATTTACACTACGTTTTTTTGCCTGTGATCTTAACCAGTTGTCTCCTCACCCAGCCTGATTTATTTATACCTTTTCAACTTTAAACTTTATTGGTATATTATGTTACTCAACTCTTAGAATCTTTCTTTAAAATCTGCTCCACATTTCCTTTGCATTATCTGTATTTAGTAATTCGATCCAGTTAACGTTACTGATATCTCGGCTCAACACAAGCAAGTTAGTCGCTCTGGTAACTGGGAGCTATCAGAGTGTTGTTTTGAACCCCAAAGATTGTGCTGTGTTGAATCCCAAACACTGTGTTTGTTTTGAATCCCACAGACTTTGCTTGTTTTGAACCCCAAAGTCTGTGCTTGTTTTGAATTCCAAAGACTGTGCTTGTTTTGAACCCGAAAGACTGTGTGTGTTTTGAACCCGACAGACTATTTGTTTTCAATCCCAAACACTGTGTTTGCCTTGAATCGTGTGATGCTGTGATCACTGTTTCATAGTCTGTCTCCTGCTTCGTATGCTTGTATAAGGTCAACACACTCTGAACATGACATGATCTAAAATATTGCTACCCCAAATAGACAAGGTGATGGTTTGAGTTAAATGGTTGATTGTAAATGATATTGATGAGTGTCTCTGTCTCCTGGTCCCTGATATAGTGTTCCGGTTTATGGCAATCACATTCAAGCCACCAACTAATACCGTCTCTTCGTTCAGACAAGGTGTCTCAATTCTTTCGTGCACATGGACGTCATCCTCCTGATTTTGTTTGGGGGGACGATGCACCCCACTAAATATAGTTTTCTAGTCCCGTTAGCCTGAGTTTTACATAAACAGATTCATATACTATATCATGATTGGGGAGAGGGTGGTGTGAGAGAGAGAAGGTAGGGTGAGAGATCGAGACAGTGGAGCAAAGGAGATGGTGATGGTGAGTTGGGGAAGGGGAATGGTAAAGTAAGGAAGAGGGAAATGGACTGGGTGGGGTTAGACCAAGAGAAATTTGGGTTGCTACCCAACACTCACAACTCTCTCTCTCTCTCTCTCTTTACACAGGGTAAAAGAGAGAGAGAGAGAGAGAGAGAGAGAGAGAGAGAGAGAGAGAGAGAGAGAGAGAGAGAGTTATGAGTGTTGGGTAGCAACCCAAATTGCTATTGGTCTAACCCCACCCAGTCCTCTCCTCTCTCTCTCTCTCTCTCTCTCTCTCTCTCTCACTCTGAGACACTCTTATCCAGCTCTATTTACTCTCAAATGGAAGATAAGTTCATTTAATTTTGTACCATCAACTTCTGGATATCACAAATGCCCTTCAAGATAATGACTCGAAAAACAAAAATTGTGGACATCCAATTACTTAAATTACTTCCATGTGAAAAAAAAAAAATTATTATGTCTAGATATGTTGTGATACTTTTCCATTATAGAGGATTTAGAGAAAAGTAATATGTCGATCTTGACTCGATGTTGCGACCCAACAGACTTTCTCCTAAGTTAAAATAAGTTAGCTCGATGTTGCGACCCAACAGACTTTCTCCTAAGTTAAAATAAGTTAGCTTGATGTTGCGACCCAACAGACTTTCTCCTAAGTTAAAATAAGTTAGCTTGATGTTGCGACCCAACAGACTTTCTCCTAAGTTAGAATAAGTTAGCTTTATAAGAGCATCATGCGCTGCACTGTACACTGGCAGCTCTCCAGCCAAGCTGCCACAACTTATGTAACTATTGTTAAATTTGTGTTCGTATATTAATTGGTCAACGGATATTTTTGGTAGCGACAATGAGAAACGCTTTTGTTTAAGCTTTGATATGATTTTGTGCCATTATTACCCAAGCTTAGTGCTTTTGTTTATATTGTGTGCCACAATCACTTAAGCTTAACTCTTTTGTTTATAGTTTGTGCCATTGTAACGTAAGCTTAGTGCTTTTGTTTATATTTTCTGCCATTATTACATCAGCTTAGAGCTTTAGTTAATATTTTGTGCCATTATTACGTAAGTTTAGAGTTTTTGCTTATATTTTATGCCAATATCACTTAAGCTTAGTGCTTTTCTTTATATTTTGTGCCATTATAAAGTAAGCTTAGTACTTTTGTTTACATTTTGTGCTATTATCACAAAAGCTTAGTGCTTTTGTTGATATATATAGTTTCTGATATTATCTTTGAAAATCAATATCAAAAGTACTGTGTGATTTAAGTAATTAATATTTTTCAATTTCGGTGAAAAAAAAAGTTTTTTTTTTTTACCATTTCATTTCTATATTAAACATAGCACGACACAGACACTCTTTCTGACACACAGACACTCTGTCTGACACACAGACACTCCGTCTGACACACAGACACTCCGTCTGACACACAGACACTCCGTCTGACACACAGACACTCCGTCTGACACACAGACACTCTGTCTGACACACAGACACTCTGTCTGACACACAGACACTCTGTCTGACACACAGACACTCCGTCTGACACACAGACAATCCGTCTGACACACAGACACTCTGTCTGACACACAGACACTCTGTCTGACACACAGACACTCCGTCTGACACACAGACACTCCGTCTGACACACAGACACTCTGTCTGACACACAGACACTCTGTCTGACACACAGACACTCTGTCTGACACACAGACACTCTGTCTGACACACAGACACTCCGTCTGACACACAGACACTCCGTCTGACACACAGACACTCTGTCTGACACACAGACACCTGTCTGACACACAGACACTCTGTCTGACACACAGACACTCCGTCCCTGACACACAGACACTCCGTCTGACACACAGACACTCCGCCTGACACACAGACACTCCGTCTGACACACAGACACTCCGTCTGACACACAGACAATCCGTCTGACACACAGACAATCCGTCTGACACACAGACACTCTGTCTGACACACAGACACTCCGTCTGACACACAGACACTTCGTCTGACACACAGACACTCTGTCTGACACACAGACACTCCGTCTGACACACAGACACTCTGTCTGACACACAGACACTCTGCCTGACACACAGACACTCCGTCTGACTCACAGACACTCTGTCTGACACACAGACACTCCGTCTGACACACAGACACTCTGTATGACACACAGACACTCTGTCTGACACACAGACACTCTGTCTGACACACAGACACTCCGTCTGACACACAGACACTCCGTCTGACACACAGACACTCCGTCTGACACACAGACACTCCGTCTGACACACAGACACTCCGTCTGACACACAGACACTCCGTCTGACACACAGACAATCCGTCTGACACACAGACACTCTGTCTGACACACAGACACTCTGTCTCACACACAGACACTCCGTCTGACACACAGACACTCTGTATGACACACAGACACTCTGCCTGACACACAGACACTCTGCTGACACACAGACACTCCGTCTGACACACACAGACACTCTGTCTGACACACAGACACTCTGTCTGACACACAGACACTCTGCCTGACACACAGACACTCCGTCTGACACACAGACACTCTGTATGACACACAGACACTCTGCCTGCACAACAGACACTCTGCCTGACACACAGACACTCTGCCTGACACACAGACACTCCGTCTGACACACAGACACTCTGTCTGACACACAGACACTCTGCCTGACACACAGACACTCCGTCTGACACACAGACACTCTGTCTGAGACAAAGATACTCTGCCTGACACACAGACACTCCGTCTGACACACAGACACTTTGCCTGACACACAGACACTTCCTTCTGACACAAAGACACCTCTGCCTGGCACACAGACACTCCGTCTGACACACAGACACTTTGCCTGACATACAGACACTCCGTCTGACACACAGGCACTCTGCCTGGCACACAGACACTCCGTCTGACACACAGACACTCCGTCTGACACACAGACACTCTGCCTGACACACAGACACTCTGCCTGACACACAGACACTCCGTCTGACACACAGACACTCCGTCTGAGACAAAGATACTCTGCCTGACACACAGACACTCCGTCTGACACACAGACACTTTGCCTGACACACAGACACTCCTTCTGACACAAAGACACTCTGCCTGGCACACAGACACTCTGTCTGACACACAGACACTCTGCCTGACATACAGACACTCCGTCTGACACACAGGCACTCTGCCTGGCACACAGACACTCCGTCTGACACACAGACACTCTGCGTGACACACAGATACTCCGTCTGACACACAGACACTCTGCCTGGCACACAGACACTCCGTCTGACACACAGACACTCTGCCTGACATACAGACACTCCGTCTGACACACAGGCACTCTGCCTGGCACACAGACACTCCGTCTGACACACAGACACTCTGTCTGACACACAGACACTCTGTCTGACACACAGACACTCTGTCTCACACACAGACACTCCGTCTGACACACAGACACTCTGTATGACACACAGACACTCTGCCTGACACACAGACACTCTGCCTGACACACAGACACTCCGTCTGACACACAGACACTCTGTCTGATACACAGACACTCTGTATGACACACAGACACTCTGCCTGACACACAGACACTCTGCCTGACACACAGACACTCTGCCTGACACACAGACACTCCGTCTGACACACAGACACTCTGTCTGACACACAGACACTCTGCCTGACACACAGACACTCCGTCTGACACACAGACACTCCGTCTGAGACAAAGATACTCTGCCTGACACACAGACACTCCGTCTGACACACAGACACTTTGCCTGACACACAGACACTCCTTCTGACACAAAGACACTCTGCCTGGCACACAGACACTCCGTCTGACACACAGACACTTTGCCTGACATACAGACACTCCGTCCTGACACACAGGCACTCTGCCTGGCACACAGACACTCCGTCTGACACACAGACACTCCGTCTGACACACAGACACTCTGCCTGACACACAGACACTCTGCCTGACACACAGACACTCCGTCTGACACACAGACACTCCGTCTGAGACAAAGATACTCTGCCTGACACACAGACACTCTGCCTGACACACAGACACTTTGCCTGACACACAGACACTCCTTCTGACACAAAGACACTCTGCCTGGCACACAGACACTCTGTCTGACACACAGACACTCTGCCTGACATACAGACACTCCGTCTGACATACAGGCACTCTGCCTGGCACACAGACACTCCGTCTGACAGACAGACACTCTGCGTGACACACAGATACTCCGTCTGACACACAGACACTCTGCCTGGCACACAGACACTCCGTCTGACACACAGACACTCTGCCTGACATACAGACACTCCGTCTGACACACAGGCACCTGCCTGGCACACAGACACCTCCGTCTGACACACAGACACTCCGCCTGACACACAGACACTCTGTCTGACACACAGACACTCTGTCTCACACACAGACACTCCGTCTGACACACAGACACTCTGTATGACACACAGACACTCTGCCTGACACACAGACACTCTGCCTGACACACAGACACTCCGTCTGACACACAGACACTCTGTCTGATACACAGACACTCTGTAATGACACACACAGACATCTCTGCCTGACACACAGACACTCTGCCTGACACACAGACACTCTGCCTGACACACAGACACTCCGTCTGACACACAGACACTCTGTCTGACACACAGACACTCTGCCTGACACACAGACACTCCGTCTGACACACAGACACTCCGTCTAGACAAAGATACACTGCCTGACACACAGACACTCCGTCTGACACACAGACACTTTGCCTGACACACAGACACCCTTCTGACACAAAGACACTCTGCCTGGCACACAGACACTCCGTCTGACACACAGACACTTTGCCTGACATACAGACACTACCGATCTGACACACAGGCACTCTGCCTGGCACACAGACACTCCGTCTGACACACAGACACTCCGTCTGACACACAGACACTCTGCCTGACACACAGACACTCTGCCTGACACACAGACACTCCGTCTGACACACAGACACTCCGTCTGAGACAAGATACTCTGCCTGACACACAGACACTCTGCCTGACACACAGACACTTTGCCTGACACACAGACACTCCTTCTGACACAAAGACACTCTGCCTGGCACACAGACACTCTGTCTGACACACAACACTCTGCCTGACATACAGACACTCCGTCTGACATACAGGCACTCTGCCTGGCACACAGACACTCCGTCTGACAGACAGACACTCTGCGTGACACACAGATACTCCGTCTGACACACAGACAACTCTGCCTGGCACACAGACACTCCGTCTGACACACAGACACTCTGCCTGACATACAGACACTCCGTCTGACACACAGGCACTCTGCCTGGCAACACAGACACTCCGTCTGACACACAGACACTACGTCCGCCTGACACACAGACACTCTGTCTGACACACAGACACTCTTCTGACACACAGACACTCTGCCTGACACACAGACACTCCGTCTGACACACAGACACTCTGTATGACACACAGACACTCTGTCTTACACACAGACACTCTGTCTGACACACAGACACTGTCTGACAACACAGACACTCCGTCTGACACACAGACACTCTGTCTGACACACAGACACTCTGTCTGACACAAAGAAACTCTGTCTGACACACAGACACTCTGTCTGACACACAGACACTCTGTCTGACACACAGACACTCTGTCTGACACACAGACACTCTGTCTGACACACAGACATTCTGTCTCACACACAGACACTCCGTCTGACACACAGACACTCTGTATGACACACAGACACTCTGCCTGACACACAGACACTCTGCCTGACACACAGACCCTCCGTCTGACACACAGACACTCTGCCTGACATACAGACACTCCGTCTGACACACAGGCACTCTGCCTGGCACACAGACACTCCGTCTCACACACAGACACTCTGTCTGACACACAGACACTCTGTCTGACACACAGACACTCTGTCTCACACACAGACACTCCGTCTGACACACAGACACTCTGTATGACACACAGACACTCTGCCTGACACACAGACACTCTGCCTGACACACAGACACTCCGTCTGACACACAGACACTCTGTCTGACACACAGACACTCTGTCTGACACACAGACACTGTGCCTGACACACAGACACTCCGTCTGACACACAGACACTCTGTATGACACACAGACACTCTGCCTGACACACAGACACTCTGCCTGACACACAGACACTCTGCCTGACACACAGACACTCCGTCTGACACACAGACTCTCTGTCTGACACACAGACACTCTGCCTGACACACAGACACTCCGTCTGACACACAGACACTCCGTCTGAGACAAAGATACTCTGCCTGACACACAGACACTCCGTCTGACACACAGACACTTTGCCTGACACACAGACACTCCTTCTGACACAAAGACACTCTGCCTGGCACACAGACACTCCGTCTGACACACAGACACTTTGCCTGACATACAGACACTCCGTCTGACACACAGGCACTCTGCCTGGCACACAGACACTCCGTCTGACACACAGACACTCCGTCTGACACACAGACACTCTGCCTGACACACAGACACTCTGCCTGACACACAGACACTCCGTCTGACACACAGACACTCCGTCTGAGACAAAGATACTCTGCCTGACACACAGACACTCTGCCTGACACACAGACACTTTGCCTGACACACAGACACTCCTTCTGACACAAAGACACTCTGCCTGGCACACAGACACTCTGTCTGACACACAGACACTCTGCCTGACATACAGACACTCCGTCTGACACACAGGCAGCTCCCGCCTGGCACACAGAACACTCCGTCTGACACACAGACACTCTGCGTGACACACAGATACTCCGTCTGACACACAGACACTCTGCCTGGCACACAGCACTCCGTCTGACACACAGACACTCTGCCTGACATACAGACACTCCGTCTGACACACAGGCACTCTGCCTGGCACACAGACACTCCGTCTGACACACAGCAGACACTCCGCCTGACACACAGACACTCTGTCTGACACACAGACACTCTTTCTGACACACAGACACTCTGCCTGACACACAGACACTCCGTATGACACACAGACACTCTGTATGACACACAGACACTCTGCCTGACACACCAGACACTCTGCTTGACACACAGACACTCTGCCTGACACACAGACACTCCGTCTGACACACAGACACTCCGTCTGACACACAGACACTCTGCCTGACACACAGACACTCTGCCTGACACACAGACACTCTGCCTGACACACAGACACTCCGTCTGACACACAGACACTCCGTCTGAGACAAAGAAACTCTGCCTGACACACAGACACTCCGTTTGACACACAGACACTCTGCGTGACACACAGACACTCCTTGTGACACAAAGACACTCTGCCTGGCACACCGACACTCCGTCTGACACACAGACACTCTGCCTGACATACAGACACTCCGTCTGACACACAGACACTCTGCCTGGCACACAGACACTCCGTCTGACACACAGACACTCTGCGTGACACACAGACTCTCCGTCTGACACACAGACACTGTGCCTGACACACAGACACTGTGCCTGACACACAGACACTCTGCCTAACACACAGACACTCTGCCTGACACACAGACTATCTGTCTGACACACAGACACTCTGCATAACATACAGACACTCTGTTTGACACACAGACACTCTGTCTGACACACAGACACTCTGTCTGACATACAGACACTCTGTTTGACACACAGACACTCTGTCTGACACACAGACACTCTGTTTGACACACAGACACTCTGTCTGACACACAGACACTCTGCGTGACACACAGGCACTGTGTCTGACACACAGGCACTCTGCGTGACACACAGACACTCTGCGTGACACACAGACACTCTGTCTGAAATACAGGCACTCTGTCTGACACAGAGACACTCTGCCTGACACACAGGCACTCTGCCTGACAGACAGACACTCTGCCTGACACGCAGACACACTGCCTGACACATATTCTGCTTGACACACAGACACTCTGCCCGACACGCAGACACTCTGCCTGACTCAGACACACTCCGCCGCACACAGACACACTCCGCCTGACACACAGACACATTCCGCCTGACACAGGCACATTCCACCTGACACACAGACACACTCCGCCTAACACAGACACACACCACCTGACACACAGACACACTCCGCCTGACACACAGACGCTCTGCCTGACACACAGACACACTCCGCCTGACACAGACACACACCACCTGACACACAGACACACTCCGCCTGACACAGACACACACCACCTGACACACAGACACACTCCGCCTGTCACAGACACATTCCACCTGACACACAGACAAACTATGCCTGATGGCCATGTGCAACATACTAGAGCCAGTGGAAGAAGTGGAGGGGCGCAACAGCTGAAGACATCGTCACATGTGGGCTGGGGTCCACTACTGTTGCCACTAGAGGAGGAATCGCCCAAATGTAGCGACGGCGTCGGATTCTACACCTGTCCACTCCTCCCACGGACTTCAGTATACAAGTCGCCTTCAAAATATAAGTGTATTAAACTGACCCAGTCTCTGGTGGGCGAGATGTCTCCATCAGAGAAGATACTCTGATATTATATGTATTTCTTAGTCAACTTGACAACACTGTTCATCAGTGATCCAACGATAACATCCGTCTGTCTTACGCTCTGAGAGAATTCATTAAAATATTCAGTTTGTAAGTTGTTTACAAGTTATGAAATAAAAGGCCACAGTCCCTTCCTTGTGAATGAAAAAAATAGATCCTAACAAGATTTCCCTAATAAATGCATAATGAAGTTGGGGAAGGACAGGGAAGGAGGGTTAGTGTGGGGAAGAGCGATTCACTGAAGCAGGGGAAAAGTAATTGCAGTGACAGGGGAAGGATGAGGGGAGGGAGAAAGTGAAGGTAATTGTGAGGGGAGGGAGGGGGAGACGGTGGGGCTACCATGAGGTGGGAAGGAAGGATGATTGCGTGGGTGAGAATGAATTATTGGGGGGGAGAGAAAGAGAGAAAAGGAAGAGAGAGAGAGAGAGAGAGAGAGAGAGAGAGAGAGAGAGAGAGAGAGAGAGAGAGAGAGAGAGAGAGGGAGAGAGAGAGAGAGAGAGAAGTTCACTCCATCTGAGATCATATATTCCCAGGATGACTCGAGTATGGAACACATTCGTACAGCATAATGATGTCAACGAGATAAAGTCAGTTGATCAAATGAAAATGCTGACCCACAGATGGCTCCAACTTCATCCTGTTCCCTACTTGTATGTCTCATAACAATAAAAATGCTTTCAAATGAGCTGATGTAGGTAACAGCTCTTAGCTTGCCAATAAAGTTAGGAATCCTTAACCTGTAAATAGCTGTCAATAAAGCTAGGGATCTTTAACCTTGTCAAACCCTGTGTAAAAAAAAAAAAAAAAAAATAAGAGAGAGAGAGAGAGAGAGAGAGAAGAAGCTTCAGGGGGGGGGGGGGGTACACGGATATATTTAGAAATAAATCTAACCGTGATTGTAATTAACAGAGCGCGGGGAATTGTTATTAAGATGGAGTGATTGGAAAGAATGGAAGGAGGAGTGGGGGGAGGGAGAGTTATGACTAAGAGAGTGAGGATACAAAGGAAGGAAGGGATCCGACACAGGGGGTGGGTGAAATAAAGTGGATGGAGAGGAAGGGAGACGGGGAACAGAGAGGGTTGGAGAGGGAACCGTGAACTGGGGGAGACTGGGGAGAGGGAATGGGGAGGGAGCTTGGGGAGGGAAGATGGGGAGAGATGGAGTGATTCTGAGTGACAGCCAATTTACGGAGGATGAGAATAAGATCGAAGAAAAAAATATCGAGTTATAATGGAAGGAAGGTTGGTAGAGAGTGAGAGAGAGAGAGAGAGAGAGAGAGAGAGAGAGAGAGAGAGAGAGAGAGAGAGAGAGAGAGAGAGAGATAGATAGAGAGAGAGAGAGAGAGAGAACCAGCAGCAGTTGATTCAGTGTATTACTATAATTAAACACAAAGTTTTCGAAGTATTTTTGCGGGCGTATCGTAGAGGTGTGCACATTGACTTTGCACTTGCAACATCGAAGAACAATTTGTTGCAGTGCTGTCTGAATGTGTCTTCTACCCTTCATGCCATGTCTGTCTATTATCTACTTCAGCTCCACGCTGACAGTTACTTTCTGCTTTCACTTGACACTTCAAGTAACACTTCGTAATATATTAGATTTTGCCACCGAGGTGGCTAGTTTATTGTGCACTCAATATCCATCCTGTGGAAGGTAGCACAAGAGTATAGGGATACACAAAAGGCCTAGGAACTAGGCCCCAAAGGGGTCACAGGTGTACATTTGGATTTATATCTACAGTTAACTTATCTGTTACAAGCAAATTTAGGAAATTTGCTTAGTATATCTAGTATCGCATTTTCATTAATAAGATATCTTGATATGTTCACATAGGTCATAATACTATCTCTATATTCCTAAGTAAGTGGATAATTAAGCATATAGTGTTCAAGACAGTGACCATATGCCTGACCACATAATTTACATTTAGTTTGATCATCATCTGCCAGAAGTACTTGTAACCAAGCCTAAGCCTGGCCACTACAACATCAGTCAGTCTGTTCACATTGCAAGTTGCTCCATAAACATACTTATCGACGTTCATGTTATCATAGTGGGTTATAGATCACTCAGGCTTCTAACTGCATTCCTATAACAATCATTTTCATAATTTACTTCTCTCCTAATATTATTCCTAATGCATCCTCCTTCAGGGTACTCTTCATCGCTAACACATCACTTTATCATGATGAAGTAATCCAATGTGTGATGGGATCTATAGCAATTGTACATTAATTCTTTTTTCCCGGATTTTTTAGTATCTGTACCTGGCTTCTCCACTGAGCATGTTGTTGGAGACATTATATGAGTCAAGAGCCTTCAGTGGTGATATAGGACCAGTAATGATGATAGAGTCAAGCTCAGTGTCATAAGTTAGCTTTAGCGCCATTAGGATCGCAAACAATTCGAAACAGAATATATACATAATAATATATATATATATATATATATATATATATATATATATATATATATATATATATATATATATATATATATATACACACACAAAATTAACAGAAGTGTCTCATAATCTAGTCGTTCTTAAAGACGCTTACATCTTAAGAACATAAGAATGTTAGGTAAGACTCATGTGTAACAGTTGGGTATCTCTGTGAAGAAAGGTTTCGCCTTCTCGGATTCTTCAGTCGAAATACAGAGGAGACAACTTAAATTTACGTGAGATGATGAGTAGCACAACCTGGAGAAGAAGGTAGTTTGAGGTGGTCAGTCCCTCAGGTTCATCTTCACATTCTTCCAGGCTATAGAGCTGAACACCACGAAGGCTGAGGGACCGACCACCTCAAACATACGTCTTCTCCTGGCTGAGGGACTGGCCACACAATATTTACTTCTCCATGGTTTCAGCTGTTCCCTCTGCATTTCGACTGAAGAAGCCTGCTGAGGAGGCGAAACCTTTCGTAAATAAAGATACCCAACTGTTGCACATGTGTCTTACCAGAAAATTAATAGGAACGTGTGAACTTACGAATGGAAGAGCACTGCGGCAGGCCTACTGGCCCATGCTATGAAGGTTTAACTCATACCCACATCGTATACCTGTTTAACCTATTTATATAGCTACCTATTATTTATATAGCTACCTATTACAACGCTCTCGCTTCACACGGCGAGGGCCTGGGTTCGATTCCCAGCCAGAGTAGAAACATTGGGCGTGTTTCTTTACACCTGTTGTCTATGTTCCCCATCAGTAAAATGGGTACCTGGGTGTTAGTCGACTGGTGTGGGTGGCATCCTGGGACACTGACCTAATTTGCCCGAAATGCTGAGCATAACAAGTGGCTTTCTATATAGTAGTATGTCATTGATGTCAGCTAGGACTGTATACCTTGTACATGTACTTGTAGTAACTCAAGATATTATTATTATTATTATTATTATTATTATTATTATTATTATTATTATTATTATTATTATTATTATTATAATAATAATAATAATAATAATATATAATAATAATAATAATAATAATAATAATTATATAATTATTATTATTATTATTATTATTATTATTATTATTAAAGTGACGCTGCCTGGGACTTTTATTTTCCGCTTATCTACGAGAGCATTGCCAACGCGGAGCTTCACTGTACCATGCTCCAAGCGTCCCTGTACCATGCTCCAAGCGTCCCTGTACCATTCTCCAAGCGCCTCTGTACAATACTTCCCTGTACTATGCTACGAGCTTCCCTGTACCATGCTCCGACTTTCTCTGTACCATACTCCGAGTTTCCCTATACCATGCTCCGAGCTTTTTATGTACCATGCTCTGAGTTTCCCTGTACTATGCTCGGAGCTTCCATGTACCATGCTCCGAGTTTCCCTGTACCATGCTCCGAGCTTCCCTGTACCATGCTCCGACTTTCCGTGTACCATGTTCCGAGTTTCCCTGTACTATGCTCCAAGATTCCCTGTTCCATGCTCTGATTTTTCGTGTACCAAGCTCCGGGTCTACTACAATGCTCCGGGTCACCCATCCCTCCTGCACAAGACCCGGGCCGGGTCTACCACAATGCTCCGGGTCACCCCTCCCTCCTGCACAAGACCCGGGCCGGGTCTACCACAATGCTCCGGGTCACCCATCCCTCCTGCACAAGGCCCGGCCGGGTCTACCACAATGCTCCGGGTCACCCATCCCTCCCGCACAAGACCCGGGCCGGGTCTACCCCAATGCTCCGGGTCACCCCTCCCTCCTGCATAATACCCAGGCCGGGTCTGCCACAATGCTCCGGGTCGCCCCTCCTTCCTGCACGAGACCCAGGCCGGGTCTACCACAATGCTCCAGGTCACCCCTCCCTCCTGCACAATACCCAGGCCGGGTCTGTCACAATGCTCTGGGTCATCCCTCCCTCCGGCACAAGACCCAGGCCGGGTCTGCCACAATGCTCCGGGTGATCCCTCCCTCCTGCACAATACCCAGGCCGGGTCTGTCACAATGCTCTGGGTCATCCCTCCCTCCGCACAATACCCAGCCGGTGCCAAGCCTGGGTCATCCCACAAGCTCCAGGTCTACACCCTCCCTCCCTGCACAATACCCAGGCCGGGTCTGTCACAATGCTCTGGGTCATCCCTCCCTCCGGCACAAGACCCAGGCCGGGTCTACCACGGTGGATCAGACTAGAATTTTCTCTGTCCTTTCTAAATCTTAGTTGAGCCAAAGTTTAAGTCCTTTGAGTCTCCATGGTCTGTGTCTCTCATTGTGGTTTTTGTTTAGTCATTGCTTGTCTAGAGGAAGAGAAAGGAAAAGACCAAGACGACTGATACAAACACACACACACACACACGCACACACATACACATACACACACACACACGCACACACACTCACACACCAAACACACACACACACACAGTAGCGATCAGTGAAGAGGCGGGGCCAGGAGCTCGGAATCGACCCCCGCAACCTCAACTAGGTGAGTACAACTAGGTGAGTACACACACACACAGGTGACAGATGTAAGACAAGAGAGAGAGGGGTGGATAGACAACATATCCTTAAGGCCTTCGACAGAGTTCCTCACAAGAGGTTACTGCAAAAGCTAGAGGATCATTCACACAACAGGAAAGGCACTGCAATGGATCAGAAAGTACCTGACAGGGAGGCAACAACAAGTCATGGTACGTGACGAGGTGCCAGAGTGGGCGCCTGTGATAAGCCGGGTTCCACAGGGGTCAGTCCCAGGACCTGTGCTGTTTTTAGTATATGTGATTGACATAATGGAAGGGATAGACTCAGAAGTGTCCTTGTTTGCAGATGACGTGAAGTTAATGAGGAGAATCAAAACGGTCGAGGAATAGGCAGGACTACAAAAAGACCTGGATAGGCCACAAGCCTGGTCCAGCAATTGGCTCCTTGAATTTAATCCTGCCAAATGCAAAGTCATGAAGACCGGGGAATGGCAAAGAAGACCGCACAATATAGTCTCCAGTATAGGATCCAATCATAGCTTTAAGCAGAGGTATGATAAAGTTAATGGTGCAGGGAGTGATCCAGTAGAGGTCAGTGAAGAGGCAGGCCAGGAGTTATGACTCGGCCCTTGCAATCACAACTAGGTGAGTACAACTAGATGATTAGGTGAGTACATATAAACACACACTCACACTCACGTATACACATACTCAGACAAACCTAACCTAACACATTAGCTCATAAATCCCCTTACCACATACACCGTTCACACAAAAAGCTGGAGCTAGAGCATCCTAACAGGATCAAAAATGGGATCTCAAAGGGGAGGACATAAAGGCAAGGGAACCAAGGATGGCTGGTCTGAAAAGGAAGAATGATTAGAACGGCTCAAAAACAAAATGGAACAAGAATGGGGAAAAAAGGTTAATTGAGCTTTGAAATAACATGTTAGAGAATATATCTGCAGAGAGCAAGAAGTGGAAATCACAAACTGTAGTAACTGAGGCAAAGATACAGAGATTGGAGGAAGAAATGGATGTGCTGAAGCAGAATATAACGATGAGGTCCGAAAGGAGAGAGGTGACTGAAATGGGAACATCAGCAGGCAGCAAGGGGACTGAAGGAAGGGATGGAGCTAAGAAGTCTTTTGCAGCAGTAATATAAGGCCATCAAGGTGTCCAGGAGATGATAAGGGAAACAACAAAGGATCAGATCCAATGATATGGATGGAAAAGAAATGGGGAAGAAGAGAGAGAGAGGTCAATATTATTCATTGGCTTCAGGAGCTGAAGGGATGACCTATGATGAAAGAAAGCATTGGGAGGAAACAGAGATTAAGAACATCATTGCAGTAACAGGTGAGAATGACATGTCTCAGGTAGAAAACTTTTACAGACTTGGGGGTTATTCGAGGAAAAAAATCGACCAATCACATTGATATTCAAGACAGAAGTGGTACAGAACAGGATACTAAAACAGAAGCCATTGTTAAAGGACTCTCAAGATTATCGGCAAGTGTACCTAAATCGAGACAGAACACAAAAGGAAAGGGAACAACTGAAAGTGAGATAAGACGAGACCACTGGAAGGAAAGAGAGACAGGACAGGCAATGACAGACAGGAAAGCTCATCCTTTGGGTGAATATCAAGCACAAATGCTTATAGAAACCCCTCATCCCATATCACCACATATCAACCCAACTCAATAACAAGAAACAAACCACACGCCATAGCCCCCACCCCCCTAAGCATTAATTGGACAATCACAGCAGCCTCCCATAATATTCTGCCCTGCCTCCTACCCTCCCAGCCTGCACTTTCTTCTTCCCTCTCCCAAAATACAGTAATTGAAAGGAAGCTAAAGGCATGGTACACCAATGCAGATGGAATAACAAATAAGAGTGAAGAGTGGCAAGAACGAAACATTGATGCATCACCTGACATCATAGCAGT